>PUQB01000195.1:0-39886 GCA_003024785.1 Selaginella tamariscina
AAGATCTACAACGATAATCATTCTCATCATGAGTTTTAGAACTAAAATCAACTTACTAGGCAAGTTTGATGCCTTAAGGCCATAATTTTGGGGTTTTATGAATCAAGTTCAGCTGGTTTTTCAGTTACACCCACATCAGTATCTAAGGCTACAACACAAGTGGATCTTGTCGCCACACTCCTCACTGGTGTAACTTTGAAATGATTTGCACCTTTATTTGAGAAGGACTCACCACTCTTAAACTCATGAGATACGTTTTTCTAAGCCTTTAAAGCTACCTTCGGTGATCTTGATCATGAGCGCATGGCAGTAACCAAGCTTCAATGACTACGGTAAGGTTCCCTTGCAGCGTCCAAATATGCTTTTGACTTCTAATTACTTTCATATGACATTAATTAAAATAACTCTACCCTCCATAATAAGTTCATGGAAGGTTTTATAACAATGTTAAGAATTCTTTTCTCACTTTCAAGGACTCAGATTCTCTCGACAAAGCTATTATTTAGGTAATTCGTTGCATCAATTGACCTTTTGCCAACGTCAAGAAAACATTCTTAACAAGTATTTCGTACTCAATTCTAATAGTGCAAGAGCCACCGGACACTCTATCTTGCTATTGAACTGATGCAAGTGGATGTTCTTCAACCATTAACACAAGCCAAGTGACAACAATGTCTTTAAGCAAATTTGTGTTTAAGGATGGCCACTGAATTGTTAAGTGCCCAAATCAAGAATGAATTTAAGTTACGGTGGTGGATGGTCCCTCGGCAAAGTCGGGAAAAGAGAAAGTCCAATCCAAATAAGAGCATTCCAATTGGACCACTGCAAATATGTTTCTAAATATCTCTTTTTTTGATGGCAATTCTACATGTGATCCTGGAAATGAACACAAACAAGTCCTTTCTTCGTTTGATTATTATCTCAACATTTGACAATATTCAAGTTAACATAGCAATTTTACTTGACAGTGGTGCAACTAGTAACTTAATTGACTACCTCTTTGTCTAGCAACATCATTATTAAAGAGTTTATAATAATTATGAATATTAAATATATGATATTTTATAATTTTGTAATTGCTTTAAGCTTCAGAAAACAACATTCCCTTGCAGTTTTGTTATCGTGACTTTATTAATGCTTCTTGACATCCACCCATATCGAATGGATTTAACATTTATAAAACATGCTGGGTCTTTTTGATTGGGAGATCATGTTTTTCTCTAGGCATCCATTATATCTTTCGCTCTCCTTCTCGTGTCGCTTTTTTGTGTTTGAACCATGCAACCTTAACAATACTATTTTTTGTGATTACTTCAGGTGTGTCGATAATTTGACCCATCCAAATAGGCTGATTATATGACGCATCTGGAGTAATGAGAACATCATTAGTTTTTGAAGATCCTTGCAGCAATCAAAGTATGCTTTAGGTTTTTGGTTCCTTTGTCCAACAAAGTGTGGGTTTGCACTTCCACATCACTACTGGCTTCTATGTCGTCTATGCTGAGTGATGTCATTTCAATCTCCTCTCGCCACCTTGTTTTAGGCCAGAAAGGGTGTTGCAATTCTGTACTTGTGACAATAGGCCTTCCAACTCTCGAACAACAGTCTCCCAATAGTTGACCACATGCTTATATAGTTCTGAGTAACCAGTTGCCTTATCAGAATTCTTTGGCATCGATTTTTGAACCCATGCCACATATTTTTTGATGCCATCAATAATAACCTCTTGTTCCTTGAGCTGGGCACTCAATGGAATAGGGTCTGGTTGTCCTTCTGGAGAAGTGGCTTTCCATCCTCTCCACTTTTTGAAGAGCATTAACCCTCTTTCGGTAACCACTCCTGCTCTGATGGCCGTAACTTGTACTGCATAATAGGTATACCATCTCGTATGGAGAAAAGAATTGTAGCGGCACAAGGTGACCAACTAAAGAATCACTCCCTTCTTTTATATACTCCTTGAGAAATTTTTTGAAGTCTGGCACCTCAGTCACAAGCAAAGCACAAACTTTTTTTGGAGATGCAATTTTCAAAAAGATTCATCATATGCGGTAAGGTAAGTGCACTTGTCCTTTTTGTAGAGTTGGAGACCTTGCTGAAGAACGCATCAATATCTTCATGAGTGTGACCAACCATAAGGAAACTGAGCGTGATTGTTTCAAACACACATTTGGCAACAAGCATTGACAAGTATGCTAGCATATCTAGAAAATAAAAGTAAGTATGAGCTTGAGAACCCTTAAGTAAAATGATTTACCTATTTTTGTTTCTCGCCTGCACAATTATCCATCTGTAAAAGCAAATGACAAGGAAGCTTATTTGATATTGAGGACACATGTTACACTATTTGAGCTAGATCCCTCCACTGAACCTGAACTCTCAACAGGGCCATCTGTTTTTTGTGCAGGTTGCTGACAATGCCTCTCATATTCCCAAGTAGCCTCAAGTGCAGATGTGTTCATGAGAGCATTATGTAAAGGTTGAAGGTGTTGTTTCTTCACTTTGAGATCACTGATAGGACTTGTCTGTGAGTGGGCTTCAAGGTTTCTGAAACACATGGCTAACGACCCAATAGTGAAATTGGAGTCGCTAGACCAATGTGGAAATGAAAAGTGTCCATATGACTCACAACCGTGTCCATGTGTTAGCACACATGTCAATGAAATCGGAAGTTTCATGACATTTCCAAGGCACTTTGGTGTTGCAAAGAGCTTTGGAATGCTGGTCTTTTGTATATTCGGGTTTATACAAGTGTGTGTGCGTTTTTATATAATTTTATTTATAGTGTATTATTTTGCAGAAGGACGATTTGATCAAACAAGGAGATCGAGTCATTAGTATGGAGTCGTCGTCAAATTCTGGGTAAGAATTAAAATAAAATCTGTTATACTCGGATACTTGAACTAATCATTTTTGTATTCAGATGTGGAATTGAGGTGACATTAAAGACAAGAGCAGGAGAAGAGATGGGCAGGGGGATTCTGGAATCAACTTGGCCATATTTTAAGATAAATGGGAAGCGCATTGGAGCAACCATGGCTGCTGTCAAATTAACCTCTGTCACATCTCATGGACAAGCAAAACAATGGAAAGTAGATTCGCTAGTCAAGCACCCGAAAGCAGGCTGCGAACCCAGATTGGACGATGCTCGACACATATGCCTTGTTCCATCCAATGTCACGTTCTCGGATCCAGAGGTCGTCAGTTACAACATTAATTTCGGGTGGTTTTGTCGACTTGTGGATAATGACGTTCACGTGTTCACTAATGATGTTGACCTTGGAGTTCTTCTTCAACTCAACGAAAGCCCATCTATGGAGGGGATCCATCTGGATGTCTACTTCGAAAATCTTCAGACTCATCGAGTAGGTGTATTGTCAGGAGATATTGCTTCACAATACAGAAAATCAGCAAGTGAAGCAATCTTCCCTCTTCACATTGAAGAAGAACACAGCGACATCATAATGGAGATTGAGAGGGTGGCTCGGTCTCAGGTTCTCTACAGATCACGTTCAATTTGCTTAGGGAAGCTTTGGGAGCTGGAAGAGTGTGAGAACACTAGAACAGCTGCAGTCGGGGATCACACATGTTGATTCGGATCGCAAAAGAAAATCATCAATCGTTTTGTCAGCTGCACCTGTGGCATCTCATGCTGCAATAAGTCACAAGGAAATGATGTTGGATGATAAGATTTATCCTTGTAGGGTTAAATATTGCAGCGTCAACCCAAACTTCAATTACAGGCCACTCAACCAGGAACGTGTAGCTGAGCTCATGGAGAAGATGAAGGACGACAATTCTTATACCGTTCCACATAATGCTGTTTTGTGTCCATACTATGAAAGAAGGAAGGGCGCTGACAAAGTCTGGATCACAACACCAGAACAACTCATGAAGATTCAGACGGAGAATAAAAATCTATCAAGTACTACATCATTAGTGGCCAGCACACAATAACGGCAGCCCAACGACTTCTCGATGAACACAACAAAGGAACGATGGCAACAAAACTTTCCGAGCATACCCGTGAGAAGCTGACAAAAAGATCGGCGTTTTTAGCTAAGCCGAATCTCACAATCGAGCAGTACCATAAGTTATCGGCGGAATGGGACGCTGCCGACACCAACCACTACAACAGCAAAATATGGGAGAAGTTTAAACACACGCGAGCCGTGTGGGAATCTCTTCAGCGACCACAAAGAGCTACCGCAGGGAATACACAATCTGCGGAATACCGGGTAAGCAAATTGTTTGGGCGGGATTTATCTCGCCGGTATATTAATCTGTCTTTTTCCTCAGAGAGTTGAAGAAATTGCAGCAGTTGATTTTGCCCAGGTGGGCGGGAAGGAAACATCCTTTCTGATGATGTTGATTTCTTGCCCCGAAGATAGGATCTTTGCCAAATGGTTGGGGATTATGGAATCCTTTTCAAAAGGAACACTGAAGAAGAAGCAGACAAGTGAAGGGGAGCCCTCAGAAAAGTCTGCAAAGAAACCCAGTAAGACGCCGAAGGCTAAGTCTGTTCAATCTACAAAGGATGTAGACAACGATTTCAAGCTCACATGGTTGAAGCCTTTAAATGGAACAACGATGGAGGAGATGGAAGTCTTGGCTGATTTGGTGATCGATGGCAAACTACAAATTAATAACAGCAGCCCAACCTCTCCTTTTCATCTCAAGGCAATGGAGTTGAAGACGGTCAGGCATTTCAAGGAGTGGTTGGGAATACACTGCCACAAACTGGGTTGGACCTCGACTTCAACATATGAAGAGGTCAGCAAATATTTGCATGTGACGAACGATGATATGCTTGTCGAATGGGTGAACCAATCGGAAGATCTGGGCAAGAATCTATTGCACGCCAACGCCAAAAAGGAGAACATTGGGATGACGCCTTCTCTTATGGCAGTCCTTCAGCAGCGGAGAACCGAATTGAACCTTATAAAGGAGGATGCTACGAATCACGACAAGCCCTACAGATGTTTGTTGTTAGATTCGGAGACTTTATGGGGTAACATCACTGCTTGTAGGAAACCGTTTCAATTGTTCGTGATGGATCGGCGGGTGTCAAAAAATCTTTCGACAGATAGGGCACTAGAGGATCTGGTGGAGAAACTTAGCCGTGCAAGCATATACATAGAAGGTATTTATTATTGAATTCATGCTTGCGCTCTTCACTGATACCTACTTTTTCAGGTATTTATTTCTTGATTCTTGCTCATGTCACCGATACTTTTGCCTTCGCCTTCGCCAAGAAGAATAGACATCGTTGGACAGGATTTTATATGAACGATGCTAATCCCAAGTGCATTGATACGTTGTTCACTTGGTTGTTAGGAATGCGCCAAACAATTTCAAGCTTCCAAATGACTGGCCAGGCATCTGTTTGCACTCCAACGGCCCTGAACCTCCATCCGATACACCGATAGGTATGAGTGACGTATTCGGCAATGTACGTTATCCAAACATTACAAGTCAAGCGGCACGGAGCATCGTCAACTTGATCAGGGGTCCTCACAGTGATGCGTGGGTTTTTGACTACTGCACTAGGGGGTCCGTCTTGAAGGAGTGTTACCTTCGGCATACATGTGTGTTTGCCGTTGAAAAGGATAAGACCATGGTTGAGGACCTGAACAAGTGGATAGATTGGGTCTCAACTGAGTACCCCAACGATTCCATAAAGGCGTATTTGAGAAAGTTCCCTCCAGATAAGTGCGATAGCTCTGAAGGTGAATCTGGTTCAATCTCGGAGTCTGAGAACGAACTTCAATCAGATATTAGACCGGAAGTTATCTCGAGGAGTACAGAACATTCGCACACTCCAGGACCCATGGAAACATCAATAGAAGATGCAGAAGATCTTGAACCATCTCACAAGCGGCTTAGACCTTCTTCGCCTCACTCAGAAGGTAATAGCGAAGAAGAATTGATAATGAATTGATAGAGTGATGAATAGTTGTAAATGAGTGTAACATAAGGCATTTTTGTATATTTCTTTTATATTTGTACAGAAAATAAATTCTCAAGGATTAATGAAGCTTTTAGTTCAAACATGGGTCACACATTAACAAGGTAAATAATATACCTTGATAATTTTAAGGTCAGCTAATTATCATTTTGCAGATGTAATGAAATAATTGAGAACATGGATTTTCAGCATTGCCATGAGGTAAGAGAGGGGTTTGGCGACAATTTCTTGTGCCACATGTCAGAATGACAGAGTTCATGCAGGAAATGGATAATAATGCAGCTCAAAACATCGTTACCATGGGGGCCACTTCATCATCATTTTTATTGGCTTCAGTTCCGAAATCAATTTCTTCAGCGCATGCAATATCTGAATCTTGTAAGGATGATGTACAATTAAATGATGAAGGGATAGGCAACGAGATAGTGGCAACGGATAAATGTGAAAGGGAGCAAACAAGTGATTTGCAAAGTATTCAAGAGGCAACGCTATCTCATGTTACTCATGGCCATATTGTGTTGTTGGATGTCAATGGTGTTCTGCTTCATCGACAAAGGCCCGAGGATAGAAAAAAGAAATCAAACAAGGAGATTTCATTCCTTGTCATGGTAAATTTCGATATGATATTATTTTTCGTCCAGGGTTGGATCGTCTCTTTCAAAAGCTTAAGGAGATGGGTGCGCTTGTGGGGATTTGGTCATGCATGCAGATTCATAACTTAACACCGCTGTTGATTTACTTAAGAAACATTGTAGTGTTGCAGAAGAGGTGATTCGTAAAGATTGGATTTTTGACCAGCGAATGTGTATAAACCTCTCGAATTTCACAATATAAGAAAGGAAAGCAAGCCATACTTCTTCAAGAATGAAAGAATAATTGGGACTCATGGGGAGATCAGTCGCTTAAGGATAATGAAGAATGCACATATCTTAGTAGTAGACGACTCTCCTCAGAAGGCTATGCTCAACCAAAACATTGCTTGTATTCATCCAATCACTTTCGATCCATATTCTGATACCGATATCATGGATGAGCTAGTGAACTACTTGGATACGTGCCTCAGAAAGAAGAATCTCGAAAATTTTTGTGAGCAGTATCCACCGTATCATACATTTCCTGAAGCTTTTCTTTCTCGTGATATTGAATTTTATAAAATGAAGGATAGCAACCGGGCGCTTTATAATATTATTCTTAAGGAACGTCAGTTTTTAGATGAGCCTTTATGCAGACCTTCTCTTATCACATCTTATGTATTAACAAGGATGGCAACTCCCAATTGCATTCGTGAGAGTGTTAAGTGGTGGCAACAACATCAAGATATTGACCAAAATGATTTGATTAATCCGGAGAGTGATGATTTAGACAAAATGAAAAGATTTCTTTGTATGATAGAAAGAAAGTATTTATAAAAAATTAACATGTTGATAAGAAAATGATTTCATTTGTAATTATGTTTGATAGTATTTCTTCATTATTGTAAACTATTTTTAGAATAATATGAATATTCTAAGATATTTTAGGAATATTCCTTACTAAGTAAGGTTATTGAAGGATTAATTAATTAATTAATTAATATTTAAGGCTTAATTACATATTAATTAAATGATTAATTAATAATTAAAACTTAAGTATTAATTAGTAATTTATTTTATATTCCCATTTTCACGTATCATGCCCACTTTAGTTACAACGTGCATTTAGGACAGCCAGCCAAAACTACCCCTAAACACCTAAGTGCACTAAGTGGGCTGTTTTTTACTACATCTAAAGTCCGTCAATATAGTACAATAGGTAATAATAATCACCTTCAAAGTAAAGGTCGAATCATAGTAAAATAAATCTTGTTGCAACCATTGATTCTCAAGTTATAACTATTTTTTGTTAAGGAGTTCTACATCAATAAAAACATGTTGAGAAACTTAAAAACTCAGAATCAAGGAATGAAGAAGGATTCAAATTCAAATTTTCAAAACCAAGCCAAGAGACAAAAAACAAGATTACATAGGTTGGAATAAGACAAGAGTCTTAGTTCTTAAATTAGCATTGAATTGAAATGTTTAACCCTGATCACATCCCTTCTTTATACTATAAGGGAAGTCAAATTTGGACTTAGTTCTTATCAATATCTGTAATCCTTATCTTGAACTTGGTTAAATTTAGTAATCCTTACCATATTCCATACTTTATTATAAACTTGGCTAGCTCTAGTGATTCCTTACCCTTATTCATATCTATATCTTAGACTTGACTAATTTTAATATGATCCTTATTCACATTTGTATTCATGTGATGTAATCAAATCATCACAGAAAAATCCTAATTGAGGGAAGTATTTTTATACCATCCACCATATCTTTTTCGTTAACATATGCAAGTCTGTGCATTAATATGGTTGTAATGCATGTGCCATGTGTTGAAATTCGTTGCTATTGTCTTGCTTAATGGTAAATAGTTGTTACCAACTGCTAATTAGGAATTGGCCTGATTCCAATGCGTGATACCATGTATCCCAGAAACTCAACATGTTCTTGATGAAATTGACACTTCTCCAACTTTAAACATAATTACAAATGAAATCATTTCTTTATCAACTTGTTAATCTATTTGTAAATACTTTCTCTTTAACTAATGGACTTTGCACCCATGTTGTCAATAGCAAGTTGAACAATACACTCAAGCCTGAAGAGATTTCTCACTTGAGTTGCATATGCAATTCTCATGTACTTGGATGGAATAGAAAACTCTTGCGATAAGGCAAAGAGATCACCTTGAAGTCCTGATTCATAATAAGTGCCATGGATAAGAGAGTCTCCATAGCTTCTGGAATATACTTCACGTATAAGATACTTGAGTGACTGCTCCTAAGGGAAGTTAAATCCTTATATTCCTTAACTTGAATAGCTAGTGTTGCACCATTGGTGATAATGACTTGTCTTGTGCATTGCATAGTCAATAACATGTCCTTTAATGGTAACATAATGTCCTATTGAGCCGAGCTAAAGGTTGGTCATGACACCATGTAAAGATCCCTTTACCATTAAAAGGTAATTGGTTGAGGACGTAGCTCCATTGTGACTTTCTCACATTTGGGCACTCTCAACCATAATACCCTTATTGCAACGACTCTTGTGCTTTCCAAAACCTAGATATGTACCTAGTAGTGGGGGGTCGAGCCTATCCCAGACACAGTTCTTCTAGTGCTGTTCTCACCACCCTTCTTCTCTTGAACTTGTGTTAATGCTGATAAGGTATGTAGAAATTAAATTAAAATTAATGCACAATGAGCAAACACTACATGAGCGCAAGGCGCCTTTGAGATCTCAATGCAAGCCTTCTCTCTAGGATGCCTTGAGGTCACTCTCAAGTACTGAAGTGCCTTGGATGATGCTCACTTACTTCATGCCAACCCGCACCCTAATGTACTCCATGGTTGTCTCTCCTAGAGCCTACTTGAGCTTGAATAGTTTGGCCTTCAAGAAACCTATAGATGCTATGTTCTTCTTGTCTAGGCCACTCTTGAACACTTTCTAGTTCTCTACTTAAGATTTAGAGACATCAATATAGTTATGATACAGTTTTTTTTTAATATGCCCACTAATTGATTTGGAATCCTTGAGCTGCCAAGTACAATCTCTGCAACACCTGCAGTTGGGAGGCCTCTATTCCATCTACTCATGCCAAGCCATAAAGTGGAATTAGAGAAAAAGCCCCAAGCTTTAAAAAACCAATGCCATATTAGACCTCCAACTGATGACCACGGGAGGAAGTGCCATTAATCCAACTTTAATTCTTATACCATGTAGAATAAACAAAGTAATTCCCAATAAAAAATTCTATTATGTGTAAAATACATCTTGCATTATACACGTACGATCCGTCGCGAATGGTTCTGATTGCTCCACGAGTTATGCATGTTCCAGCACACTGTACCTGATATAAACTCCACGGAACCCGACCAACTCCATAAGGAATAAAGGTCCTACTGTTTATGCCTATAATATATATTAGCAAAGATAATGTTAATCTGGAAGATATAATTGTTTTAGATATTTTCTGGATAAAGTTCACGCTGCAAAGTTTGCATGCTTATTATATATGCGTGTGTGTGAAGCATTGAGTTTTAATTTTAATTTTTGTCTGTGTGTGCATGAGTATGTGACGTAACATGCTCTTTATAAACGAATGCATATAACCAAAATATACATAACTATGGGGCTTAGGTGAAGATGTAAACAAGAATGCCCAGTAGTCATTTGTATAAAAATTAATTTATTACATCATATTATTATCATCTGTCAATCGTTTTAGGCATTATTGTTTCAATATATTGTAAAAATTATTTATGAACCATATTATATATTTATAAGTGAACATGCCTATTGTATTAAATTTTAAAAAAAACATTACAACAACATCCCTTGTAAATCCATAAAGGCTTAACTTGCACTAACGTACCTAAATATGTTATTGAGTTCTAAGATAATTACCATTAAGCTTAAGTTTGACTTCAAATGTTTAAAGAAACGAACATTCTATTTAAATAACACCTATAATATACAATTATATATCTATATTTACATATAGGTATATATTTATGCATTATATAGTTAAATACTTTATTATGTAACATAATTCAGCATTTATTATTTACAATATTTCTTTTAAATTCCAATGTGAAATCTAGCTCAAATGTTTAAATGGAGACTTTTATTTTAAATCTTAAATTATAGTTTATAATATAAAATTAAGTAGTAAATTTTAATGATAATTTTAATAATTAGTTTAAACCTCCCTATAAAAAAATTATGGATTTGTTAACTGATAAACATAAATCAGCTAATGTAGTATTTGCATTTGTTAGTGTAAGCTTTCGCACACCAAGCTCCATAAAGCATAAATGGATGCATGTATATTATGTATAAATGTATGTACGTTTTATATTCTTTGTCCACATACAAGAATATCTTCAAAAAGAGGTATAGCAAGTACGTCTCACAGTGCCTCTTAATGCACCAGCCAATGTCATCATATCCATATTGAAACTCCACAGTTAATTTATAAATATAATTTTAAATTAGTAATATAATGTAGCTGCAATAATATATAATAATATTTAATAACAAATGGTTTAAAAATAAAAAATTACACTTGCTTTTTAAGTTGAGATTGCATGTGTAAAAATTGTTATTGAATCTTAATATATTAATATTATTATTTTTAAACGATCCAAAGTAAAATCGCTATAAAATCGAAATTATATTTTTAGGTTGTTTATGAACGTTGAATGGGCACATCAATCCGTAATAATCTTATATAAACTAATTCTAAATTTAGCATTATCTAATATTTGTTATGTGTAAGCAAATCAAAAAATCTTGTCAAATAACGTGGATTAGTTGACCAAGAAATGCGCACGTCATTAAACCAAATGAACGACTAGGCTATATAGAATAGAATTTAATAGGTTTTTAATATTTTTAGGTATGTATATGTATAAAATTTAGGGTTTGACTTATAACATCGCGTGAACGTGCATTTTAATCATAGCACAGCACAGTATGTCGAGAATTCATACCAGGAAAGTCTTAAGAATTATTTAATAAACAACACGTAGGCACGGAAATTTAAAAACAGGCTAGAGGAAATTTCCTTGCAAGCAACCTCTTACTATAAATACCTACATCTAACTGACACCTTTGTCATTGACATATTCTTCTAAAGCAATCTCTATGATTCATTATCAGAGTCTCTTCTTCTTCCTTGTCTCTCTAGCACCTCTTGTATTTGGTGCAGATCCAGATCCACTGGTGGATTTCCAAGGTACTTGTGTGTGTGTGTGCGTGCGCGTGCGTGAATTTGCAGGTGCTTTGTGTGTATGTGTGCGCGCGCTTGCTTGTTTCGTGAATTTGCACGTACTTTGTGTGTATGTGTGTGCGTGCGCGTGCGTGATGCAGTGCTTGTGTCGTGCGCTTGCTTGTTTCGTGAATTTGCACGTACTTTGTGTGTATGTGTGTGCGTGCATGCGTGGTATCTGATTTCGTGAATTGCAGGTGTGTGTGTGTGTGTGCGCGCACGCGTGCGTTCTCCATGATATCTGATCTTCGTGAATTTGCAGGTGCTGGAAATGGAACTACTATTCCACTCTCTACATTCACTCTCCGTAACATATTTAAAATGGTGATGTCTCAGTAGGTCCTGGTGGTACTCGCGCAGCTCTCAACATAAGAATCTTTCCTGGACTGCAGTAATCTTATATTTCAGTATACACATACTACTGTGCATGTATATCGTACATACGTTACCCATGTGTAGATCTGCCTGAACTGTAGGGAGAACATGTCATCACGTTGTGAGACGTTACGTACATCTATAGAGTACATTTTTCTATTTAGAGAAGACATAAAGCATGCATATACATGTTCTTACATATGTGTGTGTATATATATACATACATGTGTATATTTTATGAGCTTTCTCAAATATGTAGGTCGCAAGGCATCACTTATGTTCAGTTTAAGATGGTTCCATGTGGCATTAATCTGCCACACACACACCCTCGTGCCACGGAGATCCTTACACTCGTGCAAGGTGGACCTCTTCAAGCTGGGTTTGTTGACACTTTCGGTAATATACAATAGAACACTAACGTTGTGTGCGTGCGTGCGTGTGTTGGAAGAAAGTTCAACTAAGTGATGCAAGTACTCAGGTACTCCACACATTACTATATATATCCAGGAGATGTGACTGTATTCCCACGTGGTTTACTACACTTTGAGCTTAACGTGGGCAACAAACAAGCATTTTATATATCAGCTTTGAACAGTCAAAACCCAGGAACTTTGGTAAGCTGATATATGTTTATATTATTAAACTAATAACTTGATTTTTATTTAATTTTTTATATTTTAAAAAAAATGCAGACAAGTGCGGGAGCTCTACTGAATTTACCAGCTCGAGCATCTGCAACTGCTTTTAATGAGACTTTAGATGTGTGGAAAAAATTGAAGATGGATATGTTCGAATATGGTCCCAAATTGGAGAAGGCCTTGCCAAGTGTGTGCACTCCTGGCAAAGATATAACTGCAGACTTTTAAATTGCTACTAGCGTTTAATATATTAAATACAGAATAAACATTTTATTTCCATGCATAATTATATTAGTACAATGTATAGTTTATCTAAGTGTAAGTGAGAATTTTCAAGAGTCTACACTACAAAATCCATATGTTACAGCCAATAGTTCCTTTTACTTCTGTTTCACTTTGTTCATTTGTTTTTACTTTTACTTTGATCACTTTTGTTTTACCTTTACTTTTATTGTTTTTCCTTTACGTTCTTCCATTCCCTCTTTAGATCCCTCAGATAATTGTCAATAGACAATTGTTACTCAACTTAAGAAAGTATAATTTTTTTTAATTTTGACTTGTCGTCTGGAGCTAGGATCACAATACATCACCCTATTCCTACTAAGGATGCTAGGTTATCAAGGTACTTGTTCAGTATCGGTCACCAAAGGAGCTTAAGATCTTGCGGTAAATATTAAGGAGATTTTGGAGAAAGGTGTTATTAAAAGTCTTAAAGTCATTGAGCGTGCAACTTCATTTTATAATAAAACCAGATGGGATCACTCTGTTCTACATTGACTATCGCCCGTTAAATGATGTGACTATTTTGAATGTTTACTCACTTCTTCATATTACAGATCTTTTTAATCGAATAGGGTAGAGCCGTTGTTCACCAAGCTAGATTTTGCATATAGTTATTAACAAGTTTGATGGTTGACATGGACATTCCAAGACCGCTTTTTGACACCATTTGGTTTATATGAGTTCTTAGTGATGCTTTTGGTTTAAGTAATGTTTCAATGACTTTTCAATGTATGATGGATAAGGTTCTTTGTGATATGTCAAGGTAACTGTCGACTTCATCAACGATTGGTTTGAAATTGAAGTGGTCTAAGTGTATGTTTGGATCCAAGGACACCACTTATCTTTGTTATACATTTCTCGTGAAGTTTGCAAGTCAATCCTAACAAACTTGTTGCAATTCTAAGTTTCCTATGCCGAAGTGTATGAACGATGTGCAACGCTTTCTTGATAAGGTACAATATTTTGGCCATTTTGTGGATCATCTTTTGGATCATATTCACTGTTGTGGGTGTTGTTGAAGTCATCAATATCATCTCTTTTCTGGTCTAAGGATTGCAACATGCGTTTGCAGATCTTAAAGAGTTGTTGACGACTCCTCAAGTTTTAGCATACCCTAATTACATCGTCCCTTCATCTTGCGCATGGATGCTTTAACATTGTTTGAAGGCATGTTAATGCAGGAGAGTACGAGTGTGCTTGGTTAATGTCATCCCATTGCATACATTAGTTGTACGTTTGCATCCAACAAGGTGAACTACTTCACAACAGAGGAGTGTCTAGCAGTGGTTTGGGATTTTGAGAAGCTCCATGCTTGCTTGCATGGTTCTCAAATGTTGTTAAAAGGCAATTGAACTACAATCACTTCATTGTTGAAGTGGAAAAACTTGATTGGTTGTATTGGTCATGGGCCATAAAACTTCAGATTTACGATTTGAGGTTGTTCATCACCCAGGGAATTCCATGGTTAATGCTAACGCTCTTTCTTGAGCTCCTCTTCCACCTTCTTTCTTTTCTTCTATTCTCGAGGAGCCAATTGTTCTAGCATCAATAATTTTATGAATAAGGATTTGGTACCATTAGTAGTTTTTGTGTTGACATTTAATGTCGCAAGGTGCAGAGTTAGATTTGCCTTCTTTGATTGAGGTTCGGGAAGTTAAAAGATTGAGCCATGGATTCAAGGCTTTGTAATGGGTTTGAGAATCCTACATCGCTTGTTAATGACTTGCCTTTCAAACACTTACATTCGCAATATCGCTTTAGGATGACCTTCTTTATTTTGTGGGGACTGATCTTGATGATCATTTGCAATTAATGGTGCTTTCGGTCTTCGTTCACGCTTCCTTCACACTTACCATGACTGTCATGGTTTTTACTATGACTCGATCATTTACTTTGAGGTTTGATTATTGTTACCTACTGAGTTGTATGATGAACCCTATATGTAAAAGAAATAGCCCGCATAGTGCACTTGGATATCTAGTGATGGTCCGGCTGGGTGTCGTTATGTATTTGTAAAAAACTCTAGACAAAGCTAACACTTCTATTTAAAAAACTCGCCCCCGGTTTGAGTTCCAAGGTAGGTTTTCTATAAAATTATAGCTTGTCAATAAAGGGTTAGGGACACCCCTAGGGTTAGGTCAACCTAACCCCCTCCCTCCTAGGGGTTAGGTTAGGCATCTTTTTTTTATTAAGGGCTGGCATTTTTATGCTAGCTCACTTACTCATTTAGGAAAATAAAAGGGGGAGGGCTCCGTCACATAAATAAGGTAGAATATGTGTAGTGAGGCTTCTTAGGTTCAAAAGAGAGCTTGTTAACCTCTACCGGTGCAAGCTAAGCTTGTGTCGTCAAGGCACAACCCTTTGTTGTGCCGCCCTAACTTCCACATGACATGGGTACGTCCCACTTTGGTTAACTATCCTTATCATTGGTAAGATCTCACCTTTGTGACCAGGTACATCACTTCTAAGGAATTAGTCAAATTCCTTGGTTCGAAAACCTGCTCACTAGTTCAAAGGCATTGTCGAGTTCACGTTCCACAAAACTTGTGATTGAGGCCTTGCTTTAGCCGCCTCAAGCACGCCAAGCTAGGAACGACACATGTAGCTCGATTGGTCCACGTATCCTAATTCACAAGGTGAGCCTCATTCATGGACTTGGTTAGCTTGGGGCTTAAGCTCCTAAGGGTTGAGTTCTTAATATGGGCTACTTTACCAGATTTCTTAGGGTTTCAATAGAGGAGATTCCAAGGTTGGCATGTAGCAAGCCGCCTTTGTGGCACTAGGTAAAAACTCTGACAATGACTTTCTGTTCTTAGTGGGTTCATGGGACATCATCGTGTGATTGAGAAGGTGTGCAGATCTTTCTATTAGCCAGAGTTGCGAGGAGATGTGATTTGATATGTCATAGTTTCTACTATGACTCCTCTTTTACTTTGGACGTTGATTGTTGTTACCTACTGTACTATGTTGATAAGCCCTAGTGTAGAAGAAACAGGCCCTTAGTGCACTTGATATCTAGTGATGGTCCGACCGGGTGTCATTAGGTATTTGCAAGAAACTCTGGGCAAAGCTAGCACTTCCATCTAGAAAACACTTACCTTGGTTTTTTGTGTCCCAGTTGGGTTAATGGCTAGTTCCGGTGAGTTCAGCATGTCGGATATGTTTAGAAATACCCTAGGTTTGACAGGTTAGGGTTTAGGGTCATGGATAACTCACCAAGTATATTCCCTTGGGAATGAGATTCCGTGCCAACCCACTTATGTAAACAGGAAAACGGGGGGGGGTCTGTCACATAAATAAGGTAGTATGTAGGAGTGAGGGTTCTGGGTTCATGATTGAGCTCGTTACTCTTCTCCCGGTGCAAGCTCTAGCTTGTGTGTCAAGGCGCAACCCTCTGTTGTGCCGCCCTAACTTTTAGATGATAGGGGTACGTCCACCTTCGGGGTAGCTTACCCTTAACGTTGGCGAATCCATGTCTGGGAGGTCTTGTCGGATGCACGTTCCAAGAGGCAGAGGTAGAGGCTTGTCTCCAGCCTCCTCCTCCATGTCAAGCTAGTGTAGCACTCACCCAAGCAAGGCACATCTGCGTCCTTGTCCAACGTGGGCGTGGGATCTTGTTTGACAGGTTCACGTTACCTAGTTCCTAGGGTTCACTGAGGGGTTCTAGAGTTGGCATTTAGGAGCCACGTTTGTGGCACTTGTGCAACTCTCGAATCTAAGGGCTATGGCATGATAGCCCACATCGGAAGGCATGTCACATGGAGATGTGACACTGGGCTAAATGTCACATACAACGCCCGAGGCACGCCCTTTGGGGTTATGTCATGGGCTTGTTGCCAAGGGGTTGGATACTTGCAAACAGGCATGCTTGTGCTCGCGCTAGGGTGCTAAGCCTTGGGCATTTGCTCAAGGGAGGTTAGGTCTCGTAACTAGGTGTGCTTAGGCACACTTGGCTAGGGAGTGTTCTCCTTGGAATCCAAGGGTTGAACAACCTAAGCTTGTTAGCAGAGCCCTTTCGTGAGGCACTCGCAAGGTCATGTACTTAGGGTTATCCAAACTTAGCCTTAGGGAGTTTGCTTAGCAGAACACTCGTGCTTGCCTACGGCACACACTCGTGTCCTCACTAAGTACTAGCCCTAGGTCTAGGGTATGACTTGGCCACCTAAACCCTTAAGGGTTAGTCATGGTTCAAGGTACCCCTTGTCGCCCTAAGGGGTTGTACTCCCAGATGAGGGTGATTCCTCAAGGAGTAAGTGATGATGCCTTAGCTATGTCACGGGAGTATGTGTGAGACACATCTCCTTGTGGGGTTAAGGCATGAGCATGTCTAGGTCTACTGGGACATGATCCTAAAGTCTACTTGGGCATCCTCTAGGGTTCAGGAAATGATCATTTTAGGGGACTTAGGGTAGGACTTTAAGTCTTCTGCCTAATTAAGTGCCATTCAGTGTCATCACCCTGTGTGAGCAATGCTAAGTCTTCTAAAATAACCCTAAGAGTTGCTATGTGTTGGCCTTCGGGTTCAAACTCTAACACGATATGTGCATAGTTGTGTGTAGTGCCAAACTCACAACACTCCCATGTGTACTTCAGAAGGATGGTTGGAGTCCATTGGAGTTTCCCGTCCATTTGAGTTGGTGGCATTTGATTTGATGGGACCTTTTTCAGTCGACTGCTGGTAATGAGTATGTGATTATCGCTTCTAATTATCTAACTCGTTGGGTGGAAGTTAATGCTCTTGCTAGTGTAACTGTTCTCCTTAGTTGGGTAGTGTTCCAGCATTCTTGTACGAAATGAATTCTCTTAGACAATGGTCTTGCATTTATGACTAGGCATTTCGTGTCTTGACATCTCGGATGAGGATACACCACACTTTCACAAGTACTTATCATCCTTAATAGATGGTTTGGTGGAATGGCTCGTTAGAATGTTTAAAGGGATAATTGCGAAGTATGTGAACTTTCAACATTTGAATTGAGATAGTTATTTGCCGTCTCTCTGATATACATGTGTCACTGAATATAAAGTTTCGTTGATACTTCACCATATAAGCTCTTATATGGTGTTACCGACAAAGTTGGGTCTGCCTTCTCGCTTATGAGCTATGATGTAGGTCCATGGGACAAATATTCTTCCATTGGTCCAAGTGGAGTCTGTAGAACACTTGAGTTGCGTACAAGTGGGACAACAATGGTGCTACAACTCTCATCATCGTCCACTGCGGAGTACAAGATGGATTTTTTCTCAAGATTATGGTACGTGGTTTAACTAAGAGTCTCCTTGCTTAGTGAAAGGACTATATTGAGTGTTGCGACAAGTAGGGTCATAAGTTTATGAGGTTTGACACGACATTCAACTTAATCGTTTATAGGTTGTACATGTGCAACGATTAAAGCGTTTCATGCAACGGGTCAAAAATTAGTTGTGCCGCCTACAAATCCACTAGTGCCTCCTCCTGATGTTCCTCTAGATTCAGGCCCATCTACCAAAAAACCTAACTGCCTTCCATCCTTCCGAAAAGGGAATCCATGTGTACGATTGCATGTACACATATTATTATTAATGTAGTGAGATATTGATAATCGTTGGATTGTTTCAATCTAGACCACTTGCTCTTGTATTTAGGTTAGGATATTGAGCTAATACAATATATACATTTTTATATTTCGACAAAGCTATGTTATATACAAACGTAAAATAAACCATGTGATGTGTAATTTATAAATATGATTAATCTAATTTAAATATATCATTATTGTTTTTTAATGGTCTATTCTAATATGCAATTAGACTTGTTATAATTTGTAATTCATAAAAATCTAACTCACGACTTATTAATAACCTTTCAATTTTTTTGGAGATATAAATTATTTTTTATTAAAAACTTATTGTTGACCATTAAGAACATTAAAAACTCCATTTTACATGAGCGTGCAAGAGAGATTTGGTAGCTTTGCAAGGTAAGATTCAAAGTACATACACAGCATAAACATGTGCCTTTGTCTCCCTCTTGCGGGATCTGCAGGTAGGCAAGAACATACACGCTCACATTTCAACTAGCATTCTCTTAATCGACTGCACGCTATGAACATGGCTCGTTCACATGCATATGAAATGCACAAGTCTAGAGAATGCTATAGAGATTTTCAATCCACTTCTTCAAGGAGCGTCAACTTGGTGACTACTTGCACATTTTGTGGAGATCTTCCTCGACGATATTCTTATTTACAGTAAAAATATAAGGATCATGTGGAGCATTTGCGAGAGTTCTTCAGTTGCTACAGAGAACAAGCTCTATGCAAAGAAGAGTAAATGTGCATTTGCTCAGTGCAAAGTGGAATATTTGGGTCACATTGTGATGCCAAGTGAAGTGAAGATTGATCCATAGAAGGTGGTAGTGGTGGACCAATGGCCAATTCTTAGCAATGTACAAGAGAGACAGAGTTTCTTGGGCATGGCTGGTTATTATTGGAGTATGTCAAAGATTATGCCAAAAACTTATTCGTTAATTAGGTTGCTGAGGAAGGACGTTCCCTTGCATTGAGTGCTTTAGAGAAGAGTAATTTCCAAGCTTTGAAACTGGCTTTGCACTAGTTTTATGTATTGCAAATCCCTCTAAGCCTTATGAGGTATCGTGTGATACAAGTGGAGTGGCCATTGGAGCTGTACTTATGTAAAAGGGAAGGCCTATTGCTTATGAGAGTCATACTTTGAATCCTGTAAAGCAACAATACTCAACATATGAAGAACTACTGGCTATTATTAATGCATTACGAGTTTAGAGGCATTATCTTTATGGTGCAAGTTTCAAGGTGTTTACATATCACAAGCCTTTGGTGTATCTGTTCACACAGAAAGAGTTAAACTCTCAGCAAACTCGCTGCATGGTTAAGTCATGGAGTTTGGTAAATTTCCTATTGAGCATCGCACAAGGAAGGCTAACGTGGTGGCAGATGCTTTGTCACACGTTAGGAGAGCCACAGTAGTTGGATAATTCGAAACATGCTTATGTAATGCATTAACAAGGACGATCAGTGAGTTTAGCCAGGTAATTCAACATGCTCAAGCACAAGACACCGAGGTGCAAGAGCTTAGAGGACAGCTAGAACCACCATTCTCATTTCAGGATGGAGTTTTGTACTACAATGGCCATGTGTATCTTCTCAAATGTTCATAGCATTTTCATCTCAAATGCACTGCTTAACATGTATGCCAAGTGTGGGGTGTTTTACCTTTAATAGTATTAATCGGACAGTCGTATGGATGATGTTTAGGAAGAGGGCTAGCTTGGACCTTGTTGAATATATCATAAACTTGTGGTATGCAAATGGCAAAAATTAAGAGTAGATATTGAAGACAAAGTCACCATCATAAAAAATGTGTCGGATTGAATAGGCTACATATAAATTTTGTTAAAGAAATGCTTGAGATACAGATCGGGATGTCGTTAGAGTCAAAGTTGAAGTCAAATTTGATGTTGTTGAAGCAAGACACTGTTGGGCTGGAGTTGTGGTCGAAGTCGGAGGCATAGATGAAGTTGAATTAGAGCCGGAGTCGGAGTTGGAGTTAAAGTCAAAGCCAAAAATGAATGCAAAAGTGTTATTAGGAATCGAGGTGTTGAAATGTGGCCAGAGTCAGAGTTGCAGAGGTACTTCAAAAGTTGAGTTGTCGAGGTATGTCAAGAGTTGAGACAAAGCGGAAGTCAGAACAGAAACAACCAAGGTGCGAGTTGTCCTATCAATTTGCGGATTGAGGATCTAGAACCAAGGAAGATCAAGAATAACAAGAGTGTTGGAATTGAAGTGATATTGAAGGAGATTAAGCACAAGTATTACTGAGGGTGACTGTGAGGGGCACTATTTCTTCACTAATATCACTGGACGTCATTAATCTTTCATCAATAACAATCAACTTAATCGATCAAAATGTGAATGAAGTTTTAAATGATGTTGCTAGACCAAGAGGTAGTCAATTAAGTTACTAGTTGCACCACTTGTCAAGTAAAATTGCTTATGTTAACTTGAATATGTCCAAATGTTGAGATAATAATCAACGAAGAAAGGGACTTGTTTGTGTTCATTTCCAGGATCACATGTAGAATTGCCATCAAAAAAGAGATATTTAGAACATATTTGCAGTGGTCCAATTGGAATGCTCTTATTTGGATTGGACTTTCTCTTTCCCGACTTTGCGAGGGACCATCCACCACCGTAACTTAAATTCATTCTGATTTGGGCACTTAACAATTCAGTGGCCATCCTTAACACAAATTTGCTTAAAGACATTGTTGTCACTTGGCTTGTGTTAATGGTTGAAGAACATCCACTTGCATCAGTTCAATAGCAGAAGATAGAGTGTCCGGTGGCTCTTGCACTATTAGAATTGAGTACGAATACTTGTTAAGAATGTTTTTTCTTGACGTTGGCAAAAGTCAATTGATGCAACGAATTAACCTAAATAATAGCTTTGTCGAGAGAATCTGAGTCCTTGAAAGTGAGAAAGAGATTCTTAACATTGTTATAAAACCTTCCATGAACTTATTATGGAGGGTAGAGTTATTTTAATTAATGTCATATGAAAGTAATTAGAAGTCAAAAGCATATTTGGACGCTGCAAGGGAACCTTACCGTAGTCATTGAAGGCTTGGTTACTGCCATGCGCTCATGATCAGATCACGAAGTAGCTTTAAAGGCTTAGAAAAACGTATCTCATGAGTTTAAGAGTGGTGAGTCCTTCTCAAATAAAGGTGCAAATCATTTCAAAGTTCACCAGTGAGGAGTGTGGCGACAAGATCCACTTGTGTTGTAGCCTTAGAGTACTGATGTGGGTGTAACTGAAAAACCAGCTGAACTTGATTCATAAAACCCCAAAATTATGGCCTTAAGGCATCAAACTTGCCTAGTAATTGATTTTAGTTCTAAAACTCATGATGAGAATGATTATCGTTGTAGATCTTGTTGCAGCCATTGATTCTTAAGTTATAACTATTGTTGTGCAAGGAGTTTTGCATCAATAAAAGACATGTTGAGGAACTTGAAAACTCATAACCAAGGAATGAAGAAGGATTTCGATTCAAATCTTCAAGAATCAAGCCAAGAAAACAAGAAACAAGCTCGATTACATAGATTGGAATAAGACAAGAGTCTTAGTAAATTGGCATTGAACTGGAATGTTTAACCCTGATCACATCCGTTCTTATATACTAAGGGAAGTCAAATATGGACTTAGTTAGCTTTAATGACCCTTATCAATATTTGTATCCTTATCTTAAACTTGGTTAAATTTAGTAATCCTTATCCATATCTATATTCTTATCGTAAACTTGGCTAGTTTTAGTGATTCTTATCTTTATTCGTATCTATATCTTGAACTTGACTAATTTTAATGATCCTCATTCACACTTGTATCTGTGTGTGTAATCAAATCATCAAGAAAAATCCTAATTGAGAGGAAGTATTTTTATACCATTCACCATCTCTTTGTTCGTTAACATACGCAAGTCGTGTGCACTAGTGCCCGTGCCAGGTGTTGATATTCATTGATGTTGTCTCTACTTGATGGTATAATAGCTGTTACCAACTGTTGACTAGGAATTGGGGCTAAGGACTCTGCACCCATGTTGTGAATAGTAAGTTGAACAATACACTCAAGCCTGAAGAGATTTCCCACTTGAGTTGCATATGCAATTCTCCTGTATTGGGATGGGATAGAAAACTCTTGCGATATGGCAAAGAGATCACCTTGAAGCCCTGGTCCATAATAAGTGCCATGGATAAGAGAGTCTCCATAGCTTCTGAAACATACTTCACGTAAGATACTTAAGTGACTGCTCCTAAGGGAAGTTGAATTCTCATATGTCCTTGACTTGAATAGCCAATGCTGCACCATTGGTGATAATGACTTTGTCTTAGTGCATTGCATAGTACCATGTAAAGATCCCTTTACCATTAAGAGGTAATTGGTTGAGGACGTAGCTCCATCAGTGGTCTTCACATTTGGGCACTCTCAACCATAATGCCCAGGCTGTGACACTTATTGCAACGACCTTTGTGCTTTCCAAAACCTAGATATGTACCTAGTAGTGGGTTGGGGTCGAGCCTATCCCATACAGGTTTCTTCATGCTTGTTCTCACCACCCTTCTTCTCTTAGCAACTTGTGTTAATGCTGATAAGGTATGTAGAAATTAAATCAAAATTAAATCCACAACGAGCAACACTACATGAGCACAAGGCGCCTTTGAGATCTCAATGCAAGCCTCTCTCTAGGATAGCCTTAAGGTCACTCTCAGGTACTGGAGTGCCTTGGACACTGCTCACTTACTGCATGCCAACCCACCTGACTAATGTACTCCATGGTTGTCTCTCCTAGAGCCTAGTTGAGCTTGAATAGTTCGGTCTTCAAGTCATGTTTTCTTTGCCTAGCCACTCTTCAACACTTTTCAATTCTCTACTTAAGATTTGGGACATCGATATGGTTATGATATAGTTTTTTCATCAATCTGCCCATGATGTTAATTACTTTGGAATCCTTGAGCTGCCAAGGCTCAATCTCTACAACACTTGCAGTTGAAAGGCCTCTATTCCATCTACTACTTGCCAAGGCCATCAAATGCAATTGTAGAAAAGGGACAAGCCCAATAAAAGTCAATGCCATATTAAACCCTCAATTGATTATCATGGGAAGAGGAAGTCATCATTGATTCAACTTTAACTTTTATACCATGTAGAATAAACAAAGTAATTCCAATCAAAATTATATTATAATGTGTAAAATACATCTGCTACTGCTCCATGAGCTATGCATGTTCCAGCACACTATACCTGATAGAAACTCCACCAAGTACTTAATGAAACCCGACAACTCCATAAATGAATAAAGGTCTACCGTTGTATACCTATAATATAAGATATAATTGTTTTAAATATTTTCTAGATAAAGTTCACACTGTAAAGTTTGCATGCTTATTATATATGCGTGTGTGTGAAGCATTAGGAGTTTTAGTTTTAATTTTGTCTGTGTATGAGTATGGGTGTGACGTAACATGCTCTTTATATATAACCAAAAATATACATAATATGGGGCTTAGGTGAAGATGTAGACAAGAATGCCCAGTAGTCATTTGTATAAAAATTAATTTATACATCATATAATATGATCGTCTGTCAATACGTAATGTCTAAGGCATTATTGTTTCAATATATTATAAAAACTAATTTATGAACCATATATTATTTATAGGTGAACATGCAGACTATTGTATTAAAATTAAAAACATTACAACAACTTCCCTTGTAAATCCATAATTCAGAAGGCTTAACTTGCACTAACGTACCTAAATATGTTGTTGAGTTATAAGATAATTACCACTAGCTTAAGTTTGACTTCATATGTTTAAAGAAACAACATTCTATTTAAATACATCAAGAAATTAAAAGTCTGCATATTTAAAATATTGAGGCAAATGTTACATTTCCTTACATATTTCTTTTATGAATGTTAATAAAAGAAATGGTTATATATGAACATTGTAATTAAAATGGAAATAATATATGAAAATGGGAATATAAAAAATTCTTTAATTAATGCTTACATATTAATTATTAATATTTTAAATATACATTTTAAAGAATATTCTTTTCTAAACATATATTATTATAAAAATTATTTCTTTATATTAAAAAATGCTAATTAAATCATTAAAATATTAATTATTAAGAAAATGGGACTATAAACATATCTATTTTAGTTGGAAAATTTATATATGGATTGCCATCCCCAATTTTTCTTTATTTTAATATTATTTTATATGTAAATTATAGAATTTTAAAAAATAACAAGCAAATTTACAGTTTTAGATAAGAGTTATAATTCTCTATATGATATACAATTATCTATATTACATATAGATGCCGTTGTAACTAAAGTGGGCATGATACGTGAAAATGGGAAATAAAATAAAATAAATACTAATAAAATTAATTAATTAATATGTAATTAAGCCTTAAATATTAATTAATTAATTAATTAATCCTTCAATAACCTTACTTAGTAAGGAATATTCCTAAAATATCTTAGAATATTCATATTATTCTAAAAATAGTTTACAATAATGAAGAAATACTATCAAACATAATTACAAATGAAATCATTTTCTTATCAACATGTTAATTTTTTTATAAATACTTTCTTTCTATCATACAAAGAAATCTTTTATTTTGTCTAAATCATCACTCTCCGGATTAATCAAATCATTTTGGTCAATATCTTGATGTTGTTGCCACCACTTAACACTCTCACGAATGCAATTGGGAGTTGCCATCCTTGTTAATACATAAGATGTGATAAGAGAAGGTCTGCATAAAGGCTCATCTAAAAACTGACGTTCCTTAAGAATAATATTATAAAGCGCCCGGTTGCTATCCTTCATTTTATAAAATTCAATATCACGAGAAAGAAAAGCTTCAGGAAATGTATGATACGGTGGATACTGCTCACAAAAATTTTCGAGATTCTTCTTTCTGAGGCACGTATCCAAGTAGTTCACTAGCTCATCCATGATATCGGTATCAGAATATGGATCGAAAGTGATTGGATGAATACAAGCAATGTTTTGGTTGAGCATAGCCTTCTGAGGAGAGTCGTCTACTACTAATATGTGCATTCTTCATTATCCTTAAGCGACTGATCTCCCCATGAGTCCCAATTATTCTTTCATTCTTGAAGAAGTATGGCTTGCTTTCCTTTCTTATATTGTGAAATTCGAGAGGTTTATAACATATTCGCTGGTCAAAAATCCAATCTTTACGAATCACCTCTTCTGCAACACTACAATGTTTCTTAAGTAAATTCAACAGCGGTGTTAAGTTATGAATCTGCATGCATGACCAAATCCCCACAAGCGCACCCATCTCCTTAAGCTTTTGAAAGAGACGATCCAACCCTGGACGAAAAATAATATCATATCGAAATTTACCATGACAAGGAATGAAATCTCCTTGTTTGATTTCTTTTTTCTATCCTTTTGTCGATGAAGCAGAACACCATTGACATCCAACAACACAATATGGCCATGAGTAACATGAGATAGCGTTGCCTCTTGAATACTTTGCAAATCACTTGTTTGCTCCCTTTCACATTTATCCGTTGCCACTATCTCGTTGCCTATCCCTTCATCATTTAATTGTACATCATCCTTACAAGATTCAGATATTGCATGCGCTGAAGAAATTGATTTCGGAACTGAAGCCAATAAAAATGATGATGAAGTGGCCCCCATGGTAACGATGTTTTGAGCTGCATTATTATCCATTTCCTGCATGAACTCTGTCATTCTGACATGTGGCACAAGAAATTGTCGCCAAACCCCTCTCTTACCTCATGGCAATGCTGAAAATCCATGTTCTCAATTATTTCATTACATCTGCAAAATGATAATTAGCTGACCTTAAAATTATCAAGGTATATTATTTACCTTGTTAATGTGTGACCCATGTTTGAACTAAAAGCTTCATTAATCCTTGAGAATTTATTTTCTGTACAAATATAAAAGAAATATACAAAAATGCCTTATGTTACACTCATTTACAACTATTCATCACTCTATCAATTCATTATCAATTCTTCTTCGCTATTACCTTCTGAGTGAGGCGAAGAAGGTCTAAGCCGCTTGTGAGATGGTTCAAGATCTTCTGCATCTTCTATTGATGTTTCCATGGGTCCTGGAGTGTGCGAATGTTCTGTACTCCTCGAGATAACTTCCGGTCTAATATCTGATTGAAGTTCGTTCTCAGACTCCGAGATTGAACCAGATTCACCTTCAGAGCTATCGCACTTATCTGGAGGGAACTTTCTCAAATACGCCTTTATGGATCGTTGGGGTACTCAGTTGAGACCCAATCTATCCACTTGTTCAGGTCCTCAACCATGGTCTTATCCTTTTCAACGGCAAACACACATGTATGCCGAAGGTAACACTCCTTCAAGACGGACCCCCTAGTGCAGTAGTCAAAAACCCACGCATCACTGTGAGGACCCCTGATCAAGTTGACGATGCTCCGTGCCGCTTGACTTGTAATGTTTGGATAACGTACATTGCCGAATACGTCACTCATACCTATCGGTGTATCGGATGGAGGTTCAGGGCCGTTGGAGTGCAAACAGATGCCTGGCCAGTCATTTGGAAGCTTGAAATTGTTTGGCGCATTCCTAACAACCAAGTGAACAACGTATCAATGCACTTGGGATTAGCATCGTTCATATAAAATCCTGTCCAACGATGTCTATTCTTCTTGGCGAAGGCGAAGGCAAAAGTATCGGTGACATGAGCAAGAATCAAGAAATAAATACCTGAAAAAGTAGGTATCAGTGAAGAGCGCAAGCATGAATTCAATAATAAATACCTTCTATGTATATGCTTGCACGGCTAAGTTTCTCCACCAGATCCTCTAGTGCCCTATCTGTCGAAAGATTTTTTGACACCCGCCGATCCATCACGAACAATTGAAACGGTTTCCTACAAGCAGTGATGTTACCCCATAAAGTCTCCGAATCTAACAACAAACATCTGTAGGGCTTGTCGTGATTCGTAGCATCCTCCTTTATAAGGTTCAATTCGGTTCTCCGCTGCTGAAGGACTGCCATAAGAGAAGGCGTCATCCCAATGTTCTCCTTTTTGGCGTTGGCGTGCAATAGATTCTTGCCTAGATCTTCCGATTGGTTCACCCATTCGACAAGCATATCATCGTTCGTCACATGCAAATATTTGCTGACCTCTTCATATGTTGAAGTCGAGGTCCAACCCAGTTTGTGGCAGTGTATTCCCAACCACTCCTTGAAATGCCTGACCGTCTTCAACTCCATTGCCTTGAGATGAAAAGGAGAGGTTGGGCTGCTGTTATTAATTTGTAGTTTGCCATCGATCACCAAATCAGCCAAGACTTCCATCTCCTCCATCGTTGTTCCATTTAAAGGCTTCAACCATGTGAGCTTGAAATCGTTGTCTACATCCTTTGTAGATTGAACAGACTTAGCCTTCGGCGTCTTACTGGGTTTCTTTGCAGACTTTTCTGAGGGCTCCCCTTCACTTGTCTGCTTCTTCTTCAGTGTTCCTTTTGAAAAGGATTCCATAATCCCCAACCATTTGGCAAAGATCCTATCTTCGGGGCAAGAAATCAACATCATCAGAAAGGATGTTTCCTTCCCGCCCACCTGGGCAAAATCAACTGCTGCAATTTCTTCAACTCTCTGAGGAAAAAGACAGATTAATATACCGGCGAGATAAATCCCGCCCAAACAATTTGCTTACCCGGTATTCCGCAGATTGTGTATTCCCTGCGGTAGCTCTTTGTGGTCGCTGAAGAGATTCCCACACGGCTCGCGTGTGTTTAAACTTCTCCCATATTTTGCTGTTGTAGTGGTTGGTGTCGGCAGCGTCCCATTCCGCCGATAACTTATGGTACTGCTCGATTGTGAGATTCGGCTTAGCTAAAAACGCCGATCTTTTTTTGTCAGCTTCTCACACGGGTATGCTCGGAAATGTTTTTTGTTGCCATCGTTCCTTTGTTGTGTTCTCGAGAAGTCGTTGGGCTGCCGTATTGTGTGCTGGCCACTAATGATGTAGTACTTGATAGATTTTTATTCTCCGTCTGAATCTTCATGAGTTGTTCTGGTGTTGTGATCCAGACTTTGTCAGCGCCCTTCCTTCTTTCATAGTATGGACACAAAACAGCATTATGTGGAACGGTATAAGAATTGTCGTCCTTCATCTTCTCCATGAGCTCAGCTACACGTTCCTGGTTGAGTGGCCTGTAATTGAAGTTTGGGTTGACGCTGCAATATTTAACCCTACAAGGATAAATCTTATCATCCAACATCATTTCCTTGTGACTTATTGCAGCATGAGATGCCACAGGTGCAGCTGACAAAACGATTGATGATTTTCTTTTGCGATCCGAATCAACATGTGTGATCCCCGACTGCAGCTGTTCTAGTGTTCTCGGTACACTCTTCCAGCTCCCAAAGCTCCTAAGCAAATTGAACGTGATCTGTAGAGAACCTGAGACCGAGCCACCCTCTCAATCTCCATTATGATGTCGCTGTGTTCTTCTTCAATGTGAAGAGGGAAGATTGCTCACTTGCTGATTTTCTGTATTGTGAAGCAATATCTCCTGACAATACACCTACTCGATGAGTCTGAAGATTTTCGAAGTAGACATCCAGATGGATCCCCTCCATAGATGGGCTTTCGTTGAGTTGAAGAAGAACTCCAAGGTCAACATCATTAGTGAACACGTGAACGTCATTATCCACAAGTCGACAAAACCACCCGAAATTAATGTTGTAACTGACGACCTCTGGATCCGAGAACGTGACATTGGATGGAACAAGGCATATGTGTCGAGCATCGTCCAATCTGGGTTCGCAGCCTGCTTTCGGGTGCTTGACTAGCGAATCTACTTTCCATTGTTTTGCTTGTCCATGAGATGTGACAGAGGTTAATTTGACAGCAGCCATGGTTGCTCCAATGCGCTTCCCATTTATCTTAAAATATGGCCAAGTTGATTCCAGAATCCCCCTGCCCATCTCTTCTCCTGCTCTTGTCTTTAATGTCACCTCAATTCCACATCTGAATACAAAAATGATTAGTTCAAGTATCCGAGTATAACAGATTTTATTTTAATTCTTACCCAGAATTTGACGACGACTCCATACTAATGACTCGATCTCCTTGTTTGATCAAATCGTCCTTCTGCAAAATAATACACTATAAATAAAATTATATAAAAACGCACACACACTTGTATAAACCCGAATATACAAAAATAATACACAGAGAGAAGTAGACGTAATTAACTGTCCGAAGCTCACATTTGTGTTAGTGCAAAAGAAAGATAACATTTCGTTTTAGAACCACCACAAATGTGAGCTCTGGACAGTTTTACATAGATTCCTAGCTTTTACTCGAAATATTATGATAAGATGATAAAAGTAAATAAAATGAGATATGCAACTTATATATACTAATACACATATATATTCACATGGAAGGTGCGGCGGGATTAATCTCGCCACCCCTTCAATGCCTCCTGAAAGAGTGGGCGGGATTAATCTCGCCACCTTTCTGGAGGCCTTGAACGGGAGTGCGGAATTAATCTTGCCACCCTTCTCGGTCTCAGAGAGAACTGGGCAGGATTTATTTCTCACACCCCTTCAGTGACTCCAGAAAGGAGGCGGGATTAATCTCGCCCACCATGTAAGTGATGGTTAAATGAATTTCCCCACCCTTCCCAATTCTCTCCATTGGTATGTTGAAAACCTTCTACGTCTCAGACAGAAACGTTTGGGATTGGTCCGACTCACCAATGGAGAAAAAAAGGAAGGGTGGCGGGATTCATTCCTCCAACAGGCATTGAAGACTCGGCGGGATTAATCCCGCGCCCAGGGCCTTCACTCGGTCCCTATGCGGCGGGATTAATCCCGCCGGACGCCAATTCCCTGCGCGGAATCGGGCGGGATTAATCCCGCCGCCTAGGCACTTCAGGCAGGCCAATGGCGGCGGGATAAATCCCGCCCGATTCCGCGCAGGGAATTGGCGTCGCGGCGGGATTAATCCCGCCTCCCAGGCCCTTCACTCGGCCTTAGTCGGCGGGATTAATCCCGCCGAACGCCAATGCCCTGTGCGAAATCTTGCGGGATTAATCCCGCCGCCTAGGCCCTTCAGGCAGGCCAATGGCGGCGGGATAAATCCCGCCCGATTCCGCGCAGGGCATGCGTACGCGGCGGGATTAATCCCGCCCACCATGTAAGGGATGGTGAAATTAATCCCACCACCCTTCTCAGTTCCCTCCATTGGTATTTTGTAAACCTTCTCCGTCTCAGACAGAGTTAGTCGGGATTGATTCAACATACCAATGGAGGAAAAAAAAGGGTGGCGGGATTAATCCCGCCACCGGGTAATGAAGGTTCGGAGAGACTAATCCCGCCGCCCTCTCGTAAATCATGCGCTCACACATATATATTGGCTGCGGCATTTTGAACAGGGATGGGTGGGGGCGGGATTAATCCCGCCGCTTATATCCTGCGGAAGTGCCTGAGCGGCGGGATTAATCCCGCCGCCCTCCGCGAAGGGCATGAGCGTGGGGCCGGATTAATCCCGCCGTTCATGTCCTGCGTGAATTCCCTGGGCGGCGGGATTAATCCCGCCGCCTTACGCGCAGGACATGTCATGCAGGCTCTTCGGTTAGCCTTCCGTGCAGGATCTTTCATGCAGGCTCTTCGGTTAGCCTCATGAGCGGCGGGATTAATCCCGCCCCATCCCCTGTAAATGCCCTGCGCGGAATCCGGCGGGATTAATCCCGCCCATTAGGGCCTTCACACAGGCCATTGCCGGCGAGATAAATCCCGCCGCATTCCGCGCAGGGCATGGGTGAGCGGCGGGATTAATCCCGCCGCCGAGGCCCTATAGCGGCGGGATTAATCCCGCCGCTCGAGGGGCTTAGCGTGTGTGTGAGAGATAAAATTAATAAATAAAAAATTATACAGATAAAAACACACACATATATATGTGTGTGTGTGTATATATATATATATATATATATGTATGTATGTATGTATAGGAGTGTACGTGTGTGTGCAAGAGATAGATAAATAAATAAAATTATACAGTACTGGTACACATAATATATGTGTGTACATAGGTATATATATGTGTGTATATGTATATCGTGTGTATGCGTGTGAGCGAAACAAATAAAATCATACAGATAAACAAACACACACACACATATATATACACAGGAGTGTGCGTGTGTGTGCGAAAGATAAAACTAATAAATAAATAAAATTATACAGATAAACACACACATATATATGTGTGTATATAGATATATAATCCATAGAGAAAGAGAGAGAGTCTGTGAATATATAAGCATATATATAAACTAGTGTTGTATGTATGTATATATGTATATAGGTATATATTATGTGTATATGTATATGTGATGCGTTGTGAGCGAAACAAATAAAATCATACAGATAAACAAACACACACACACACACACATATACATACACACAGGAGTGTGCGTGTGTGTGCGAGAGATAAAACTAATAAATAAATAAAATTATACAGATAAACACACACATATATATATGTGTGTATATAGATATATAACCCATATATGCAAGTTGTAACTAAAATGGGCATGGCTATAGTCCCATTTCCTAATAATTAGCAATTTTAGCTATTTAATTAGCATTTTCTAATATTAAAGGAATATTCTTTAGAATATATGTTTGAAAAGAGAATATTCTTTAGAATATTCTATTTTGTATTCTACCCTTAATAAATTATAGCATTCATTGAACAAAAATTAATAACATTAAAAAGTAGAATGTATTAAATTATATAATATATTGCCTAATATAACAATTAAGGAAGAGCATAAGAGGTACATTATATAAATATTGATGTTGTTATTAAAATATTAATATTTAAATATAACATTATTAATTAAAAATTTGTAGTAGTAATATATATATAAAATCCTATAAATATAGTCAATCTTCCATATCATTTTTTAAATTTATATAGTTAAGTATACAATTGGTACTATTATTAAAGAGTTTAAATAATTATGAATATTAAATATATATTTTTATAATTTTGTAATTGCTTTAAGCTTCAGAAAACATACATTCCCTTGCAGTTTTGTTAATCGTGACTTTATCAACGCTTCTTGACATCCACCCATATCGAATGGATTTAACATTTATAAAACATGCTGGGTCTTTTTGATTGGGAGACCATGTTTTCTCTAGGCATCCATTATATCTTTCGCTCTCCTTCTCGTGTCGCCTTTTTTGTGGTTTGAACCATGCAACCTTAACAATACTATTTTTTTGTGATTACTTCAGGTGTGTCGATAATTTGACCCATCCAAATAGGCTGATTATGACGCATCTGGAGTAATGAGAACCATCATTAGTTTTTGAAGATCCTTGCAACAATCAAAGTATGCTTTAGGTTTTTGGTTCCTTGTCCAACAAAGTGTGGGGTTTGCACTTCCACATCACTACTGGCTTCTATGTCGTCTGTGCTCAGTGATGTCATTTCAATCTCCTCTCGCCACCTTGTTTAGGCCAGAAAGGGTGTTGCAATTCTGTACTTGTGACAGTAGGCCCTTCCAACTCTCGAACAACAGTCTCCCAATAGTTGACCACATGCTTAATAGTTCTGAGTAACCAGTTGCCTTATCAGAATTCTTTGGCATCGATTTTTGAACCCATGCCACATATTTTTTGATGCCATCAATAATAACCTCTTGTTCCTTGAGCTGGGCACTCAATGGAATAGGGTCTGGTTGTCCTTCTGGGAGAAGTGGCTTTCCATCCTCTCCACTTTTGAAGAGCATTAAGCCCTCTTTCGGTAACCACTCCTGCTCTGATGGCCGTAACTTGTACTGCATAATAGGTATACCATCTCGTATGGAGAAAAAGAATTGTAGCGGCACAAGGTGACCAACTAAAGAATCACTCCCTTCTTTTATATACTCCTTGAGAAATTTTTTGAAGTCTGGCACCTCAGTCACAAGCAAAGCACAACTTTTTTTGGAGATGCAATTTTCAAAAAGATTCATCATATGCGGTAAGGTAAGTGCACTTGTCCTTTTTGTAGAGTTGGAGACCTTGCTGAAGAACGCATCAATATCTTCATGAGTGTGACCAACCATAAGGAACTGAGCGTGATTGTTTCAAACACACCTTTTGGCAACAAGCATTGACAAGTATGCTAGCACATATCTAGAAAATAAAAGTAAGTATGAGCTTGAGAAACCCTTAAGTAAAATGATTTACCTATTTTTGTTCTCGCCTGCACAATTATCCATCTGTAAAAGCAAATGACGAGGAAGCTTATTTGATGTTGAGGACACATGTACACTATTTGAGCTAGATCCCTCCACTGAACCTGAACTCTCAATAGGGCCATCTGTTTTTTGTGCAGGTTGCTGACAATGCCTCTCATATTCCCAAGTAGCCTCAAGTGCAGACGTGTTCATGAGAGCATTATGTAAAGGTTGAAGGTGTTGTTTCTTCACTTTGAGATCACTGATAGGATTTGTCTGAGAGTGGGCTTCAAGGTTTCTGAAACACATGGCTAACGACCCAATAGTGAAATTGGAGTCGCTAGACCAATGTGGAAGTGAAAAGTGTCCATATGACTCACAACCGTGTCCATGTGTTAGCACACCTGTTAAAGAAATCGGAAGTTTCATGACATTTCCAAGGCACTTTGGTGTTGCAAAGAGCTTTGGAATGCTGGTCTTTGAATGATCCATCTTGTCATGGATCAAGCACAGATACTCTGATGGGCGTGACACAGAAAGCATGCGGTGTGCATAGTACTGAGACCGACAAGTTTGTTGTGCAATCATGTGGGCCTCCATCTTCCTTTGAATGGTAGTGATCTCCACCAAGGTTTTTGCACAAGCCTCTGCAGCCTTCAATGATGTACAAGTGTCACACTTAGAAAAGCTAGAGTGTTTTGCAATCTCCACATCCTTAAAATGAGTATTCCATATGTTGTTGAAGGTACCAGTGCAGATTGCTTGGAGCCCCATCAAACTGAGGCACTTGTTCACATGTTCACACAGTTTCAATTGAGTGTAGATTGAAGGTAAAACCTTGAGATTTTCCCTGACCCCTGCATTTGTGGTTCGGCATTTGTGAGGCATCCTGTCTGCATTCGCTTCCACAAAAGCCTTGAGTATCTCTATGGCTGCCATGATGTGAGAGCGGGTTTTGACCAAGCCAGTGTTCCCATGAACTGAGGTTCGCGCTCCATCTAGCCACTCATCCCTCCGACGGTAGAACGTGGTCTTTGGGATCCCGTATAACTGTACCAAGCTTTGAAGCAGATGGCCACCTTATTAAATACCATGGATGTACTCTGATAACCTGTGTCCGAGGCCATTCCATCAATACACCCAGTTAGTGCAGCATATACAACTCATGCCTTTGCTTTTGGGTGAGCATACGAAAGACATGTCTACATTGAGTAATTTCATTCCGGTCTGCCATCTGACAAACTTCTTCTTGCAACAGTCAATCGTGGAAATGCTCGTAACACTTTCGGAAGATGTAGGATCCATCTTTACCCTCTTGCTGAAACTTGCAGGGGAAGATCTACAACCCATGAATCGCCTTTTTCTTACAATAGGACCAATGCAAGGAACCTCTTCAAATATGAGTTGTTCTTCCGGGTTGTTATTATTGAAATCCAACCCAGAATATGTTGAACCATCTTGCCGTCTTAATTCAGATGTTCGCCACCTCACGAGGGATCCAGGATACAATGTGCCATTAGGTGAAACCTCTGTCACAACTACACCCACGAAGTCGGACCCTAGTTTCTCTTCTGACACTGCTTCCATTGGATTTATAGCTGTGATGATGCCTCTTCCGACTTCAATCTCACGAAGAAAGAGAATCACCTCATCCATCACAGCAGGTAAGCCATCATCTGGTAAACTCGTGCTACTATTTGTTTGTGACTCTGCATATTCTGTGTCAGCCTTGACTTCATCCAAATTCCACAATACAGGAGAACCCTCCTCAAATTCCATTCCCAGAACCTCAACATGCTTGAAAATGGTGTTCACCCATACGTACACACAAGATCCTTGGGAAATATTGTGACATGATGCATTATTATCTCGAACTTCCACAGTTCCAATGCCAACTATCTCGTTGTTCCGAAGAAGACATACTTTATCTCCAGTATTAAACATATTGTCCTGCACATAAATAATGTATTATTTATGATATCTGTTTATGCAATATTTTAAGAAATCTGAATTACGGTTACTTAATAATATGCATATGCAATAATACATAATTATGTTTAGAGATAATATCTCATGTTTGATTAATACAACTGATGGGCGGGATTAATCCCGCCAACGAATTCGTCCGACGAGGAACGGTCGGCGGGATTAATCCCGCCGCCGACTCAACCCCTTCGGAGAGAGTCGGCGGGATTAATCCCGCCGCCTACTCAACCCTTCGGAGAGAGTCGGCGGGATTAATCCCGCCTTGGACTCCCTCCGACAAGGAAGAGCCGGCGGGATTAATCCCGCCGCCTCTTCCTCCTCGGGGGGAGTCCGGCGGGATTAATCCCGCCGACTCTCTCCGACGAGGAAGGGAGTCCGGCGGGATTAATCCCGCCGACTCATCCTCGCCGGAGAGAGTCGGCGGGATTAATCCCGCCGGACTCCCTTCCTCGTCGGAGGAAGAGGCGGCGGGATTAATCCCGCCGGCTCTTCCTTGTCGGAGGGAGTCCAAGGCGGGATTAATCCCGCCCACAATTCTTACGACGGGGAATGGGTGGCGGGATTAAATCCGCACATAACTATCTCCAAAACTATGATTTCAAAGAGATCTCGGATAAATCCTGTCCCCAAATCTTTAAAACAGTGAAGTGGTGGCGAGATTAATCCCGCCACCCCTTCCCTGCCTCCTAAAATGGTTGGCGGGATTAATCCCCGCGACAACTCTTTCTAATAAATTCTGGTAACTCTTCAACCGTTGAGAAGGTTATCGACGGGATTAATCCCGCCACTCTTTTTCAGTGGCGGAGAAGCATTGCCCGGGAGATGTGGCGGGATTAATCCCGCCACTTCTTCAAAGAGGCGAAAAAGAAATGGCCGGATTAATCCCGCCGCCCCAGTTAACCTAGAATATTAAGTTAAAAGGATATTTAAACGTGATAAATCCCTAACGGAATATATTATAATCCTAATGCATTTCTAAACCCCTAAATTGTAATTTTAAGAGAGAATGTAAGAGAGTGAATCTTAATAAGTATTTTTAAATTTGTTTATAATACTTACTTGTAAACAGCACTGAAGGCGCCGTGCTTTCCTATAAGAATAACACCCAATTTAATCTCGCTCCTGAGATGATCACTATGAAGAAAAAAGAAGATCTAAAGAGTGAAAAATACAGAAATGAAGAAACCCTTGCCGGAGAAAGAACCAGATCTGAATTTGAGTGGGAAATTAAATGCAATTTCAAATTTATATGTCAGACCGACAATACATATGTCAGAAATTCAAAATTTTTAAAAAGAACAGAAAATAAAATTTAAGATGAGTTGACACAAATATCCGACACTCTGACATATATACTCTCCAGTTCCAATGAGTATTTTAAAATTGCATTTAATGTTATTCAAGTGATTCAAGCTGTTTAATATTACGAAATTTTAGACTATATTCTACATTCTTAGTATTCAAGTATATTTATTATATATATATATATAAATATATACTTATACAATAAATAAATTGATATATTATTATGTATCATTTAAAATATATTCATAGTCTGTTTATTATTATTATATTTTCTTAATTAATCAAGTATTTAGTTTTCATTTCCTAGTATCAATGGATATTCTTTAATATTTTATTAATATTTGAAGAATATTCTAATATTAAACCTGATTATCATAATTAAATTAGTCTTGTTCTTAATTATTGCAGTAATTATTCTACATTTGTATATATTATGGGATTTTCTCAATTAATTTGTTATTATTTCAAGAATATTCATGTGTTAAACCTTATTATCAATATTAAATTAATACACACTATGAACATATTTTAAATTATACATAATAATACATCATTTCTAATATATAGTCATATATAGTTTTAATAATATATATTTAATATCATTTCCTTAATTACTTGAGTAATTAATCTTCTTTATATTAATGGGATATTCTTATTATTTTCTTATTATTCCAAGAATATTCCAATATTAAACATGATTATGATAATTAATTTAGTTAATTATTTGAGTACTTAATTTACATTTGTATATATAATGGGATTTTCTCAATTAATTTCTTATTATTTCAAGAATATTTCAATGTTAAACTTTTTATCAATATTAAATTATACACACTATGAACATATTTAAATTATACATAATAATACATCATTTTATCTAATATATAGTCATATATAGTTTTAATAATATATATATTAATATCATTCCTTAATTACTTGAGTAATTAATCTTCTTTATATTAATGGGATATTCTTTATTATTTTCTTATTATTCCAAGAATATTCCAATATTAAACATGATTATGATAATTAATTTAGTTAATTATTTGAGTACTTAATTTACATTTGTATATATTAATGGGATTTCTCAATTAATTTTCTTATTATTTCAAGAATATTTCAATGTTAAACCTTTTTATCAATATTAAATTAATATATATTATTAAAACTATATATGGCTATATATTAGATAAAATCATATATTATTATGTATAATTTAAAATATGTTCCTAGTGTGTTTTATTAATTTTATTTTCTTAATTATTCGATGTTTGTTTTGCACACATATATAACACAATCATAAATTTACACACGCATTACAAGAACTTACAAAAACACATATGCACACACATGCACAACCCTAAACCAAACTGAAGAAATATGTTGCTTCTTTATTGAAAACATCATGTTCAACGCATGTATGATATATGTACTCAATCTGTGTATATGTAACACATTGAATTTACATGTGTAATATTTATATTAAGCTTGTTGGGAGCAAACCCTAAAACCCTAAACCCTAAACCCTAAACCCTAAACCCTAATATGTAACACAATGAATTTACTCATGTAATATGTATGTATGTCTATGTGTATACACGTGTGCATGTATATATGTGTACTCTGTATATATGTGTACTTTCTGTCTTCTCTCATACATACACACCATGCATGATCCATGTTAATATGTACTGTCTCTCTTCTCTCAAACATACACACCATGCATGATCTATAATATGTACTCGGTCTCTCTAATATTATGTACTAATATGTATGTATGTCTGTGTGTATAATACACACCATGCATGATCCATATTAATATGTACTGTCTCTCTTCTCTCATATACTATGTATGTATATCTGTGTATAATATGTGTAAGTATATATGTGTACTAATATATGCAATGTGTAAAAAATAATTTTTCAACACTCTCTCTTCTCTCATACATACACACCATGCATGATCCATCCTAAATCCAAAACCCTAAACCCTAAACCCTAAACCCATGTAATATGTGTGTATGTCTGTGTGTATACACGTGTGTATGTATATATTATGTGTATTAATATATGCAATGTGTACATGGACACACACATGTTAAATCCCTGCATGATTTATTTTTGAGGTGTATGTGATACACTCACACACACGCACGCGCTAATAATATAATGAAAGAATATTCGTTTAGGGCGAATCTATATTTTATTCTTTTTAGGGTTTAAGTATATTCTCAGAAGGAATATTCTATTAGGGTTGATATATATATTTATTCCTTTAGGGTTTAGGTATATTCTTAGGGTTTCAAGAGGCGGCGGCTGTGAAATCGGCGGCGGCGGCTGTGCACACAGGTGAGATCTGTGTGTGTGTGTGTGTGTGTATGTATGTATATATGTATAGGAGTGTGCGTATAATTTTTTTTCTTAGTTTTATCTCTCGCACACACACGCACACTCCTGTGTATGTATATGTGTCTGTATGATTTATTTGTTTCGCTCACACACGCATACACACGATATACACACATATATATATATACCTATATACATATACATACATAATATTATGTGTACCAGTATCTGTAAATTTTTTTTATTGATCTTGCTTTACACACACACACACACACACACACACACACACA
>PUQB01000195.1:47432-94631 GCA_003024785.1 Selaginella tamariscina
CAACGTGCATACTTCGTTATGAGACCTAACTTTCCTTGACAAGGCTTAACACTTTAGTGCAAGCACAAACATGCATATTTGCTAGAGTATCCACCTTTAGCAACAAATCCATGACACAACCCCAAAGGGCATGCCTCGAGTGTTATATTATGTAACATCTAGCCCAATGTCACATCTATATGTGACACTGCCTTACACGATATGGACTATCATGCCATAGACCTTTTATTTAAGAGTTACACTAAGTGCCACAAATGCCAACTCTAAAACTTTTTAGTGAACCCTTAGGAACTGGGTAATGTGAACATGTCAAATAAGATCCCACATCTACAATTGGACAAGGACATGAATGTGCCTTGCTTGGCCTCAATCTCAACCTCTTGAAACGTGCATTCTGACAAGACCTCCCATGCATGAATTCGCCAACGTTAAGGGTAAGCTACCCTGAAGGTGGGACATACCTTTATCATTTGAAAAGTTAGGGCGGCACAAACAAGGGTTATATCTTAACGACACAAGTTAAAGCTTGCATTGGCAAAAGAGCAACGAACTCAATCATGAACCCAGGAGCTCTCCTACATGTATTACTTAACATATGTGACAAAGCTCCCCCTCCCCCCCTTTTCCTATTTACATAAGTGGGCTGGCATGAAATCTCATTTTTAAAGGGAATATACTTAGTGATTTAATTATTAACCTCTAAACCCTAATATAAGGGGTTTAGGGCGTGGGGTTAGGTCAACGCTAAGGGTGTTTCTACCTATATCTCTACCCCAAAACCTAATTGGGACACGAAAAACTACGGTAACAGTTTTTCTAAATAGAAGTGTTAACTTTGCCTAGAGTTTCTTGCAAATATCTAATGACTAGCCATGGGCGTCCAAGGGAATTCTCCAGGGAAGGCCATCATAAGCATGTCTACACAATCCCTAAGTATTTTATATATATTCATTTAATTTTTTATTACGTAAAAAGTTTTAGAGTTGAGCTTAATAAGTTATTACATTAATAATTTATAGTATTCATCATTTAACAAGGTATTTATTTCATTTTTTTAATGAAGTTTGTAAAAATATTATGAATTTTACAATAAAACTTCAGAGATTCAATGATAATTAATAAAACCCAAAGTCGAATTTTATTTTTTTTCTTAAAAAAACCAAAATCATAAAGCATTTTTAAATAAGATGTTAAATTGTAGTTTAAAGAAAAACATTCTTTTTAAGGTTTTGTTTTACTACACAATAAGCAATCCTTATTATATAATTTTATTATAATAAAAGTTTTGAAAATATTATAATAGGTCAACTATTAAGTTTTTTTTTTTCTCACTTAGGAGCTTATTTAAAAAACAAAAATATGAAACATGATAATAAAGAATTAATAATGATGGTTTTTTTTTTTTTTTTTTTTTTTATGATGAGCTCTTGATGAGTCCAAATTTGTTTTTAATAGGCTTAGGAGGGATACCTTGAACAAAGAATAGATAATCTAAGATGACTTTAATTAATCATTGTGTACATGTATATAAACATGATTATAATGGTTGTTATTGTGTATCATTAAAAAATGTTAAAAATGCACATAAGAGAATGTAAAACCAATTCATTTATTTTATTTTGTTTTACTTTTGTTATGGAATGTATGTGTACATATATGTATATTTATCAAAGTATAATTACATCATTAATGAATATCAACAATTAATAATAAAGAAATAATAATTTATCCATCAAGGAATGGCATGACATAATGCATTAAAAGTTAATGTTATATATTAATGACAAATGCAATATGTGCAACGTAAACCCTCAACTTTGAGTACTTTTACAACCCTTTTTAAACCCAAAGCTAACCTATTTAAAAAATATAATTTGTGTTTAATCATTTCAAATGAATCTTAATTATACATTTGAAAAGTTTAACATTTCAATTATTATGAATTAAGTGTGTCTCACCATCTAAATAAACCTTAATAATTACTTTGATAACTAATTAAATATGGGATTTAATCAATTTATTATTTATGAGTACTGCGCATGCATCCCACCTTTGTTAAACATTATTGAGAAATTTGTAACTAAATTTAAGAATTATTTTGATAAAAGTAACAATGTTTACATGATGATCGAATAAAATTCATCAATATAAAGTAATCATTTGACAACATATTTAAAATTTATCTTTAGCATATGATAAAATGAAGAAATCTTGATGTATGAATTTAATCAAAGACATCATGATAGTATTAACAATTTTCTCTTAAAATTTCATAAAGAGCTTGTTAAGCTTTTAATTATGTTATATAATGTAATAATAAATTATTTAAGCTTTGTTATAAAAAACTAATTGAAGACAAGGCATAATACTATGAACTTTTAATTAAAAATGAAAAATAATGTCATAAAGCTAATGATTTGTGCCTTTAATTTAGTGGTCATGATCATATCATTATTAATTATCTTAACATATGATTAATCATATTCATTTTGAACCCTTAAGTAGTGTTACACACATTAAATCTTAATTACTAAGGTTAACATATCAATTTCTTAATCATAGAGTGGAAATCAAATAAGTGCTATGCAAATTTTAACCCCATATTAAAAAATTGAGTACCATGTGAAAAAGATGAAACATTGATTCTGGCACTTGTGAAATGAGAACTATATATTAAAAATCAATGTGTGTGTATATATATATACATATATATATATATAACATTTCAAATTAATTCGAGTTATAGGATTCTTATCAATTTTTTAAAATAAAATTTAGTATTTATTAATATAATATGATTCAAAATTCTTTTTATAAAGTTCAATTAAGCCATCACAACGATCTCATAAGACTTATGAAATTAAATATAAATAACTAAATAAAAAATTATCCAAAATTTTGATAGTTAACATGATAAATGAATAATTAAAAAATGAATGTAAAATAATTAAATAAATTAAGAATTATTTTATTAATTAAAAGCATTTATCAATATTTTCTTCTTGGTTTTTAAATTTGATAATTTGAGTAAGAATTCTCTTATAAATCCGATCAGTGGGAAGGCGCCACCTGTACCTAGGGTTTACAATATGTAACCCACTATATAAGCTGGACCAGAATTTTGATAATTGATATAACAAAATGGATAATTATAAATTGAATGTGAGATGATTAAATTAAAGAACAAAATATTGCATAGTGAGAACAAAAATTTGAAGTAATAAATAAAACAATTACATAACCATTTATAAGATTTTTAAAGTAATAAACATAAAGAATAAAGATCATGTGAAGCAATTATATAATCATTTATAGTATATTGAAATTAAAGAACAAAGCTTTGAGTTCACATTGACGTTGTCATATTTCATGTATTTCTATTTGACATTTTCAATGCATTAATGCATTACGAGATTACTCATTGTAAATTCAACATCCAAGTTTATCTTAAAAGATTAACACTTTTGTGACAATATCTTAGGTAAGAGTAAGAATATTATCCTTCTTTTTCAATTAGAATGATAAAAGGTAAATTAATTTTATAAAAAAAGATCCATGTATTACTTAACTAGGTAATAGATATCAACCTAAGTGAATCCACTATGTAAGAATTATGACAACATTCATTAATCAAATGTCCCTTGCTTAGTAACATCTCAAGTAAGAGTACTTGTTTGTTTACATCTCAAAGAAGGGTAACCATCCCCCAAGAAACCATCTTTGGCCAAGCTTATGCATGGTGACCAATCCATGCACTTTAGAGGGCTTGGCATGAACATGATACGTGAAGTAATGCTAACATGTTAATGAACTAACTTTATAAAAGAAAAACCTTCCCTTGTTCTTACCCTAGTATAGCAACTTCACCTTGGCCAAGTCTCTCACATTTTTTTGTGATGGAACCCCTTAAGGTCCCACTGCCCTTAAGAAGTGTGATAGATTGCTAGTCACATCCATTGCAACAAAGATTTGTCATTCTCACTAGTGTGGAGAGCAATGTTAATAAAAATATAATAAGACGTGAAGTCCTAAATTTGAATTTTACCCATACAAACCAAATCAATAACTAATTTGTGTCAGCAAATAGTTCTTAATTTTTTCATTCATCAATTGGTGATATGATCTATGAATTATAGTACCATAGAATGTAACAAATGGTATTAGAGGGATCTCTTAACTATATTGCCTATCACCTAACCCTAACCTTACCCCTGACCACATGGCAACAACAAAATGCGATGCCAACCAACCAATGCACGCCACTTCTCCTTGTTATTCTAATAGCCCATAGGAGACATCCACGTGATGAACGAGGGCATCATCCCTTAGAATTGCTCGGTGTATTATAGGTGCCCTTAAACATGGGTAAAGTGTTTGCTGCCCCTAACAAATGATGAAAAAGTATAAAAGGATATGTGCAGAAGTAGAAATGTAGATATAATAGAACTCAATAGAATAACTATAGTTAAACTTGCCATTGTAAGTGACATTAGCTTATTGTTAGCCTTATTGAGACCATGAGCCAAGCAAAGCCTCACCTGAGTCTGGGTCGGTCCTGAAGTCTCGTGGCCAAGTCTAAGCCCTACTCTTAACTCAACTTAAGTGTAAAGTGACTTAACCAACAACTATGAGAATTAGCATGTGCCAAAGGCAAAAAATTGCACCTTATAATGCACTTGAGACCTTAAAGATGGGAATGCCAATTAAACATTTGACTAATAAAAAACTTTACAAAAACATTAAACTTAATTATTGTTGTCATGGTTTTAACTTTTGATGGGTTGACTATCATGATAGTTGTGCCTCCCCAACACTTGCCCTTTAGGTTTGATTGAGAATAAGTTAAATCATTTAAGTTGCCCTTGTAAATTGAAATGTGAACCATGAGAACCACATACATCATCAATAAAAAGTTTTATAGGCTAATGTTAAGTTAAGCTCATGCAAGTTCAATATACCATGTAATAAGGTTTGGAACATTTAAGAAACTTAGTGTAACATATGTTTAATTTGCCAATAGGGAGCTTAGCATTTAGTGCCAAGGTTGAGTACCATGTGGGAGAGGGAAAGTGTCTCAAAAAGTAAAGATTAGGGTCTTGTGATAACCCAAGGTGTAGGAACCCAAAGTGACATGGATAATATAATTGAGATGAAAGAAATAAATGTGTTTGTCTCACCTCAAATGAACACGTGTGTATAGAATTACAAGTGAGATAGAACTTTAGTGCAAATCCACTTATAGTTAGTATTTTAAATAGGAGAGGGAAGCTCCATCAGAAATAATGTGCAAATGTGTAAGACTTGGGCTATCATGATATGCCAACAGTAAGGCAAGGTCAAAAAAATTATTGACATGTTAGTGGTTTTTCAAACATCATGCTCATGTTAAGGCTTGCTTGTGTTTCCATCATGAGAAATGTAAAAGACTTAACTAAGGTATGATATGCCAAGATCAAAGAAAAGTCTCCTCATTGTAATGTAAGTTTATTGACACATTAGTAGTGTTTAAACACTATACTTTTACTAATGATAACATGTCAAACCTTCCAAAGTGTATGGATTAACCACTGTGTATAAGCTTGTTCAATTATGGTTCTTTATGGGATGATTACTCTACCTGTTATCACATAAGTGAACATCTCTTTCAATAGACATAGAACACTTGATTGCTACCACATAAGTGGATTAGTTAGTGAGGTTACATGAAGAAGATGAAATTGTTCATATGATTTATATGAAAGTAGTTTATTGTCATGGACTCATTGGAGATGTTCTAAATGATGTAACTCCCAGATCCAAAGACTATTTATGAGGATAATGTAAAATGGTCTACATGTGACGATCTACTCAAAATATGCTCTAAGGTTCGACAATAGCCGTTCTAAAGGATTTAGGGTACCTTAAGTTTTGTGCCTGTTGTACAAGAAACTCATTTTGTCTTAGGTGTGCCATTTCTTTAAATCAACCATACTTATTATAAATATTTGCACTAATAATAAAATTTAAAAAATAAAACTGTGTTTAATGTTTTATTCTCTTATTGTGATGGTTTTCTACAGTGTGTTTCCGTTTCTTCTGAGGCCATAACTTAGCCAAGCTTTGACTGAAATCCACTTGAATCCATCTATCATCGATTAGCAACCCCTTTCGTCTATGGACTAAAGCCATGTATGAGTCCTCACAAGAATTTGTCTTCTCAAACTCCACGAAACCATAACAAAGACTTTCTCCAGTCTTATGATCCCGGATTACACTCACAGAAACAACCCTCCCAAACTGTGCAAATATAATTTCGAGGTCCCTTTCTTCAGTAGCGGGGTTGAGGTTCCTTATGAAGAGCACATTCTCTGGAGGTGTCATGTCAGCATCTGGAATGTCTCCTATCATTTCAAGCATGAATGCCGTGTTCGAGCTAGCCTCTGTGCAATATCAATCTCATTACTAGGAACCCAATCATCCCCCAGCCTTATTATACCTTGAGCCCTCTTCGATGCCCTATTGCTTAGACAAGAAAGACCATGTGGGTCTTTGTATGGATCATCTAGGACACTGACATGCTTATAAGAATATCAATGTACGGTCGGTGTTCTTGATCTACATATGTCTCATTTATTTTGGCAAGTGTGTCTAAACCTTCAGCCACAATCCCAAAAACTGTGTGTTCCCCATCTAAATAGTCTAGATCTTTGCTTCTTGTGTGTGATGTAGAATTGAGATGCATTCATATCCTTGCCTTGGTTAGCCATTGCAACCACACCAAGCTTATCATGCTTCAAGTCAGGTCTTATTTCATCCTCAAAATACCTAGAATTACTATTATCTAGAATCTTGTATATGGATTTCCCTCCTGAGCCTGTGCCAGTTGGATCCCCAGTCTCGCAAAGGAAGTCCTTTTGTACTCGGTGGAACACACAATTGTTGTAATAGCCGATCTTACATAGCTTGAGGAAGTTATTACATGTTTTTGGGCAGCTATCACAATGGAGATCTATCACCAATCTCCCAGGCTTGTATTTAGCAGCACAGCCATACCTTCTCTTTGCCCTAGACTCTTAAAAAAAAGAAGCGTATAAAGGTAAAGAAAATAAAAGGTTTAATTATGAAAAATACTCTTAAAACGACACCATTAAAAGGTATCCAATGGTTTAGGGTTTAGGGTTTACGGATGGGACACTGTTGTCATGCCACTTTCTTCATGCGGTCTAGTGCTTGCAGAATGCTCAGTTGTAGCGGGATGGTCAATTCACATTGTTTATGAGTATGTAAACATTTGATACCGTCGTATCTCTCTCTCCCTATACATAGATAGATAGATAGATAGATAGTGGGGATGATCCTCCCTATCCTCTCTCTCTCACGCACACATACACACACACACACACACACAACACGCATTATGTGGTAATATATATATGGTTGTTTGATGATATACATTTAAATAAACAAAAAGAATACTAAAGTTTGACAAAACAGTAATCTCGTTTCTTTTATCAAATGCAGGAGGCACAACTAAGGAATGGGTCCAGCAAGTATTATTATGATAAGTATGCATACACTCACGCACATATATTTATACATACGGAATCGTTCCATACCATGAAACACAATAACGGCGATTGAGTAGAACTTAAATGATGACATGTTAACAGTTCTTTTCTTTATTCATATGAATTGCGGTATATTGACCTATACTCCATTCAATGTAAGACTAGCACGTGACGTGTAGATTTAATAAACGTGTTCAGTTCATAGGATAGTGTAAAATAATATAATTGCAGGTGTACATGTGTACACAGGTAGACAACACATGGTGGTTATGCTGGTCTGCGGACACGTGTGTGTGTGTGTGTGGTGAGAGAGGGGATGGGAGGGAGGGATTCTTAATAATAGTATGAACAGCTTAATCGGCCCTCTGAACTGTAACCTAATGGTAGTGTCTTGTAGCAGTAGTTCACTAGTGTAGTTGTTTTCGCATTCTCATTTAATGTGTGTGTGTGTGTGTGTGTGTGTGAGAAAGAGAGAGAGAGAGAGGGAGAGAGATAAACGTATATATACTGCACATACTGAATGCTTGCTGACGCTTGTAGTATTACTCCTTGTCATAGTGGGATTGATCACTGTTGACGCAGAACACTTCGATGGCGGATATATCCGACTGTGTGCGTAGGATGGGATAACAGGGGGATATCTGGGGTAAAGGTGGGCTTTCTCTTTGCTGCTCCGTCATGCATACTGATAGCACCTGTTTAATAAAAACTGTTAAGATTACAATTTCGTTTTCTTCGTTTATAGTTTAAATAACAGTCTGAGAGACTATGTAAAAGAGTAAAATACATACGTATATGTATGTGTGTTGTATTTGTGTTCATATTATGGCATAAACATATGTATGCACACACACTATAAATAAGCTTAAAATAAGACAACATTTTATATATACACATTACAAAACGTTTTAATAATTCTTCATTTAAAAATAAGATGCTGCAGATGCTGGAATAATATAAATTAGATAAAATGTTTTTTTCTCTAAGTTTAAAACTAAATAATATGTTAATCTAAAATTCAGTAAGCTTAGGCATGTGTTGTGAGTGTGCGTGTGCGAGCGTACTTGTATGTATGCCTCACAAACACATTGTGTGTGTGTGTGTGTAGAGTCCTAGAGAACGTTTTAGAATAAAGGCGAATCCAGGCATAAATTACTTATATCATAATTGTCTGTCTCCTAAACTATTATAATAATTAGATAATGAATCTACAAGATACTTAAATTAACAAAACAAAATATATATCTGTGTGTGTGACTTGTTGCAACAGTTTATATTATTATTTTTACTTTAGAAGTGTGAAAATACTAGGTATATTATGAAAAAAATAAAAACATATCTGGTATTTTAAATCCGGTATATCCAACATGCAAATATACACACACAAATATACAATGTCGTTTGTATGTATATCTATCTATCTATCAATCAATATACACAAACAACAAACAACTCTTCTTCTTTTCTCTGTTTCTCTACATATTTTATCCAAAAAACATCTCTCATATACGGTAAGATATGAACAAATATACGGTAAGATAGTATATGTATATTTATATATGTTTATATATACACTTCTAAGACTTAAACATATGTACACTTGTAAGAATCCAATGGTATAGTATACTCTTAATGTTAATGATGAATCAGTTGCGTGTGTATACAACGGAGAGAACTCACTAAATCCGAATTTCAATTTATTTTTAAATAAATGGCTTTATACATAAATGGCTCACGATAAACATGTCAAGTTAGTGTCCGCTGCCCACCCAAACTTGTCAAAGAGACTCAAAACAACCCCATTACTCCATCCAAAACCCAGCCTACCATGTACACAAGTAACAAGTAACAAATAAGTGTAATAACACACATACACATGTATGTATTTGTGTGTGTTGTGTGTGTGTGTGTGTGTGTGTATATATGTATGTGTGGGTATGTGTGTACCTGGATTTGATATTCTCCACCTGATCCTGTTCTACCACAGTACCTAGCATCGTATTTCTCAAGCATAACTTCATTGTTCAAGTAAAACACGTAGTTTGATCTCAGCCATCTCCTTGCAATATCCTCGGCCAAGGCCAGTCCCTCCTCCGTGTTAGTTGAGGCAAATCCTTCAATTACGTGTTCCAAATTAGCCCACGCATTTGGATAGTCCCTGTAACACAATATCCACGTCATACGTAAGGTGTGTGCGTGCGCGCGTGTGTGTTAACATTTCCTAACCATTGTTGTCCAGTTTGTAAAAGAGAAGTGGAAACTCCAGCAGGTAATAGAAGCCCTGAACTCTTGAATGAAGAAATAAGCTTTCCCACCTTCTTATCACCTGTAATAACAATATTATATATCAAACACACACACACACACACACACACGCTCTACCTGGAGATACTACTCCGCACCAGAGAGGGAAGAAGTTAGATGGGAAAGCATCGGTGTTCTGGTTATGAGAATCGAACTTGTACGTGTGTTTCTCAGAGGGCCTCTTGGTACTGTCACGTGGCACAAGCCAGTAGTCGAGGTATTGCCCCTTCCCCTCGTTCCATAGAATGGTGTCCATAGCGACCCTCCTCGCCTTAACAAGCTTCTCATAGTGTACTTGTATGTCTTTCTTTCCTAATAGCTTAGCAAATATGCTATATTGTTTTCCATCTGTGAAAAATAAAAATAAAAACAAATGTGCTATTTAATATATATACTTAAAGTCAGTCAGTACTCACCTGGAACAAATATGCGTTGAGATCTACTGGTAGAATGTATGCTGTCTTAGAGTTGTAAGGTTCTGGCGGTTCCTGAACAAGTAAGTTGTATAAGCATATACCACACACGCATGCACACGCACGCGTACACACACCCCATCCAACGAGAGCTGAAGTCCCAACCGCTTTCGGCTGTGCGCATCTGGTGATAAACCTCGGCTTTCTGATGTGCATCTAGACCCTCCACTGTTTGTTTGTCAATAGTAAACGACTCCGGCCTTGGTGAATCCCAGTTCGCGTTGTACCTCGTTAATACATGTGTTTTACCATTTGCATCGCGAATGTGTACTCTGTGACGATCTGCAAACAAACAATATATATAAAACACACGCTCGCACGCACACAGCGTGTACCTGAGGACCAGAACTTGTGCTCTTTTATAAGACCGGAAAGCAAGCTCAAAGTGAAGTGTTTTTCGTCTCCGTATACACTGCCTTGACATTTCACTAAGCAACGGAGGTTGGCTTCCTGTAGAAAAACATACGAGTATGTATGTGTGTGTGTGTACGTGTGTGTGTGTATAGCACAAACGTACTGTTAAGGTAGTAACTTCTAGCACCATTTGGAACAAACCCGTAAGTTTTTACAAGATAAATGAGATTCTCCACAACGAGAGTCGCTGTATCGTAAAGCTTGCTAACAAGAAGACCCCTGAAAAGAAAATGATAACATTTAGACGCACACGCACACGCACATGCACGCACACACACACCTGACAATCCAGTAAGTATCCCAATAGTAAACCTCCCTAAACCTCGATCCAGGTACCACAACGGGGTTGGAAGAGGGAGTAATGTGTGTTGTAGTGGCTCCTTCACTACCTCGGGTTTAACCGTCCTCGCAAGCTGGTACCATATTGCGTGTATATCAAGAGCAAACTTACGAGCTGCCGTATTCGTAACCTTGGTTAGAAATCCTTGGGGTTCCTTCTTGAAGTCAGTTAAATTATATTGTAATAAATCACTCCCCGGTTTGTCAAAGTACTTGTTTATGAAGTCGTTAAACGCCCCTGTTTAATACAAAATCACATCTTATAGAGAGAACACACATGTAACACGCGTAAGAAACACATACGCACGACGTAACCATACACATCCCTACGAGAGAGGGGAGAGGGAGAGGGAGGGAGAGAGAGGGGAGAGGGAGAGAGAGAGAGGGAGAAACAACAGTTCCCCAAATACACACACATGTAAAAGTCAACACCACGCATAAGAAACACATACGCACCTAACCATACACGCTCCTATGAGAGAGACGAGAGATGCTTGAGAAACAACAGTTTCCCAACTACACACGTATGTAAAAGTCAACACGCACGCACAAGAAACACACACACACGCACGTAACCATACACACCCTTATCAACGAGTCCATTGTTGGAACGTGTAAGATTGAGAAAAGCCCCATTCGACGAAGGCAAGCTGTATTTGAGGGGCAAATCCACGTAGTATTTGGGATCAAAAGTCTCGTTTCCTTGCACTTGTTGTAATGCAGCAGATTGCACCTTGGTAAGAAACGCTTCCAAGGGAGTACCCCGGTTCTTCCCATCCTTCCCAGCAGCATCTGTAGAAAAAAAAATCCACACAATCCCATAGAATCCCATAGCAATCCCACACTTACCTGTGAGGACAACCATGTAAACACCAACAGGAGCAATACATAACAGTACAGCCCCTTCGCCATAGCCCTGCCTACCCATCCTAGCATCCAAAACCTTGTTTATATATTAAGGTTCGTCTTATCCGGACGACCAAAATACCACGAAGGAGCCTATCTATTTGACTTTATTATCCCATTTTTCGGATCAAGGTGTATAACGTGGATATTCCTTCGTATATACCCTTACTAATAACTTGTATTACGTGGCATATGCCTTCGTATATCTCTTATTAAAAACGTTCACGTATCTGTTCTGTGTGTTTCTTTTGACCTTCTTTTGTCGTGTTCGTTGATTTTTGTCACGCACGCGCTTTTCGTATATTGGGACCACGTATTAATAAGGTGTGTACTATGTAGTTCGACAAGTGGAATACTCGTATAAACACAGCGTGACAAGTGTAATACGGATACACATTCTTTATTATGTTGGAAAGGGACTAAGTAACTTACAATGTATATGCACATGTATTTTATTTTATATATAAAATAACGTCAATTTAAACACCAAGACCATCCAGGTGGTCCTTTAACAGTCCATCTCAACTGAACTTCTACGGCAAATAAAATAAATAATTAAAGGTTGGTATATGAAGACTAAAATAATATATTAGTTTTAAAATACATTACTATTAATCCACAAATTAATATTATTTAAAAGTTGAATCTCTTATATATAAGTCATATGTTATAATGTGCTTATATTTATTATATTCGTGTGTATATAAAGTCTAAAAATTGATAAGTGATGACTAAGTATACACATATATATCCAAATCCACATACACACACAAGATACAGATGTACTCTTACTGGACATGTTAGTTTAACAGTGCGTACAAACGCACGCGCACGCGCACGCACACACACACACAGCATATCTTCAATGATGATATCTTTTGTCTGTCACATCCCCATAACTCGCCAACGTCCCTGCCGTTAGGTGAGAGAATCTCTACAAGTTAAATGATATAGTATTATATATAAGATACATGTATATAATATGTCAATGTATTAGCATAGAATAAACGTATGTACTTAGCCAACACCTCTTTACAGAGAGGCAACACACACACACACACCTAGCCACGCATGCGAACATCTGCGTTGTTGCATCACTTGGTCCCAGGTTGCTTCCTTCTGAAAGAACATGATTATATATACCCATATTCTCTTACCAAATCAAAACACAATGGATTAATATTACCGCTACAAATAAGTAAATAAGGTTAAACAGCCGCTAAAAGTCAGCTCCGTTGTGGAAAAGCTGCCTCAGCGTGCCATGTCTGTTCCTCTTAAACTCCTGCAATCATAGCAGTAGCTATATAAATAACACACAACACACGCACACACACACTTGTCATGTGTAGTTATGTTACAGTTAAGGCGTATATAATCTCTCTCTCTACCACACACACAATGTACACGCACTCACATGTTCATATATAATATGTACAGACTGTTGGTATAATAAAATATATATTTGCACAAATATGATTCCTACTGTACTACAGCACACACACACACACACACACACACAACACAACGTACCTGTTCAGAAGTGTAGCCAATCCTCCTCTTCTGCCGAGGGTCAGGCCTCAATGTAATAGTCTTCCCATCGACCTCAAACGTCTCCAGACCCAGCAAGTACTCGCAAACAGAAGCAGAATAAAACCTGACCCTGACCACCTCCAACCGATACTCGAACATTTTGAAGAAAGCCTGCCCGTGATTCGACCGCAGTTTTGCCTCAAACAGCTCCGTCAAGGCCCCCTGTAAGGCAGGTGCACGCAGCTCCTCGGGCAGTCCATGTATCTCCACAACCTCCGATTCTTGGGAATCATCCTCGGGCCTCGTCCTATCAGACCGTATCCACATCTTGTGCCGGTATATACACATCGGGAAGCTTGGTATGCACACGTCTCCCAGGTGCTTTATATATGCAGTCATCAGCTTGTTTGTGATGGAAGGCGACCGAAACTCCACAAAAGCAAACCCCGTCTTAGGCCTCCAATCTATATGAGTGATACAATCATCATCTGCATCGGGGAGCACTCTCCGGAGAAGACTGAGGACAATGCTCGAGAGCCCCTTTGTATCGTAGTCGTTCATCTTACAGACGAAGAGCTTCCTGTCAAAGATGTTGTCCCGTGAGTGAAAAGAAATCAACGCTGGTCTCCTAGAACATTCCTCTTCGTCGTCGTAACGGGTATCCTCCCTTCGTTTCTCATACGATGCAAACCTCTGTTGCCGCAACTGTATCTGCATGCCGAACTTGTTCACCTCTTCAACCTTGACAGGATTTGTAGTAGATCCACCCTTAGAGTCATTGTTAATCTTCGTGTTATTAGCATTCGTCAATTCTTCCCCACCACCTTTAGCAGCATCAGCACTTTTGCTGGAACTTGCTTCACCACGTTTTGCATTATCTCCTGGAGTCCCACGTTTATCACTGTCCCAAAGCCGCTCCGGCATCTTCACCTCCTTTGGGCGAGCTTGTCTGGACCACTTTCGCATTCTCTGAGCCGACAGCAACTTGTCCAGCATCCTTTTTCGCATTTGTGGCCGTATCCAGAGTTACAAGCTTTCCATGTTTGGCCTTTGTAACGAAGCCTGTAGACTTCCCATCTGCGAGTGTCCTCTTTGCTTCCTCCATAACAGCATCCCGAGGATTCTGAAGAGCATCCAAGCTCTCCTTCACAGCTTCTTTGACAATGTCGTCCTGGTTCTTGGCTGGCTCTGGATCGATCTCCATATCACGTTCCATAGCCTCGCCTTCAGGAAGCCCAGCCGGTTTACAGCTACGTTCAAGCCTCTTCAGGGACTGTAGCAGAGGGATCCTCTCGCTCCCACGACAGATGCAGACGTCCTCCCCAATCTCACTAAGAAGACCGCCCTCTCACTTCTGTAGAACACCAAGTCGGCAGCATTCTCAGTGTATAGCTCTATGTATGCTTCAGGTACCCCAGGATACACGTACACAGCTTTCACCACCTTGAGTTCATGCACCATCTTGTCAAAGTAGTCTTTCAGCTTGTTCTCACAGCACCATTCCTCGGGTAGACCGGTCACGTATACCATGAGACCCTCTATTAACGAAGAGAACTTCAGTTTCTTTGCGAGCTCCCGTTGGAAATCCGTCTTTCGCACAGAAGAGAAGTTCCTGAGGAACGTCACCTTCTGATCCGAATTGCAAAATGGAGAGTCCCTACATACCTGTAGAAAGAGCTCAGCTACTGCTTTTGAAGTGAATTCAATGATCGCACAGAGTTCACCGACTGGAGGAGTGAAAATCTCCACAGAGTTTACCAGCTTTCTCCTGGGAACGAATTCAAACTCGCCCAGAGTGTCCTCCACCATGGCCTCTAGTAATGTGTTTGACATCGGACTCCGAATTCCAACTGCTAGAACAGACGGACATACACTACACGTGCATGTGAGCCGCACGACGGTCTTGTTCCAGTCTAGAACCTGGAGAGGCATATCCGGCTCTACAAACATCTGAATTGCCTCGCCACCTTGCTCAGGCGTTGAAACACCGCATTGTCCATCAACCTGCATGTGTTCTTCCTGATTACTAGAGCTCTTTCTTGATTCTCTGCAGAAGATGGTGCTGTATGTTCTTGCTCACGCCCCACGGAAGAGGATACTTCGTGTTGTTCCCGCTCCTGTTCAACCGCAACGTGTTCTGCCTCAGGAGGCTCTATCTTGGCTTGCACAGAAGAAGTATCAGAAGACGATGGGTTTCCTGCCTGTTTGGACTCCGTCCGGTATACAGCAGCGGATGCTTAACACCCTTTCCGAAGCAGATGCCTTTTCGGCCGGTTCCTGCTTGAGTCCCGATGGTTTTTCAGTCTGTGTGGCCGTCCGGTATACCACGGCAGGAGATGCCCGTCTGGATTTCTCTTCTTTTCTCTGTTCTTCCAGATCCTGACTTATATGTCTGTGTGCATGTTCCTGAGATGCTCCCTGTTCCTTGGAAAGAAGTTGCTCCTGATCGTTCCCGGACCCATTTTCCTGCTGCTGTTGAGGCGGATTCGTGTACACTCCAGAAACCGTAGCAATCGCTTTTAGGCCCTGGAGCCGCCTCCGGAAGGCAGAAGATCGCCGCTCCAGGGTGTTCACGTTTCTTCTTTGCTGAACCCTACACTCTTGTAATCGCTCGTTGCCGGAATTTCGGAAGTCAACGCCGCTTGGCGAATCATCTGCTTGTCATGCAAAAACATACATTAAGAAGTGAAGATTTTGGAAATTTGCATCGCTTTTCCAGATTTCCGATAGGAAAAATCCCTCTTTTCTTGAAGAACAATGGCAAAGTTTTGGGGATATTCTAATATTATAGCCAGAAATCATCAAGAACAAGAACACAAATGTCGGCAGTGAGAATTTCTTGCCGAGAACGGGAACTTTCGGTATGATTCCAAACAATGCGGGGATGAAGGATTGCTTTCGTCAAAAACGCAGCAAACAAGGGATTATTGAGGGATTTCAGAAACAAGAATTCCTCCGGAAAATCGTCAAGAACAATGGCGCCATAGCGGCCAGTAATGCACATGGATGCGGCAATGCAAGCTTACCCGAACGAGTGTAGCCGGTCGAATTTGCAAGCCCTAACAACTTTCCCTCCTCTTTGGAGGATGGAACTGTTTCATATTTACACTTGAATGCCATGTGTTCAAACCAGATTTGCCCTAATCCGTGGTGTTTAACTACGCGCCTGGGATTCAGCGGGATTCTCTGGGATGATGAACCTTCTACCAGATTTTGTGAATGAATCACGTTAAATGGCGTGCTTACCTACCCATGTACGAGACACACGCACGCGTACACACGTACAGGCACAAGTGCGTGCTTATTCCAGCATATAAACACAAACGTACAGCGGACGATAAATCTCTTTTTAGCCCTCAAAACCTATGTGCACTTTTTACCCTTTTGTATTTCTTTACATTTCTTTTCCCTTCCTTTTCGTTCAAATTAAGAAATCAAATAATACTAATTTTTATAAAATATAATACAACTTATAGTTTATATTTTCCCTCCTTCAAACACATTCTTACGAAATCAACTTTGATTATTCGTTAAGTCACTTGAGTCTTTGTGACATAAGTAAATCATATATATATAGAGAGAGAGACAGACAGACAGACGTGGTCTCCTCCCTCTCTCTCTCTCTCACACACACACACATACAAACACACAGACAGACAGACAGACAGACAGACAGACGTGGTCTCTCTCCCTCTCTCTCTCTCACACACACACACAAACACACAGACAGACAGACGTGGTCTCTCTCCCTCTCCTCTCTCACACACACACACAAACACACATACGCACACAAGAATTCACCATGTACTATTTTATATGGATGTTATACACACAAACTTACATAGAGAAATATTTCTAAATTGCCGGAGTGAGCTTCTTATTCGTTTCCTCGTTATTTAATCTCTTTCTTCTGATCGCAGCCGCTAGTTTCTCTTTCATCGTTCTCCTGGGGAGCTTCTTTCTTTCTAGCTGTTTAAGTGTGAATCTCCTTCCCGATCTGAATCCCAGCATGTATCTGAAAATACACACGTAATGTGTGTACATGTGCATGTCATATATCTATAACTTTACATATGGATGACATCTAATATGTGAAACATATAACATATGCGTACGAATAAACAGCATATCAATGCTAAAATTCTCTCTGTCTCCGTTTTTATGACCTATATACATGTTATTAAAAGTGAAAAAAGTGAATAACGTCACGCGCACAGACACAGTACTGTTACGAGTGTGTATGTGTGTATGTGTGTAGAGTGTATGTTTATTAAATGCCACATACACACACACGCACTCACACACAACACAAAATAAAACATACGTGATGACTGAAGCTGTTCCCACGGTTGCAAAACACGCCTTAAAACTAACACCAACTTTTGTCAATGCCAGGACTTCATCCTCCTCCAAGTTATGGTTCTTCATCTGTTTGGAAAACAACATACATAAAACTAAATACAACAATGTATGTATGTATATGTGTGTGTGTGTGTGTGTGTGTGTGTGTGTCTACACACACACATACTTACAGTTTGTTCAATAGCCTTGAGACGATTCTCTACTTGCTTCTCATGCATTTGTCGAGCAATAAAACCTTTAAAGAAAACATAGAAGTTCGCATACGTGTGTATGTCTCTTTACCTAGACAAGCAGCTCCCGCGGAGACTACGGATGTCCCAATTGTGAATGCTACCTTGTGATCCTCAAAAACTGCCCCATTAAAACAAAATTAAATAAAATTGATTGATTTAATCAAAATACCTCGCTTGATATCCTTCGCAGATTGCTGCGCTTTCAACAGTTTCGATCTGAGCGCCATACTACATTTAAACCCTAAAACATCAGTAATTAGGGTTTCTCTGTTTTAGAGTTCTTTGTTAGGGTTCTTCACAGAGTTTAGGGTTTTTGGAGCCAGTATCAAAAATCTGGAGGAATTCATACAGATTTTCTACAGATTTCATACTAAATTCATAAAATAAGTTTTCAGTGGAATGAATGGATAAAAAGGGAATAAATCCAGGAGGAATAATCCTGACAGGAAGGTACAGATGGAATTTGGAGTAACTGGGATTACATCTCCTCCAAAGGGTGCTTCAACGCCCTTCAGTGTTTCGCCTGTAGCTGATAGTCTTCACGCTTTTGCGTCTGCTGATCACGAAGAGGTGTGTGCGTGCGTGTATGTATGTCTCTCTCTCTCTCTCTCTCTCTATATATATATATAATTATAATTATAATTATAATTGGGTTGTCTAAACCAAACAGTATATATGTAGTACGTCGACATATATACTTATATACACACACTATATATTGTTTATATACGATAATGCATATTATTATTATATACTATGTGCATCATAAAACTTTAGATATTATACTCTATGTACTATATAATATTTCATATTGTACGTATTATATATATCGTTTTACAGAAATTGGAGTCCCAGCAATGAAACTTTCGGAGTTCATTACAAAGAAGAAGAAAAGAAGGAGACGAAAGAATGGACTAGCTAGAAAGCCCAATAGCTCAATAACGAAAGAGCTGGATTCTATAGAAGATCGTACAGAGTCATTAAACTTGGAGGATAAGGTATTTATATATACGTATGTGTTTACGTATACATATCACATGTCTCATACTTATATACATATATATTCTCTAAGTTTGATGCGGATACGGACAATGTCCATGAGGAGAAGGTGCCGGACGAGTCCTCCTCGCATTGTTCTCAAGATTCTGGGAATCTTGAGAAAGAGCCACAGGATTTAGAGAGTATCTTGATTAACAAGTTAATGGATCGGCTTAAAAGCGTGGATTTGCCTAACACTTCTGAAGACGAGGTTTCTCAAAACTTGGAAGAACAAGGTTACGAGGTATACGTACGTCTATGTGTGTGTGCGTGTGTGTGTTCTATGGTATATGTTGGATCATTGTGCTTCATCACTTCTTTATATATAATACTATAAAGTCTGTATCTATCTGCAGTATCAGTATTACTGGTTTTATATTTTTTTGCAGATTCTAGCATTGGAAGGTATATACGAAGGTGGCTTTAAAGTATTAAGCGCAAGCAATAGTGATCTCCATTGCTTCATGGTAAGCATTATCATATATTTGTATATTGCATAAGCATCTGTACATATATACAGTTACAAGTGTGTGTGTGTGGAGAGAGAGATCTATACAAAACATACACAAATGTACATATATAATTATATTTTCTTTCAGATTGAAGTTTCAATAGAACTTGGGGAAAGTAGAAGTTACAGTGGAGCTGGGAACGCATGCGAGTTCATCAACAAGCCATAATAAGGCCTCGTATAGTTTCAGACTGGAGTATCTTCCACCCTTTCATTTGGCCTGCATATTCCCTCGGGAATATCCGTCACGAATATCCCCATTGTTTGTGTTAGAGTCTCAGTGTTTGCCTTCAGACAAGCTTATCCATCTCAGCCAGCAACTTAAGCAGGTTGGTATACATACATCTACACATATATATACGTGTGCGTGCGTGCGTGCGTGCGTGCGTGCGTGTGTGTGTGTGTGTGTGTGGTGTGTGTGTGTGTGTGTGTGTGTGTGTGTGTGTGTGTGTGTGTACTTACTACGTGCGTCGACAGATTTGGGAAAAACATAAGGGAGAAGTTGTAGTGTACCATTGGATAGAATTTCTTCACAGTGAAGCCTTAAACTTCATAGGTGCCTCAGAGAAACTAAGGTTAGTATAAGCCACACATAAGTTCGCTAAATCTCATTAGTTTGCTTAATTATTCAGTTTAACGAAATCTCTAATACATTCGGAAGATCCGAGCATATTCTCTAGATGCGAATCTCCCGAGAATGATGCTATTACTCTTCTTCGTTACGATGAGAAGATGCAACAACAAGCTTTTCTTAGCTCTTTTCATATGTGCAATATTTGTTTCACAGAATACACCGGTAAGTGTGTGTGAGAGAGAGAGAGATGAGAGCATTTTTACTTTTTTGCTGGGCATATGTATCCACTTACATAAAAGACACAACATATATACATGGCTATTTTATATAGGAAATGAGTTTGTAAAGCTACCATGTCAACACATATACTGCCGATCATGCATGCAACGGCACTCACAAATCCACGTCACTGAAGGATCAGTGATACATCTGAAATGCCCCACGGTCGGATGTGGGGTCTTGATTCCCCCGCATATTCTCAAGGATCTTTTGGGTGACGAAGAGTATGAACGTTGGGAAAAGCTTTCACTTCAGAAAACTCTGGATTCCATGTCTGACGTTGTTTACTGCCCACGCTGTGATACTGGTGAGTAAACATATATGTATATATGCATCAGCTGTGTATACATTAGGATTAGTACGATCCATTGGCATCTTATACTACAATTGTAGTATTCTATGAATTATCAAGTTTTGCTAGTATTATAAAGGATATGGTAACAGTTATACACATATATTGTCTTACATAGATATACACACATGCCCATACATACATATATAGATGAGATTGCAAATGTGTGTTATGTAAACAGCATGCATTGAGGATGAGCAAGAGCACGATGCTCAGTGTGAGAAATGCTTCTTCAGCTATTGTACTATATGTCGTATGCCACGACATGTCGGTCAAGAGTGTCTAAGTCCCGAAGCCCGGTTGATCATTCTCCAGGTAAGTCACACACACTTACACGCACGCACGCACGCACGCACGTGTGTGTGTGTGTGTGTGTGTGTGTGTGAGAGAGAGAGAGAGAGAGAGATGCTTATCGTATTTGTGTTTAGGAACGTGGGAAGGGGGTATTTACAGAGAGCAACGCAGGAAGCAAGAGAACTTAATAAGCGAGCTTAAGGACTTGGACGAGATAAATAAGAACTCTAAACGGTGCCCGAGGTGTGGCATGGCTATATCCAAGACAGAGGGATGCAACAAGATGATATGCTCAATCTGTGGCCAGTTCTTCTGTTTCCGATGTGGCCAGGCTATCCCTGGATATCAGCATTTCAGGTATTGGAAGTGTCTCTCTCTACACACACACACACACACACTTCCAATATGTTGATATAACAACTTTGTAACAGTTTGTGTGTGTGTGTGTGTGTATACATATAATGCTTAACATATATACATATCTCATATGGCATATATACACGAGATATATACACGTGCGTGCGAACATTTTGATATCTAACGTAGTAACTTAATAATCACACACGCACACACGCACACACACACAATGAGTTTAAATGTAGTGAATGATATTAAGAATAGAACAGTAGTCATAGTGCTGAATCATATGACTAATTACATATATAATTGTGTACATTCTCTGCAGGGAGGGGCAGTGTACGCTTTTTGAGGTGGAAGAAATCCGACGGTGGGAGGATAATGCACATATAGAACTCTGGCGGATGGTTCAGGCTCAAGAGATGTTGGATCAACGGGTAAGAGAACAAGCACGCCTTCGCGTTCATCCTGAGCTCGTCAAAAACTGCCCACAATGTCGTCAACCAAACGCTAAGGTATGGAACACACGCTCCCTCCCTCTCATGCACATTAAACAACGTACCTGTGTGTGCGCCTGTATGTGTATGTGCGTTTAGATTGTGTATATAGTGTACACGTTGACAGCCACAGACATACACATGCACACACACTCTCTCTCTCTCTCTCACTCACACACACACACACACACAAGCATCTGTACAATCTACGAAACAGTTACACATCTAATCCCAATCTACACACGCTCTCTCAATTATATTATGTTTTTTTTTTCTATACAGGAAGGAAATAATAACCACATGATGTGCATAGCTTGCCAAACCCATTACTGTTTCATGTGTCTCAAGGTGGTGAGGAGACCTTCTGAACACTATGGTCCCAACAAGTGTAAACAACACACACTATGACAAATTGTATCCACCAGAGAAAATGTAATAATATAAGTTTAGGGCTTTTATTAAGTTTAGCTCTTGCCACGTCAGATCTCCGCGTGTGGGTGTAAATAAAGCAAGGAAATCCACGTGGCCAACGCACTCTTTTTGTGTATTGATCTTCACATGAGGAATCCACTAGGGACAAGCGGTGATATAAACAGGGAAGATTTTTCATATCATTAAGGTAATTTTAGCAAATAAATAAATAAATAAAAAGCTTATATAGATTCACTATATACTACATTGCTTTAATAGGATGAGCGAGAATACTCCACTACTGTCTCCTACCACTAAACACACTGTAAGGTGGGAGGAGGATATCGAGAAGCTGGATATGAATTCGCAATCTTCTCTAAGGTACCAAGGATTTTATTGTTTACTATAATAAATATATTTTGCAGGAGTAGGGGTATACCATTGTCTAAGAGGTCACTGCAGAGGTTGCTATCGAATCCCAGGGATGAGCTACAGAGATTCAGGATGAGCTTGTTCTGGATGGGACTCGACCAGTCGACGCCGATTAGGGTTGCATTCTCGTGGGTAATCTTCGTAATCATGGCAGTGGTCCTCCCCGTACTGAATGCAGTAGCTATAACATGCTCCACGTGTTACTCTGAACAGATCCCGTTTGAGAGGCTGGTATACGTTTCTGAGTCTGCCCTTGCTATAACCTCCTTCATGTGCATTTCGTACTTGCTCCGTCTCCATGGCTTACGTAAGGTCCTCCTTCTTGAGAAGCTTGATAGGGAGTCTCAGGAGGTCCAGAAAGGGTACAAGGCTAAAGTAAACGTACGTGTGTGAGCGTGCGCGTGCGTGTGTGTTAACTTGATTCTCTTGCAGTTTGCGTTTCTCATGTTAGCTATGATAATACTCCCGTCGCTAGTGGTTAAGCTGGTTAGGGAGATATGGTGGTTCTCGTGGGTTTCCGTACAGCTGCCGTGGATACCGCATAGCAGAGTTCTCAACATATTCATGTGTACGGCGGTGATGTTGTCGTGGTTGTACAAGGCGGGGGTTTTCCTGCTAATGTGCGTCTTGTTCCGGTTGATGTGCTCGTTACAAATACTTAAACTGCAGGGGTTTAATAAGCTGCTTGAGCAGTCATTAGATGCTCCTAATCTTCTTCTTGAGCATGTGAGGATACGAAAACATCTGTTTAAGATCAGTCACAGGTGCAGGTTGTTTGTGGTTTCCAGTATGTTTATTATCACCATGAGCCAGTTTGTGTCGCTCTTCTTTGTGCTTTCCTTCAAAGAAAGTGCACATTTCTTTGTAACCGGTGGATTAGTGGTAAGTATTGATATTTAATTAAAAAAAGAATCGATATACTAATTGTGTTTTATTAAACAAGGTTTGCTCAGCAGTTCAACTATCAGGATTCTTAATATGCATGAACGGAGCAGCGAAGATAACACACAGAGCACAGGGTATTATTTCTTTAGTCACGGAATGGCATGCAGTTTGGACGTGCAGCTCCATGGTCCCCTCGGACTCCCCAGAATGTCCATCTTTACCCCAGATATCCCCCTGTTATCCCCTCTTACGTACACAGTCGGACATATCTGCCGTCGAGGTGTTCTCCATGAAGAGTGATCAATCCAACTATGACAAGGAGTATTACTACAAACGTCAGCAAGCATTCAGTATGTACTTTATATATATGTTTTACACACACACATAACATATATGTATTTTGCAGTATTATATCTACAGCACAACCCAGCAGGGATTTCCGTATACGGATTCGTATTAGACCGTATGTTTTTGTACATGATATTTGGATTGGAGTTTTCTCTGGTGCTTTGGATTCTGGGAAAGACGGTTACAGGCATACATTAAAAAGGAAGTGTGATTAATACAAGAAAAGATTTATATTTATACTTATTTATTCTCAAATTTAATTTAATATTCTGAATAAATTTAACCTGTGTGTTTTCATTTTCATTGTTATAATTTAATCTCTCCTTTAATTATGAGAGTTAATCATTTGTTGGAGCTTAAAAAAGCTATCAGTCGTGTATGGATATATATGTACTAATAGATATTCACGTCCACTTACGTATGTGCGTGTGTTAGTAGAAAAAATCATATAATTAATAACTAGATAATTAATATTTTCACTTCATAATTAAGTAAAAGCGTTGGGCATTAAAAATGGAATCACTTCACAGAATTAGATTCTCTGCCTGACACAAAGCTCTTTGTCCAATCCAAGAACACAAGGCACCTGTTCCTCCAGCTCACTTGTTTACTGTAGACAAAAAAAAAGAGTTAAATACATCAACACACACACACACACACACAACATGCACGTTAAGTAGACAAATACATCAAACACACACACACACACACAGAACATGCACATACCTTAAGTAAACGGAGTACCACAGACCCATTGTGGTATGGCCAATCATCACCTTATCTCCAGGAAACTCTGCTGCAGCCACCTCACCACCCAATGGTGCAAAGCTTCCTTGGTGGTTGTATCTGTATTGATATATATAATTTTAGTTTCTCATTTCCTATACATTTTATCCGTTATTTTTGGATTATATAGATGTAACATACCTGAAAGGCTGGAACCGGTGACGACCTTCTCCACGGACACGAACAGGTCCCTCAGGGTGCTCCTCACAATGTTTCAATCTATTGAAACATTCTGCTAAGTACTTTCCTTGCTGGTTTGCAACCTGTAAAATTATATTAGTTAGTCTGTACAGTAAATTCTTCAAAGGATTTATTGTTTTAAATCCTTTGTAGAATTTAGTGTACAGGCAGGATTTTAGGTTAAATACCTGAGCTGTAGGAGGAAGACGTTTTATTGCAGAGTCCATTTGACAGACAGCCTGCTTAAACTTCTCAATATCGAGTTCCCCATCTTCTTGCTTTGCATCCTTGACAAGACTATGTTCCTTCATATAAGCCTCAATCTGAGGATACCTCTTTGCGAGCATCTTCATTCCCTCCTTAAACTCTTTCATTGAAAGCTTACCATTGTGATCTTTGTCTATTAACTCGAATATATCTTTTATGCCATCCTGTATAAAAGATGTATTACTTAGAAAACCTTCTTCTCTACTTCATAATACGTTCTTACCATGACTTTCTGTTGCTCAATAGTAGCACAGTCACCAAGAGCATAAACATCGTCGCACCCTTTCACCCTTAGCCACTCATCTACTGCCAAAACTCGGCCATTCTATGAAAAAATGAAAAATAATTAAATAAAAATGTTTTTAATGACATAAATATGCATATTTACCTGTCCGACATGCTGCATGAAATTCTTAATAAATGGCCTAGTAGTAATTCCTGTAGACCAAATGGCAAGGCTAAAGGGTACTTTAATAACTTCTCCAGTCTTCTTATCTAGCATTTCTACTTCGTTTGGTCTGACTGCCTTAACTTGACAGTTCTTCTGGAGCAGTATACCATCCTTTACAAACTTCTCTTCGGCATATTGGATTATACGCTTATGGAACCTGTATTAATATCAAATTAATATTGATATTATCACATAAGTGAGAATACTTACATGCCCAGGATTTGATCAGTGGCTTCAATGAGTGTTATAGAAACTGCATTGCGTGTAGCTGGGTACAACTTCATTAAGTCTCCGTAAACAAGATCATGAAGTTCCGCAGCAAACTCAACACCTGAAAGACAATTGAGAGTGAGGTTTAAGTTTTTTAAGTGTTAGAGATAAGAGTTTCACCTGTCGGACCACCACCAACAACCACAAAACTGAGTTTCTTGCGGCGCTCTTCATCGGATAACAATGGACTATTAGCGCCTTCAAAACACTCCAACACGTTTTGATGTATCGTTTTTGCATCATCAATTTCCTGACAATTTCAATATTTAAGTAAAGAATATGTAGAAAATCTCTCTCCCTCACACACGCGCGCGCACACACCTTAAGGAAGTGGCAATTTTCAGCAACACCTTGTATTCCAAAGGTCTGGTTCTGGCAGCCAACAGCAATAACAAGATAGTCATAATTCATCTTAAACTCTGGCTGATTGGGAATCGCTGTTTCACTGCGGTCTGCACATGTAATTGTTTTTGTAATAGTATCAATGCTTGTGCACTCAGCTTTGGAGTAGGTCACGTTCCTATGTGCCTGTACAAAATGAATTTTGTAAAACACACTCCACACACACACACGCACACACTCACTTACCACTAGTCTGCGAATGTTCTCGATGATGCTGAATGGATTCACAGTACCAGCTGAGACACTCGGCAACAAGGGAGTAAAAACAAAGTGATTGCGAGGTGACACAACAACAACATCATACTTCCTATCGTCCAAATTCTTAAGGAGGCTCACACCACCCCAGCCGGTTCCAAGTATTACTACCTTCTTCTTCTTAGTGTTCTCATCTGCAAATCTAGAGCTAAACAAGCCATTCCTGTAAGCAACAGTCCCAACACCAACCACTCCAACAGCCCCACTGCAAAACCCGCGCGTGTGAGTGTGTGCAGTTTGAGACTCAACAAATTTACTTGCAAATTGTTGTGAGATTTAATCAGTCAATTACTTACCTGATCTTAAGGATAAGACCCCATCTTTGGCAGATGCCCACTGTTTTTCTTAAGACCCCATCTTTGGCAGATGCCCCCACTGTTTTTGAGGACAGAGAGAGATTTAGCTTTGATAACTTTGGTAAGAATAGATCGAAAAGACTGCATGGTGCTGAAACCCTAGCCCTAGAGTTAGGGTGATGCTCTTATAAACTAGTTCAAAAAAGGACTCTTCACCCCAAAATTATGTTTTCACTGTACTATTTATACCTTTAAATTTCAACCATATATATTTGAGATTATATTTTGATCAAATGTTTCTGTATATACACAAGATTAAATATATACAATCGCTCTTTTAATTATAATGATTTATAGACTTGTGTCATTACACATCGAATTAAATTGAGAATAGAATGACAAAACAAAAATAATTCATAATTTATAGTTATTAAAAGATTATAATTAATGAGAATTAAATAGATTTTAAAAAGTTAATAATAAGCATATTTAACAGTAATAAAGATTATTTATTTATTTCTAAATGCTAATTAAATAATTAAATTATTAATTATTAAGAGTTGGAATTATAACTATTCCCATCTTAGTTTGAAAGTGCATTTACTTTGTATCGTCAGATTTATATTTATATAAAACTTAAAACCTAAAAATATATGAGCAAATTTTTTAACACATATCATGCTGTATACATAGACACATAGATGAATTTAATTTAATAATGCACTTTAATAAATTTAATATGCACTTTCAAACTAAGATGGGAATATTTATAATTCCAACTCTTAATAATTACCAATTTTAATTGTTTAATTAGCATTTATAAATAAATAAATGTTTATTACTGTTAAATATGCTTATATTTAATATGTTAATATGCTGGAATCGGATATATACATATATTATATATCTATAATAATGTCATACTTGAATATAACATTTATAAATAACTTTAAGACTTTTTGAAATACAATTCCAATGGAGTTTCATTCCTCAACTTCTTTGTTTATATTTAATATTTTAGGATGCTTTTTAATGTTCCCTTTAAACATAAATTTGAGAAAACTTAACACTAATTAGATAATTACAATGTAGTACAGTAGTTGTTATTCAGTAGTATTATTTGTATGGTCAATGAATGTTATGCAGTTTTTATATATAAATATATAATATAATGTATAATATCATCGATATACATCAGTAGATGTACCTTAAATATTTCTTCAATAAAAGGCGGGGTGTAGTTTAAAATAACAGTCGTTTTTTGGGGTTTCCGTACAGCTTCTGTGGATACCACAGCAAGATTCTGAACATATCCATGGTTGTTAATGTGTGTTAGAACACACACATAGTCTATCCTAGCAAGAGATTATTATAATAAAATAACTATGACAAGGAGTGTGACTACAAGGTAAACATATATATACACTATACACATAGTATTATATGATTTTTCAACTTAAATATTGTGTACACTGATAATGAATATCAACCACCAAGTTTTATATGTATATGAATGCCGGATCACCTATAACAACCATATATATATAGAAGGTGTTTTACAGTGCATTAGGTTTGTTAAGTAGATTCACATTCCCATGAAAATGTGCATCCAGAAAGATAAACCTGTTTTGACTTGAGTACTTGCGCCTACTCTTGCAGTGTAAACCATATTTTTTCTTCTTTGTATATTAAATCCCATTAAAAATTGGCAGAATGTTTACACATGCAGCACATGTCTCTTCATACAAGTATTATTTATTTTTATATATCTGCACCAGCTAATATGTAAACTATGATATGTTCAAACATTTCTATGATATTTTCAAGCATGTGCATGAAAATCTCCACTGTAAGAAGTTGGTGAATATGTATAATGCAAAAGACAGTACATCATTGCCAAGAGCAGCAATGGATTACGAGTAAAATTCATAAAACCTTAGATTTTATATGCCTCATGGTTGTGACAATAATAAAACATATATGACCCAATGTAATCTACCTCTTGTCATCTCCTATATGATGCAATGAGTCTGCAATATACAAAACTTATTGTTAAGTGTATAGATTCACAACCATGGGAAAATCTCAATAAGGAAATGAGTATCTTAATTCTGGGGACTATTTTAGTATGGTGCTTTCTCTTGCCCAGCGTCTCAATGGACATGCACAAATGAAAATTGTCGTGGAGTGGGAGAGGCTTAAGTTGCATGAGACGTCCCACAGTCACAGTGGGCACATTAGCCCACGGTTGGATCCAACATGGAGGACTCTGCAGTGACAGCGGACACAGAACTCATCAACAAGAAATCTGCAAGTTCAATTAGGATTAGGATTTATTTGAAAAATGAGCAAATTTATATTCAGTTTATGGTACAAAGTATACATACACGTTTCATAATAAGACATTCCTATTTCTCTTTGTCACTCGAATTGCAGTATCCCCCAGAAGAAGTCATCCTCAAGTAACTGTTTGTAGAAATCACTCATACCGGAGGATGCATTCTCCATGTCCTTGTTTTCTGTACCATCCACCGATCTCTTGATATTTAATATACCAGAGGAGTCTAGATTCTGGCAAGTCTTAGACATCTGCATATTCTCTTCATCCCGAGGGAAATTTGCAATGTAGCTCTCACCCATGTTGAAATCTTGTGGACTAACACTATGCATATTATAGCTTACCAAGTTCATCACAGAACTTTGAGAAGATCCATCTGAGAGAGAACTAGCTGTTGCTGTTGTGTCTCCGGTGTTGAAAGATTCAGTTGAAGATATGTACTGAACATGTTCTTTCTTGTTTTCTCTGACTTTGTCATTATGATTATGTCCTCTTGAAACAGTGGTTTATGTGTCTTGAGGTCGAGTCCGAGCTCTTTAAACATCCTTCTGATGTGTGAATTCCAGTGGTTCTTTATCTGATTATCTGTTCTCCCAGGAAGTCTTGCAGCAATCTGTGACCATCTGCAGGAACAGATGTTAGAATACATGCAGCGTATGTGTATGTGTATGTGTGTGTAGGGGAGTACTAACTTGTTTCCAACAATTGCATGCATATCAATAATGAGCTTCTCTTCTTCTTTGGTAAACTTCTTGTGGTTCAACTCCGGCTTGAGGTAATTGCTCCATCTTAATCTGCAACTCTTTCCGCATCTCTTCAGGCCTGAAACAAGAGAAGGTTTGCAATTGAATCTGCTGTTTGTTTATTGATCTAATATGTAGAGACAGATGTCTAGATTTGAAACGTGAGGATCATATACATCAAGATCAAGACAATAGTTACCATAATATGCAAAGGCTGCATAAGTGCAGAATGTTTAGATCAACACAAGCACATATATGCAAGTGAATTGTTATAAAAATACTGAAGAATTATATACATATATTTCTATGAAGATGTACCTGCACGCTTTGAAACATCACTCCATCTACCAATACCATACTTCTTGATGCAGTCGATCAGCCTCTGATCTTCATCAGGAGACCATAAACTGCGACGCATCATGCATTTCCTCTGCTTAGCATGAACTTCTATGTTTTCCATTTCTTATAAGAATTATTCAGAGATTTAGAAGGAGCTGGTTTGTAAAATACAAATATTAACAAAGAGAAAAATGATTGAAACCGGCATATTCTGCGTTTTAGAAGATTCTTTAGAATATACTCCACCAACCACGTGACGTATGCATGAACTACTAGCCATACATTGGAATTGTAATTAAGCTTAAGTATATTGATCACCATTTTGATGCATGGAACATGCATATAGTAAAAAATTAAACGAATAGAAATATACAGTATAAAAATTTATACATTAATATAGCAATTTGTACGTACTGCACATAGGATAGTACCAAATTATTAAATAAATATTTTGGTATTCAGATTTGAGACAACGTGATTAAATCCTGTGTAGGCCTGTTGTCCTTTCAACAAGTAGCCATTGGCATTTTGTGTGTCTGTTGCTACTAGCTAGCAGGTGGATTTTAAGTTTATATTATACATAGTGTATAAAATGTATATATGGTTTAAATAACAAGTGCAAAGCTTTTTATCTAGTGACTCATGTACTTTCTTTTAAGTTGCTATAGTACAATTTTACAAAAATTTAAATTAAAAAAAAAAAAACACTTCAAAAGGTAAGTGTTAACTTTATTTGATTATTAGAAGACGATCTTGTTGATGGTTCTAATTTTACAAAGGATTATGAAAGATTTCCTGCCCTTTGCTTAGAAGGAACATATCATATGCTTTCAAAATCTAATTTATGAAGCAGTAAACACTGAAAACTATAGAGATGTGACAAGAACATATTACCGTATTATATATATATATATATATATAGTTATCTCATTATGAAAACTATGTGAATTTCAAGAAAAGCTTATTGAGAGGTAAAAAAGATAGAAACGACTCAATTTTAAATTTTGTATATATTCAGCATGAAAAACTATGTATATATCACGTACAAACATGATTGATATATTTGTCGGAAGCTTTGTACATATATACCATATATGGTATCTTGGACGTGTACTTTTGCTGATTATTGTAATCATGTGTTAAATTGTCTTTTCTTTTGTAAATGTAAAACGTACTCATATATTTAATTTCGCTAGATCCGTTCCTGCACAATAGGCATGATCGTGCCACCTTTCTACTTATAAATATAATATATACTTTAACTGCAAACCTATCACACACACGGACTCACGCACATGCACACGGAGACACAGTTTACAACTCAATACATTCCTGTATAGTACTTACATGACTTACAGTGGGATATGGAAATCATGTGTGTTTTGGAGCTATTACGGCAGCGTTTTCCTTGTGTTGATCAAAGATTGAACGTCCAATTTTTGGTGAGCCCCATGTTTACTGTTGTATGTCAAAGATCTCCTCCTCTCTCACACACACACACGCACGCACGCCGGAAATCGACTGCAGTTAAATGGCAGCTAGTCAGAAACTCAATGGCAAACAGTAAGCAAGTTATAGCCTGTATAACTGGGCCACTGACACGTTTGTTGGAAAGCATCTTACATGTCTGTGAAACTTAGACATGTCTGTGGAGTAAGTTTCACATGTTTACATCATATAGTGGCCCTACGTTCTCTGTTAATGACGGAACCAAACACATGATTTTTGGTGATGTGTTAAATCATCTCGACACTGGGTTTATGCTATAACATATACTAGCTATATAAATTTGTCAGGATATAGCTTATCATGGCAAATGAAGGAGCTTAGAGTTCATAATAGATATGCACAGAATGTTTTCGTATAGAATTTGCTCATCCAGATGTATGGTAAGTGATGATCAAGCATATGCGCTGGGCATGCTTGGAAGTTATGGATTTCGTGTCGTCGAACACAATCACAACTGCGACCATGGGCATTTGCAGAAAGCCATTTTAATGCTTAAGACGTGTACTCACGCAATGAATTATTCCAACATATTCGGAGAATGGCAAGCTCAACAAACTAGGTTTAAAATAATAATGATCAGAATGGGCACATGTTGTTTAAGGGATGCATGTTTATAACACTGTTGATTAGATCAAAGTGTTTAAGAGAAAGGTACCTAGAATATACATTGTTTAGAGAATGCCAGAGACTAGGTTACCCTTTACCCTGTAAGAGTTCCTTAAAACAAGAAAGAACTATTCTTCTTTTTTGAAACTTTGGAGATGAACTTAGTATAAACGTGTTCATGGTGACATTTCATTAAATATGTATGCATTTTGTATAAAAATATATCATACATGTAATAGACAATTTTGCAAGAACTATGGAACTTCACATGTGTTTTTTCATTTATAAAATTTATTAAAGAAAATTTATTTAATGATTGAAAAAACAATTTTATTTACGTATAAAGTTGGGGGAGAGCGTGTTGTGCAGTGACATCAGCATCCGTATAGCTACGTCACCATATCCATATAGTTACGTCATCACATCAAATTTTCTGCCATTCGTATAATATCTTGTCCTTTTACTAAGTACATGTTTATAAATTAAACCTATGTCATTTCAATTTATTTAATAAAACTCTGGTGCATACTAATAAAGATATAATTTAATTTATTTTAATAAAAAGTTAGTGCATACCATAAAGATGTAATTTCAATTCCTTTTAACAAAAGCTTTAATTGAGATTCAAACTCACTGTTAAAAGCTTGAATTGAAGTTCAAAATCAAGTATGCATGTATGATTATCAAAAGGTTCAATTAGGTTTGAATATAATAATTATATTAAATTAATGAAATTCATATAAAAGTGCTAAAGTGCTCAAAACCATGTTATTGAAATATCATTTTTTGATGCTTGTTAAAGTCTCTTTTACTCACACAAGTGTGTAAACATCCTAATTGTTGATTTGAGTATAAATGTAAATAAATTTATTTGTTTCTTTCTTTTCGAACGTACAATATAATTTTAGATTATGCTAAAAAAACACAAGATCAAATTGATTCAAATGGCAATATCCTTATACGGTAATATATTTCTATATTTTTATGTTATCAAATGTATATAATGTGATAAACTAAGTAAAAGTCATTCATATTAAGGCATATACACATCTAACTAATCAATTCATTTTTAATAAAAGATTTATTTATTGTGTTAATGATTTTTGAATTTACAACCTTTTTGAGTTATGCATTATCCTTAGTAGTAAGGATGATGCATGACTTCATAAAATATAAATTTTAAATTGTTTTAAATAAAAAATTAGTGTATAGCACTAAAATGTTGCAAGTTCAATTCATTTTTACTAAAATATAACAAGTTCAGTTCATTTTCAATAAATGTTTAATAAAGAAGTTCAAACTTGCACTATACAAGGCCATGCATCATCCTCGACATTGAAAATGGTGTATGGTCTCATATAGCATGAGTTTGATTTTTTCTTTTTTAATAAAAAATAATGTAATGAGAAATCACTTTATAGAGTCATGTATCATGCATAACGTCAAGGATGGCTCCATAAGGTGCAAATTCATAACTTTTGGGGCCATGCACCATCCTCAATGCCAAGGATGGTGCATGGTCCCATAATGTGCGAGTTTGAATATTTTTTAATAAAAAGTTAATATATGACATTAAAAAGTTATAAGTTCAACCTTTTTTTAGCAAAAGCCCCCATAATGTGTGAGTTTGAATTTATTTTAATAAAAATTATTGTTAGCACCAGTTGCAAGTTTTTTTTTTAACAAAAAGTTAATGCATATGTTTTTTTATGAGGCTATGTATAACATGTGAGAAACAACCCCATTTGATGCACTTAGGTGTTTAGGGGTTGTTTGATAGATTGTCACTAAATACCTTAAGAAACTTTGGTAAAGGTAAAAATTGCTAAGTGTGCAAGATGAGTTTGTCATGTCAAATATGATTAAGGACACTCATGTCAACATTAGGGTTGTTCTAACCCCATGCCCTAAAACCCTCCCCTTAAGGTCAAGTTAAGCAAGTTAGCTCACTAATATCGAGACTAGCTCACTCACACAAGTAGGAAAAGAGTTTGTCACATTAATAAAGTGGGGTAGTTGTAAATAGAGTTCATGTTATTCTCTTATTGGTGCAAGTTTCAGCTTGTGTTATCAAAGCACAACCCATATTGTGGTGCCCTAACTTTAGTGCATAGGGATCCAAACATCACACCCCCTATGAGTTGTCTAACCCTTATCGTTGATAATCTGTATATAGGAAGTTATGTTATAGTACATGTTTCAATAATCAAAGATTGAGCCATGTTTTCAAGGGTAGGCAAGATTAATTCCGTCATCCTTTATGTCTCAATAATTGTGAGGTGGGATTAATCTCACCCACCAGACCTCCATGTCAAACTAAAAATAGGGCTTGTAATTCAACAAGGCATATTCATGTTCTTGTTCAATTGTGGGTGTGAGATCTTGGCTAACAAGTTTTTTTTACTATGTTCCTAAAGGTTTATAAAGGAGGGGTTTTAGGGTTGGCTTTATAAGACACATTCATAGCACCAAGTGTAGCTTTTGAGTCTAAGGGGCTATAGTGAGATAACCCATATTTTGAGGAATAATGTCACATGAACATGTGACACTAAGCTAAATGGTGCATGGTACAATGCCTAAGGCACAACCTTAAGGGTTATGTCACAGGTTTGATGCTAAGGAGTTGGATATCCTAGTAAATGGGCTTGTTTATGCTTGTATTACGGTGTTAAGTTTTAGGCATTTACTCAAGGGAGGTTATGTCTCATAACTAAGTGTGTTCACAAGCACACTTGGCTAGGGGTAATCTTTTGGGGGATGTGTGAATATGTTTAATAGATGAACAATTTAAGCTTATTAATAAGAGCCCTTTCATGAGACACTCTCATGGTTGTGTGCTTAAGGTTCTCCAAATCTAACCTTAGAGGATTTTTTTAATAAAATATTTGTGTCCACCTTTGATGAACAATCATGTCCTCACTAAGTAGTAGCCCTAAGACTAGGGTAGGCTTTAGCTACTCAAACCCTCAGCCTCGTCACCTTGGTTGTAGGGTGATTCCTTAAAAGGTAAGTGATAATGCTTTAGCTTGGTCATGTGTAAAACACATCCTCTAGGGGACTTAAGGTAGAACCCTAAGTATTGAAGTCAAACTCTTAGAGTCATCTTGGTAAACTTAATGTTACTCACACAGTGTGCTGATGCCGGCTAGCCACTTGGCATTCATGTGTTGGTACTTCGACATTGATGTTAATATCAAAATATATTTTTGTATATTCTAAAGACATTAAATGCATAACAAGTTGCCATGCAAGCCCTACTCAAGCATTATCATTGTCTTAAATCATGTCCAATGTAATTTATCAAAAGCATATACTTTAGGGTACATTTATCACATCTTGAAAGCAATACAAAGTTAAAGCATTATGGTTTAACATAAGTTATGGGTTATTTCAGTGTTTCTCTTTTGTTATTCTTTTATTATCTTTTTTATTCATAAATATAAATTTGATATTTTAACATATTTTATTCTTAATTCTTTTATTCTTTATTTTATTTATAAATAAGATTGGATATTTTGAGTTTATATTCTTAATAAATGCCTTTGATATTAATTGTTATAATCATAATAAATCGTGAGATTGACCAATTTTTATAGTTTTTATTAGGACATGACGTTTAACTTTGGAGGTTGAATGTTATTACTTACTGAGTTACATTATTAAACCTTTAGATGTAGTAAAAAATAAAACACCTAGTGCACTTAGGTTTTGAGGAATAGTTTGGCTAGATACTAAACACTTCAAAAAACTCGCGAAGTGAATGTTGGCATGTCAGAAAGAACATAGAGTTGTCATAGCTCCTTAAGATAGGGTAAGGGGTAGGCTTAATCATTAAGTAAACTCATTACTAATGGCATTTGGTGCCAACCAACTTATGTAAACAAGAAAATAGAAGAGGGGATCCAATGTAAATAGAGTAGGCAGAGCGAGCATGTGAAGATTAAGAGTTATATGGTTTTTTCTTTCCTCATTGTTATAAGCCTAGTTTGTGCCGTCAAGGCACACCCTTTGTGATGTCCTAACATCCAATGTTTAGTGGTGTCACTTGTTGTTGGCAAATCTACGTCCTATGATTGGGTACAAGGAGTTATTCAATCCTTTCATCCCATAATCCATTAGTCTGTGTCTAAGTACAGGTTTCAAAAGTATATAGTTTAGGGCTTTGCTTAGGTTTAATGAGTTAGTAACGGCACTCACAACTAAGTAGGGCATGCATCTTAACTCAGAATGTAAGCATTATTTATTTCTTTGTCCAAATGTGAGTGAGGATTCTTGATAAATGAGTTCATGAAGGGTTCCTAATGAGAATTCCAAGGTTGACATATGGTGAGTCATGCAAGATGCACACTATGACACCTAGGTATGACTCTTTTAGGTCATATCATAGTTTAATGTTGAGGGGTTAAGTAGATGTGCTTGTGTTTATATAGTTAAGCCTTGGGAGAGGTTAAATCTTGTAATCGGGTAAGCTTGTTGACACACTTGGTTAGAATGTTCATCATGAGGGTGTGTGAACATGTTTAAGAGATGAACAATCTAAGCTAACTTGGGCTTTTTTATGAAACACTTATATGGTTTGTGTTTATTAGGTTGTTTAAACTTACCCTTAGGGTTTTGCTTAATAAAACACTTATGTCCACTTAAAATACACACTTATATTATCACTAAGTACTAACTTTAAGTCTAATAGCCTTAAGGGTTAATTTTGTAAGGGTTGTACACTCTGATGAGGGTGATTCCTTAATGATGATGTCTTAGCCTATGTCATGGATGATATGTGAAAACATATCTTTTTAAAGGTTAGGGCACGAACATGTCTAGGTCTACAATAAGTTGCTCAAGTTGTCTTACAGGATCACGAGGGTAGTCACTCTAAAAGACTTAGAGCAAGACCCTTAAGTCTCTTAGCTACTTGGCCATCTAAACTAGACTTTTTTGAAGGTGTTATAGTTAACTAATAATTAATAAAATATCAAAATTCATATAAAGTATTAAATTAATGAATATGTGGTTTTTAATAATAATTATAAATGCTATTTAAATCTCTTTTAGTATTTTAATTATAAGGACAAAATTTAATGCAAACTTTTAAATTTTTTATTATATTTCCATTAATTAATTAAGAAACGACATAGTTATTTACTTAAAAAATAATGTCATATCTGACACTTGTCACCAGCAATACACATGACAAACTTATTAAAAAAATTAAATTGTTAATGAAAAATTATATCTCACATTGTTTGATTTTTTATTTTTTTTTAAATGCTTTAATTTTTTCTCGACACTGAACTTGGATATCTTCGTTTTATATTCCTACCTATGCAAATATTGAAAATATATTTAGCAGATTTGTCTTTATCACTCAGGAAGTCCCAGTCATAGTGTTTGTAGAGATCACTCGTACCGGAGGATGCATTCTCCATATCATTCATTTCTGTACCACCCAGCAATCTCTTGATATCAAATATACTGGAGGCGTCTAGACACATGTGCATATCCTCGGAATCTTGTTCATCCCGAGGGAAATTCGCAACATAGTTCTCACCCACGTGCATATGATTGCTTGCCAAGTTATACATCACAGAACTTTGGGAAGATCCATCTGAGAGAGAACTAGCTGTTGCTGTTGTGTCTCCGGTGTTGGAAGATTCAGCTGAAGATATGCACTGAACATGCTCTTTCTTGTTGGCGCTTGACTTCGGCATTATGATTATGTCCTCCTGAAACAGTGGCTTATGTGTCTTGAGGTCGAGTCCAAGCTCTTTGAACATCTTTTTTATGTGTGAATTCCAGTGGTTCTTTATCTGATTATCTGTTCTCCCAGGAAGTCTTGCAGCAATCTGTGACCATCTACAGGAACAGATGTTAGAATATATGCAGTGTGTGTGTATGTGTGTGGAGTACTAACTTGTTTCCAACAGTTGCATGCATGTTAATAATGAGCTTCTCTTCTTCTTTGGTAAACTTCTTGTGGTTCAACTCCGGCTTGAGGTAATTGATCCATCTTAATCTGCAGCTCTTTCCGCATCTCTTCAGGCCTGAAACAAGAGAAGGTTTGTAACTGAACACGCTGTTGAAGAATGTGGAGAGAGAGATTTTAATTTTAACACTTCCAGATTTAAAATTTGATCAAGATCAAGACAGTGTTTAGAATCTTTAGATCAACAAAGAGAAAATTCTAAATAAAATTGAAGAATTATATATGCATTAAACACAATATATACCTGCACGCTTTGGAACATTACTCCATCTACCAAGCCCATACTTCTTGATGCAGATGATCAGCCTCTGATCTTCATCAGGAGACCGTGTTTCCTCTGGTTAGCATAAACGAAAATTAGCTTTAACAAATAGCATATTCCGCTACTTTAGAATATTCTTTAGCATATACCGTCATAAAACCGTGTCATCACATGTTGATTATAAAATTATCAGTTCTTTAAGAAATGCATGGAACACGCATATATTAAAGAATTCAGAAATTAAAAATTAAACGATTAGTATAAAAATGTGTATGACGTTTATGCATATTCACATAGGTACCAATTAATATTTTGTTTGAGACAACGTGATTACACCTGTGGGGGCTATTGTCGCATCCAACAATCTGTAGCCATGGCATTTTGTGTGTGTTGCTAGAAGCTAAACTTAAAATATATAAAGTTTTTATAAATATTTTGTCATGCTGACATCTTAATTTTATAACAGATTATATCACAATTACTTTGGCTGTGTTAAACATGATTTGTTATAATACATTACATGACTTCAACGTATCACTCATTCACTACTCTCAGTACTACTCAAATTAGTGATTGATAAGAATTTTATTATTTATTACGGACAAAGTTAATCATTATAAAAAATTATATTAAATAAATTCCTTACATACTCGATTTCCTGAAATAATATTTTTATTTCGTAGTTAATAAAACGTGTTCTTCACAGGGTATTAATATATGAATCAATGAAGTCGTGCCGCCTAATCTATCTACCCAAACTGTATATTATTTTAAATACAAAACCCACATGACATTCATCATCATGCACACATACGCACACAGAAGCCAAGCAAATTAGAAACACTCCACTTGTACGTATCGCTGAACTTTCTGAGATCCCCACATTGTTTCAGTAAGCTGGCATATATATGCTATAGCATATAGACACCATAATGCTAAGGTACAGAAATGATACAGTCGTTAATCTGTCGAGATGATTTAACACATGACCAACAAAAGTCATGTGTCTGTTTCTGTCATTAGCACAGCAAGTTGGCCAGCGTATACACACATCTCTGTGTAAGATGCTTTCGGACAGACGTGTCATTGTGTGTGCCTATAACTTTTACTTCAGATGTGTGTGTGTGTGCGTGAGAGAGAGAAAACGAAAGAGAGAGACATAGAAGATCTTTGATAAACATGGGGCCTGACATTTAATCTTTGATCCCACGAGGACAAGGCTGCCATAATAGCTGCAGTACATATCCCACTGTAAATTTTAAATGTGGAGCAAGTACTACATAGGAAGATAGTACACAAAGAATCCAAGCATATTCCCTGGGCATTTGCAAGATATTCAGTAACCATCTGGAACATTTGTAGGAATGTTATGTTGGATGCATGTCTATATTATCCTAGATATTTATATACGTAATATTTATGCATACATATGTACATACATATATATGATATATCTCACTTACTACATATACAGTGTGTGATGTTCACGGGATTAAATGAATGTACCTATTGTGTGTTGATTTGTATATACATCATTAATAGTTATGGTAGGAAACACACATGTTCAAATTACTGAACAGGATCGTAGATGTGTGTGTATGTGTGTGTGAGAGAAGTTGTAATATGTGCATTATATATACACATCACATGCACAACACACACACACACGCATATATGACTCACGGAATATATATGTACAACATAGACAATCGTGACGCGTTGTTGACGAGTACCTTTATTTTTTAGGGATTTTGGGTTAGGGTTAGAATCAGGGTTAGGGTAATAATTCGAGATGAGCGCAACAGTCGTGCAGACAATAGCGAAGTCACGGAGAGCTACAGTATTGCAGCATCTGATATTACGTCTCAGGCCAGCACCTATCAATAATGAGAATGCCCGCAGAAATCGCAGAAACAATATTGCACTCGATGAAGCCGAGGAGATTATGTTTCAGAAATGGTTAAGAATTGAAAAGAGAACGAAGAATCCAGATGTCCAAGGAAGAACTGATTCTGAGCTGCGAAGATTATTTGAAAGCCAGTTTGACGTGCCGGAGCCAGGAAAACGTGAGGAATTAGACCCTTACTCGGAAGACCGTAGCGACTTTCCTCTTTATTACGGGCTGGAATTAACAGATGCGGATGTGGATGCAATGTTTGCTGCTATTGAGGAACAAGAGAAGGACGAGGACCTGCCAGAGGAGGTTACAGATGAACTATATATGATCTTGGATGAACCAATCAATGATACGGTTCCACCTGAGGCTGTGGTTATGCCAGAGCCAGCTGACAAGTCAGATTGGGAGATAATTCAAGAAATGGTTGACGAGCAACGGAGGCAGAATCCAAGTAATGATTCCAAAACAACGAAGCGGCCACCTAAGAGAGCTCGTAGGTAGACCCGCACCCGGACAGAAAGAAGCTTCACTGTTTCCTGGGATTGGCTTTGGGTTCTTCCTGCGCATCGTATCACTCACAGGCCAAGGGACAGCAGTTTCTATGGGGCGTAGGGGTAACAGAGGCGCTCAAAGGTTTCGGAAGTCAGCCTTGAAGTGCAAAGGCGGAAGGGAGTGTCTGTGATGCATATGACGTGTATATTAATGCATATGTTTCACATTTAGCGTACTGGTGTATTTGTGTGTTTTCTAACGCACAGTAGGTGAAATCCAATCTCGTGAACATCCAACAACACACAGATATATGTATGTGTTGTGTATGCATATACACATATGTAGGATGATATACACATGGACCGATGTATCCAGTAATTGCCCTTTCAAGGCATTTGCAGCAACTTCTCGATTGGGCATTTATGACAGATTCCAAGTATGCACTCTGGCAGTATACATAGATCGTTGTGAAACACGTTCGATTGGATTCATAACATGCATTTTAGAAATGTTTGTAGTTTATAATAATTTAGTGTATGTTACGTTAAAATAGTTTAATAATACAAGTTAGTTTACATACCTAGTACATTACACCCACTTTCATCGGTGAACATTATCTTCTGTATATAGAAGTATTTGTAATACTTCAATTCATTATAATACATTAATTTAGACTTGGGTCGGAACACCTTATAACCGTCCCGCTCGTCCTTTTGCCAGCCGCAGGAGGCGAAACGACCTTAAATAATAAGGGGAGATGCAGTTAGACCATCTGTATCATGCACATAGATGGATTTGGCGCCCGTCCTTGATAGAAAAGGAGGCGCTGTCCCAATCGGCCATGCCCAGCAATTAACTAAACACCTAACCTTTGCATATATGCCATGCTGCAAGTACTAGCATAAGCCAAGCCTGGTCCTGAACAAGAGGAATTAATGACTTAGAGAGCATCGCATGTAGCCAATCCATATGACTCATCGACTTGTTCACACACACAATGGAATTGAATGAGAATGTGCTTATTACAACCATGAAAACATTGAGTTCTAGGTAGTTGTTGCACCATCCAGCAATTGGCCCAAGTTGATGATTACCAAGATCCTTCATTAGCCACTTCAGCCACACAACCTTCTTACAGCCAGTAAACAGGGTAATATATTCCACTTCAGTAGACGAGAGTACTATTTACTAGCCCAACTGATGGTAGCTCCACATAGTTAAAGGCTAAAACTAGTGGTTAATCAACATCCTTTGTTGGTAGCCCAACTAACATTCATGTAGCAAGTTAGAGCTATGTCTCGCATAGAGTAACACAAGCATGGTCCACTATGCCTTTGAGGTACTCCAATATGTGTTCGGCAGCCTTCCAATGACTGGTGCATGGCTTTGTACTAAACTGGCTTAGTGAAATGGTCACATAACATATATTTGGCCACGTTGTTGGTTGACGGTTAGGTGCTCCTTAGCAACAAGGTCTTGGGAGGACGACTAGAGGTCCACAAGGGGACAACCAAAGGTCCACAAGGAATGGCTAGACGTCCCAGGAGGAAGGCCAGAGGTCCACAGGAGGACAGTAAGATGTCTCAAGGAGGAGGGTCAAAGGTCCACAAGGGGACAGCTGGAGGTCCCAAGAGAAAGGCCAGAGGTCCACATGAGAATGGCGAAATGTCTTGGGAAGGAGGGCCAAAGGTCCGCAAGGGGACAACCAGAGGTCTTGGGAAGACAACCGGAGGTTCACAAAGGGACAACTAGAGGTCTACAGGAGGACAACCATGGGTATTATGAGCCCTGGTTATGGCAATTGTCACGACCCGATACAGGATACAGGATACGACATACAGGTTTCAGCCTACAAGATATGGATACAGGATTTCGGCCCGCAGGATATTCCCACAGGATATTCCCAGGATATCTACAGGATATTCCAGGATATTCCGCAGGATATGCCAGGATATGCCTATAGGATAAGGATGACCATTTTGCTATGACTAGATTAGACTCATGACTAGATTAGCTTGGAGTTGTGAGCATAAAAGCTCCGACCTAATTGTTGTACAATCAGTTACTATCAACACCAGTCTTCTACGATCATTCTTGTCTTCTTGTCTTGTCTTGCTCCTTTGCCTCCTGCTCTTGTCCTACTCCTGGATCCTATCCGTTCCTGTCTTGCTCCTGATCCTGTCCTGTTCTTGTCTCTCCTGATCCTGTCCTTCTCCTGATTCCTGATCCTTCCTATTCTGCTATCTGCTCCGGATCCTATCTGATCCTGGATCCGTCCTGTTCCTGAGTCAAGCCTTCCTGTCCCTGGAATCCTACTTGCTTCCTGGTTCCTGGATCGTGGCTTGACAGTTTGATAGTAACTGCTTTCATAGCTCTTCGTTTCCCAGCTACTTTTTTTTCCTTGATTCTTTTCCTTCGTTTTTCTCCTTTCTTTCTTTCATAAGATCATGGCTGATTTTGAGCACTTTCAACGCGAGCACCAAATGTTGCTTCATGAGCTGGCCACTTTGCGCCAAGTGGTCACCGATCTGCAAGGCTCCACCCATGCGGCACATGCAGCTGCTGATGCATCCTCCAAGGCTGCTGCGCAGGCTCTCTCTCAGGCATCGGTGGTTCCTTCTTCATCGAACTTTTCTCCGGAGCCGAAGATCAGCATGCCAGAGAAGTTCAGTGGCAACCGTGCCGATTTCCAAGGTTTCCTGAATCAGATCCGGCTCTTGATCCGCATGCAACCACGCCGCTACTCGACGGATGCACAAAAGGTTGGCCTTTTGGCATCCTTACTAAGTGGATCTCCACGAGCTTGGGTTGCTCCCTTGCTGGAGCGTGACGACCCATTGATGGAAGACTTTGAAGGTTTCGTGGCTGCCTTTGAAGCCTGTTTGGAGATCCTGATAAGTACCGTTCTGCATGCACAAGTTACGGAGGCTCACACAAGGATCCAGACCAGCTTCCGTTTATGCATCCGAATTCCAGCAATTGTGCACGAACATTCCATGGGACGAGACTGCATTGATCGAACATTTCCGTTTTGGGCTGAGGGATGACGTGAAGGACCTTCTCCTTACGTTACCGGATGCCAAACGTTAGCGGAGATCATGCAACAGGCCGTTCGCTGCGACAACCGTTTGTTCGAGCGCCGTCAGGAAAAATTCCGTCAGCAGTTCCTGCCAGCCAATCCTGTAGCCGTAGCACATGTTCCTGACACCTTCTGGAGCAGTTCCTATGGAGGTTAACAATCCAAGCGTGGCCCACTTTCAACTGCTGAGAAGCAACGTCGACGGGTGAGAACCTATGCTTGTATTGTGGTGCAGCAGGACACAAGGTGGCGGAATGTCCTAATAAAGCCAGGAAGTTCAAGACGCGTGAAGCCGAAGCTGAAGTTCAGTCGGAAAACTTCAATGTCCACTTCGTCTAGGAGCCGCGAAGTTGGACGTAGGTGCAGGCTCCATTGGTGCTGCTCATACCATTCCATCACTCAAGTTTCCTGTACACATTCGCCTCAATAATCGAGAGCTCAAGGAGTTTGCCCTGTTAGACACTGGTGCAAATGCATGTTTCATGGATGACACTTTTGCAGCTCAGCATGGCATTCCGGTGGTGAAGTTGAAGCGTGCAATTCCTGTAGAGGTGGCCGATGGTCGTTTGATTGCTTCTGGCGCAGTTACCCATACCACACCTCTCTCTTGCAGTCATGGTGCATTCAACTGTTCGATTTCCTTCAACTTGATCAAGACTCGGTCGACTCCCATCATTTTTGGCATGCCATGGTTCGTTGTTGCAAATCCGCAGATCGACTGGAGGTCTAGGACGCTCACGTTTTCCTCTCCAGCAGCCAGGATCAATCCTGTACCTTCCTGCGTGCAGGATACATCCTTGGTGTCTGAGGCAGTACAAGCTACAGGATTGACCGTGCCTGTTCCTGTACCAGTGTTGAAGACTCCTTCCTCGACAGGATTCACCTCATGTCAGTTCCTCAGCACATCCGCAGGCTTTCTCCACTCCTGTAAGTTTGCGGTGTCCTGTACAGGGTTCTTCCAATCCTGTATCAGTGTCGAAGGTTCCTCCTCAACAGGATCCACCTCCTGTTGGTTCGTCAGCACACTCACAGGCTCTCCTCACTCCTGTGCAACCACGGACTTCTGTACAGGATTCTTCCAATCCTGTACACTCGTCAACATCCACATGGTTTCTCCAATCCTGCCTCTTTTTACTCTGTTCTGTTCCACCCCCCAAGATCCTTCCTCTTTTTCAGTCACAGCTCCCTCCTGCTCCTCTCCGAGTTCTTACCACTACCATGCATGAACTTACCACTGATCCTGCTCCTTTCCACCTTTTTGCCTTTCAAGTAACTCCTACGTCCTCTTCTACCTTTCCTGTGTCTGACTCTCCTGTTTTTCAATCTCCTTCGCCTACTCCTTCTCCTTCTCCTCCTTCTTCTCTACCATCCAAGTACCACGACTTTAAGGACGTTTTTGACAAGCACAAGGCTACAGTTCTTCCTGTTCACAGGTCCTACGACTGTCCTATTGATCTTGCAGAAGGAAAGACCCCACCGTTCGGACCGATTTACGCATTGTCACCCACAGAGTTGGAGGTTCTTCGCCAGTACATCGAGGACAACTTGGCATCCGGCTTCATTCGTCACTCAAAGTCCCCTGCAGGAGCGCCAATCTTCTTTGTCAAGAAGAAGGATGGGAGCTTACGTTTGGTTGTGGACTACAGGGGTTTGAATCAAGCTACCATTCGGAATCGGTACCCGTTGCCATTGATCCCGGAACTTCTCGATCGGCTGCGAGGAGCAAAGGTGTTCACGAAGATCGACTTACGAGGGGCCTACAACCTTGTACGGATTCGTCCCGGCGATGAGTGGAAGACTGCCTTTCGTACAAGGTATGGACACTTCGAGTACACGGTGATGCCTTTCGGCCTTACCAATGCCCCAGCCGTGTTCCAACACATGGTGAACGACATCTTTCGTGACTTCTTGGACCAGTTTGTGGTGATCTACCTCGACGACATTTTGATTTTCTCCAAGGACCAGGCGGCACATGACAAGCATGTACGGTTGGTTCTACAGCGGCTTCGTGAGCATGGCTTGTATGCGAAGTTGGAGAAGTGTTTTTTCGATAGGGATTCTGTGGAGTTCTTGGGCTACATCGTCTCTCCTGCTGGCGTTTCCATGGACATGCACAAGGTGAAGACCATCGTGGAGTGGGAGAGGCCCAAGTCTGTACGAGATGTACAATGTTTCCTTGGCTTTGCAAACTTCTACAGGCGATTCATACAGGACTTCTCCAAGCGTGTACTTCCACTCACGGAACTCACCAAGCGCACAGAGGTTTTCTCTTGGTCCGACAAGGCGGAACATGCATTCACAACACTCAAGGACACCTTCACGACAGCTCCGATTTTAGCACATCCTGATCCTTCTCGTCCTTTCTTCGTTGAAGCAGATGCCTCGGATTTTGCAGTAGGATCCGTCCTATCGCAAGTTGGAGAGGACAAGTTGCTTCATCCTGTAGCTTTTCACTCTCGTAAGTTCCTGTCGGCGGAGATCAATTACGAGATTCATGACAAGGAACTCAAGGCCATTGTGGATTCGTTTGAGGAGTGGCGGCATTTCCTGGAAGGTGCTGCACATCCTGTACAAGTTCTTACGGATCACAAGAACCTGGAGTACTTTCAAACGGCTCGAGTTCTCAGTCGGCGACAGGCTAGGTGGGCGGAGTTCCTATCACGTTTTGACTTCGTCATCGTCTACAGGCCCGGTTTTCGGAATGGCAAGGCGGACGCATTGTCTAGGCGCTCTACCTTGCACCAAGCCCGGGCGATCCTGCATTTGACTGTCAAAGGCAAGTGTTGTTGGGTCCTGATCGATTCCGGCTTGCGGCACTGCAGGTCATCAGGCTCCAGCAAATTCAACTCTCCTACAAGACGTCCGTTCGCAGTTGGCTACAGACGACTTGGCAAAGAATGTGTTCTCACACATTCATCCTGACGTTGCAAGTTCCTCTTCCTCCAGTTCCCGTCCAGA
>PUQB01000195.1:95468-418419 GCA_003024785.1 Selaginella tamariscina
ATCGTCTTCAGCATCTTCGCAGGTACAGGATGATCTCCAGGTTCACCTTCAGCAGGCACAGGAACGGTACAAGCATCATGCTGATGCTCACCGTCAACCGGCACCTGCATACAAGATTGGTGATCTCGTGTGGCTTCTTCGTCGACACATTCGCACCAACAGGCCTTCTTCTAAGTTGGATTTTCAACGATTGGGCCCTTACAGGATCGTGGCGGAGGTAAATCCTGTAGCTTTCCGACTCGAGTTACCACCTACGGTGAAACTTCATCCTGTGTTTCACACCTCCTTGTTGGAGCCGTATCATCCTTCTTCTCTTCCTGGTCGTGCTTCTTCTCCTCCCCCTCCTGTGGTCATTGCTGGTGAACCTGAGTACGAAGTTGCAGCCATCCTTGATTCTCGTCTTCATCGCCGTCAACTTCAATACTTGGTGGATTGGAAAGGTTATTTGCCTACCGATCGCACTTGGGAACCTGCATCCAACTTACTCCATGCTTCTTCCAAAGTTGCTGCTTTCCATCGGCGTTATCCTGCTAAACCAGGTCCCAAGACTCGTGGAACTCGTCCTTAGGGAGGAGGTGCTGTCACGACCCGATACAGGATACAGGATACGACATACAGGATTCAGCCTACAGGATATGCGATACAGGATTTCGGCCCGCAGGATATTCCCACAGGATATTCGCAGGATATTCTCACAGGATATTCCCGCAGGATATTCCTACAGGATATTCCTATAGGATAAGGATGACCAATTTTGGCTAGTGACTAGATTAGGCTCATGACCAGATTAGCTTGGAGTTGTGAGCATAAAAGCTCCGACCTAATTGTTGTACAATCAGTTACTATCAACACCAGTCTTTCTACGATTTCTTGTTCTTGTCTTGCTCTTGTCTTGTCTTTGCTCCTTTGCCTCCTGCTCTTGTCCTACTCCTGGATCCTATCCGGTTCCTGTCTTGCTCCTGAATCCTGTCCTGTTCTTGTCTCGCTCCTGAATCCTGTCCTACTCCTGATTCCTGAGGTCCCAGTTCCTATTCTGCTATCTTGCTCCCGGATCCTATCCTGATCCTGGATCCGTCCTGTTCCTGAGTCAAGCCTTCCTGTCCCTGGAATCCTACTTGCTTCTGGTTCCTGGATCGTGGCTTGACAGCAATGACGATTGTAAGTCATCATGAGAAAGGACGATATAGGTGAACATTATGAAATTTCAGGAAGTATGTAAATGATGGTGACATGGTTGATTGCTAACCATTGGACCACATGACAAGTGTTGATCAAATTATAAGAGGAGGTCAGCTTCAATATGAGAGGGATCAATCCACATAGAAATATACATTCATATAAGGTTTCTAACAGGCTCTTCCACAGCCGCAACCAACAGGGGCGCCTTTGGCTCCACCGACAATCAAGGAGTGCCCCATCTTATAATAGACCAATGTAACATAGATCTTAACATAGCTAGATAGGCTCTTCCCTTTGTATCGGAGGTGAAAGTATTTTTTTTTTTTCTTGAATAAATTCTAGTTTTCCTCCTTCATAATATGCTACAAGGTGATTGTTGGTTGGTTATTAGCCATGGGGAGCCCATAGATAGCCACAATGTGCTATCCACCACCAAACCCAACGAACCCAATTCATTTAGCAACCAAAAGAGCATACTACATTAAAGGAACTCCCTCTAGGCGCATAGAAACTCTATGTGGGTCTAGAGGCGGGCATTGGTAATAGTGCCCTAGCGACTCCACATTTAGGACACAATAGTTTGCATGTGCAAGGTTGAGACAACCATTTATGGCGACTCCTCTGGGGATATGGGTCAACCACGCTAGAAAGGCATATATCACCCCTAGGATAGGTAGCAATGAGGAGATTAATTAGGTAACAATGGAAAGAGATCTCCCACTAGCTGAAGATCTCCTAGAGCTCACACCAACATAAGATCTCCCACCATCATGGCAATGGGGCAATCTACAACTAGCCAACTGAGCTAAGGAAGTAATACATCGGATGAACAATGAATAATGAACCACGACAAAGGTGGACAGAGGAGGACAACCCACCACCCAACTGGAGGGAAGATCAAAATGCCAGACAAGAAGACCTATGATTACACTAGCACAGCCGCACATGAGTAGCAAATCACTAATGTCAAACCCTGTAAGGAGGGAGCATGGTATAACGACAACACAAGACCCATTTAGTAGGGGGAGCAATTGGTGGAACGGGGACCTCAGACGATTTGAGATCTGATGAACAAGTTTGGAAGTGTCATAACCTTTTCCTCTCCCTTAAGCCAAGGCTAATTGGTGTATATGAGAGAGCCCATGGTCATGATGACCCAAGTCCACTTGAGTCTTTCACACATATCCCACATATTCCATAATCTTTACACAGGAGGTCAACCCACCAGGTTAGAACTATGACATGAGGAAAAGGCAACATTAGTGTTGGATAATGAAATTTGAGAATACATTTGGAATATGGGTGTATGTTGCACATCCAAATACATGCAGATGAGAGACATCTAGTTTCTCCCCAGACCACGCTTCCTCATGTGTTTTCCCTTTAAGTGCAATGGTAGGCAAGTGATTTTGTACATGGAGTACCATGGGAATTGCCTCTTACCAGAATTCTTTATTCAGCTTGGCACCAAGTAGTAGGCTGTAAGCCATATTAACAAGCGTCCAATTCTTCCATTCTACAACTCCATTTTGCTATGGAGTATAACACGTAGTGTCTTCATGTTGGATCCCATGTGCACAACAAAAGTCATGAAGGGCATTGTTGCGATGGGTTTTGACGGAGGCCTTATAGTGCTATGAGGCCTCAATGGCTTCATCCTTCCCACATAAAGAAGATGCAAGTTTTGCGGCAAATTGACAATGAGAGTCATGAAGTACTTCACATTGAAGTGACTAGGTACGTCTATAGGGCCACACAAATCTAAGTGTATCAGCTCGAGTGGCTTATTAACTCGACATTTGGAGGTCTAAGCTTGCCATTGTGTCTTTTGCGATCATCTCATGCAATGCCTTGTAATTTACATGTCCAAAACAACAATGTTAAAGATAAGCTTTATCATTTGTGTGCTCAACATTTGTCACTCACTAGACATGATGTGACACTTCATAAAGATTCCCTCAACACCGCCCATGTAACAACCTCTTTCCAATCATCTTGAAACTAGTTTTGTCCATGAAGAGCACTTCACCACCATCGAAGACAACAACTAACTATCGCACATTTTGACAACAGACATCAAGTTTTGTTGCAAAGCCATGAACATGCATCACATCCAAGAACATAATTTTGCTTTCATCCTCGAGGAGGAAGCGAAAGCTACCACTGCCTTGGACCTCGAGGCGAGTGTCATCCCCTAAGACTACTCCTTTCCATCCTTTTACTGGCGTATACTGCTCAAACATGAATTTATTTGTAGTCATGAGATTGGTACATCCGCAGTGTAGGACCCATGGTTGTCTACTCTGTGTAGCCTCTACATTGTGACTCTCTTCTTCAATCTCCTCGCATAGTTCCTCATGCGGCTCACTCAAGTTTGATGTGATAGTGTTGTCGCAATCTCAAGCCTAGTGCCTAATCCTTTAACACATCTTGCACTGGTCATGGTGAATGCACCTTGCATCCCCTCTTCCCATGCTCTAAACATGTGCCGAGTTCAAGCAAGCAATGGCACAACCTCCACCTTCCTAGTTGCCTCGACCAGCTTGACTCATGGGCATCGCATTATGCCATCATCCTTGGTGGCCACCTTCCCATCCATTCCCTTATGCCGGAGCCCTCATTGGCTCTCTTTTGGCATACATCGCGTTACGCCCTTGTCCTTGGTAGCCACTTTGCCATCCATTCCCTTTTGTCGAAGCCCTCGCTAGCTTTCTTTTAGTAAAGTTTGAGCTTTCTCTGCTTGTAGCATCACAATGTTAATGAGCTTTGCCACATCCCCATCAAAGGTTAAGCTGCCCTCTCTCATTATCTCCTCTACACAACCATCCCACTCTCTTGGCATTGACATGTATAGCTGAATCTTCTGCATCAAGTCAGGCACTTTGTGCTCTTTTTCTTGTGTAGCCAGGTCTGAAAAGAGCTTGTTTAGCATCTAAGTGTGTGCTTGCATATCCCTACCATTCTTGTACATGCACGCCGCAAGCTAGGAGTGAATCCACATCACTTCCATGTCAAAATGCTTGTTGTATTCATCATCGAGCCATTTCCAAAGCTTCATCACTGGTGCTGGCCTTGAGCAAAATTCCATGGCTTAGGAAGGTACAATTATAACCAACAACACATTGGTTCATGAGCTTCCAATCCCTCACAATCTTTTGGACATCAAGACCATTGCCAAGCCCTTGTGGCTTCAAATCACTGCCATTAAGAACCCCGTAGACACCTTAATACTTTATGTGTATTTCTACTAATTTCTTCCAAAGGTTAAAAACCTTTCACACAAAAGGAAATGGACAAATGCCCATTCCAAGAGCAATGCTGCTCTTTACCATCCTATACAATTGCTAGATTACCTCATTCAAACCTCGCTTTGATACCATTTGCTCGTAAGATATTGAGCTCCTTCAGTGACTGACGCCAAACAAGTACCTTGATTGGCTTAACTTAAGGGATTTAGAGGTGGTTCACATGTGTCCTCACCCTTAGGAATCTTTTTACCCTCATAGTGTCACATGTAATAACTAAAAACCTAACCCTAGCATATATGCCATCCTGGCTTACTCCCAACAGTCCTCGTTAATAGGCAAAGGTTTACATGGTGTTGCAATGCACCATATTACTAATATTTATTTAAGTAGACTCTATGTTAAGGTGCTTCAAATTATATTCTCCTAAAGTTTTTTTGCTATTTACTAAGTAATACATATCAAACACATATTATATTTAAATTGAAAAAAATTATAATAAAATAGATAACAACATTAACAATGTGTGTGTGTGTGTGTGTACGTGCACATTCATACAAATGCACACATATACATAACTATACACATGCATCCACACTTTCTCAGCTTCAACAAGCGATCAACACACACGTACACACATAAGTACATGGGTTAGTTTTCACAATCCATGCCTTTAACTATTTTATATGCATTTGAAGGATATAAATTAAAAGAACATTGAGGGTTAATACATTTCATCTATATATATGATTTGGTATATAAGTTATTTTAAATACATAATTTTCTTGGTTTGTAATAGTTACTAATTTATTACATTTTAATTAATTATCACTAAAACAAAAAGGTTATGGATTGTGAAAGCATTCTAGCTTCTAAGTACACGTATACAAACAATTATATATAATGGTTTGTTGTGTGAGCATCAATCTAACTTGATATATTTTTTTTATCAATTTAACATGAAATTTTCTTGATGCGTCACTATATAATTTGTTAAATCATGTATCACTTACACCCCTTTGTTCATTTTCAAAACACTTATTAAGAGTAATTTACCATAGTGAGTAATTGATACTTGAAATTACTTAAATAATTTTATATAATAATTATTCACATTAATTGTCTATGTTATTTATAACTAACTTACATCTAATTTAGAATGCACATTAACTAATGTTTGCTGAAAATTTAATTTCATTACTGTGTAGTAAGAACAAGTTAAGTTTTGTAAAATTCAAGTTGGTATTGGTCAAAGTGTATAAAACATACAGTACCTTAATTTAATGAAGGTAAGTGGTCATCTATTATTTGTTTAACATTTTTATTTAGAATTTAATAAGGTAATAAAATAATTTAAAATAAATAACCAAGTTAATAACAATGTAAAATAAATGTTGGCTTGTTTTAAAACTACCTTAAAATACTAATCCGAATTAATCATTATTATCATAGTTTTTATTATGACTCAACCCTTTACTTTAAACGTTGACTGTTGTTACCTACTGTACTATGTTGATAAATCCTAGATGTAATAAAAAACAGGCCCATTTAGTGCACTTGGGTATCTAGTGATGGTTCAACCAGGTGTCATTAGGTATTTGTAGGAAACTCTAAGCGAAGCTAAAACTTACCTTTTAGAAACCCACCCCCATCCCAGTTAGGCTTATTAGCTAATGTAAATGAGTTTGGCGTGTTTAGTAGGGTTAGGAGGGTTGCCCTTAGGTAGGGTTTTAGGGTTAGAGTTAGGCTAAGTTAAACACTCTCTCATTAACTTAATAAGGGGTAGCTAAATTCGTGCTAGCCTACATACACATTCAGGAAAAGAGGGCGCATCGGGGGGGAGGGGCTTTGTCACATAAATAAAGTAGAGTATGTAGGAGTGAGGGTTCCTAGGTTCATGACTGAGCTCGTTACTCTTCTCCTGGTGCAAACTCTAGCTTGTGTCGTCAAGGCACCACCCTCTGTTGTGTCGCCTTAACTTCCAGATGACAGGGGTACGTCCCACCTCCGGGGTAGTTTACCCTTAATATTGGTGAATCCATGCCTGGGAGGTCTTGTTGGAATGCACGTTTTAAGATGCAGAGGTTGAGGCTTGTTTCCAGCCTCCTCCTCCACGTCAAGCCAGGTGTAACACTCATGGCCAAGCAAGACACATTCGTGTCCTTGTCCAACCATGGGCGTGGGATCTTGCTTGACGGGTTCTCATTACCCATTCCTGAGGGTTCACTAAGGGGTTCTAGAGTTGGCATTTAAGAGCCACGTTTGTGGCACTTGGTGCAACTCTTGAATCTAAGGGCTATGACATGATAATCCACATCGGGGAAGGCAGTGTCACATGGAGATGTGACACTGGGCTAAATGTCACATGATACAACGCCCAAGGCATGCCCTTCGGGGTTGTGTCATGGGCTTGTCACTAAGGGGTTGGATACTCTGACAAACAGGTATGCTTGTGCTTGCGCTAAGGTGCTAAGCCTTGTGCATTTGCTCAAGGAAGGTTAGGTCTCGTAACTAGGTGTGCTTAGGCACACTTAGCTAGGGGAGTGTTCTCCTTGAAATCTAGGGGTTGAACAACCTAAACTTGTCAGTAGGAGCCTTTTCGTGAAGCACTCATAAGGTATGTAGTTAGGGTTATTCAAACCTAGCCTTAGGGAGTTTACTTAAGAACACTCGTGTTCGCCTACAACGCACACTCGTGTCCTCACTAAGTATTAGCCCTAGGTCTAGGATATGACTTGGCCACTCAACCCTTAGGGGTTAGTCATGGTTTAGGGTACCCTTTGTCGCCCTAAAGGGGTTGTACTCCCGAATGAGGGTGATTCCTCAAGGGGTAAGTGATGATGCCTTGGCTTTGTCACGGGGGTATGGTGAGACACATCTCCTTTGGGGTTAGGGCATGAGCCTGTTTAGGTCTACTAGGACAGGATCCTAAAGTCTACTCGGGTTATCCTATAGGGTTCAAGGGATGGTCATTCTAGGGGACTTAGGGTAGGACTCTAAGTCTTCTGCCTAATTGGGCCTCTAAGTCAGACTCTTAGGGTTATCTTGGAAGACTTAGCATTGCTCACACAGAGTGATGACGCCGAATGGCCACTTGGCAGCCATGTGTTGGCCCTTCAAGTTAAAACTATGATAATTGGTATCATAACCTATTCTCTGCAGTCAGTAGGATTGCCTAAAGTGTAGTGTGTTTTAGGGTTTAATTAGTTCTAAATTCTTGAAGTACTTTATCACTTTTGGCTAACGTCTAAATTCTGCGTGGAGAGTTGGTCCTAAGATCTATAACTCTTCAGAGTACACCTACTTCTTAAATGGGTGTGGGTTATGGACTTGAATGTGAAAGGTAACACTTGGAAGTCAACTTCCAAGTTGTATGCTAGGTTACTTTACCTTATGGATGTTCAGGTTACTTTACCATATACTTCCACAAGACATGGCGTGTTAGTTTGTTCTGGCTTACAAACTAAGTCTTGTGAAGTGGATCATGTGATATACTAAGTTTACACATTGTTAAAATTTTTCTTTTTTCTTTAAGGTGTATGAAATTGGGGTAACACATGATTGAGAACGTGACAATGTCCTTTGAGTTTTGACTTAGGGCAAGATTCAATATCAAGTTCGACAATAGTGTTCAAACGGGGAAAGGCTTATGTTAAATGTGCGTCTTTGACTTCAGAAGAAGGGCATATTCAAACATAAGAGTGAACATTACATTGTGACAGAAGTTGTAGAATTATAGTGCATGTTTTTTAGAGTGTAGCTCCAGACTCAAACTATAGTGATGAACTTATAATACAACAAAATGTCAGATATTAACATATGATGAATATGTCAAGTAGTTGATCTGAAGATCCAATGTAATCAAAGTATTGTCTGATGTTCGCAATATTTTGATGACGCTAGCTACAAGTAACATTAGGTGGAATAGTTTACTAAGTTCAAGTCACCTGATTTAACGTGTATAACTTGAAACCTTAGTTAGTTGTAAGCGTGCACTCTGTATTTAAGTTAGTTAGTTCGACTAACTTGATTATGAAGTTATCTCATGTAAGATCATAAGAATGAGATACAATAATAAATTTTGACAGTAGACAGATTTAATGTTGCATCCTTAACAATGTAGCTTTTTGATAGATAGCATGATCTACTAGAAGGAGTAATGTTGGAAACATACATTTACATTTTTGTTTACTAAGTAATGAAGGACTTGCATAGTGAAGGCGTTCGGCGCACACTTGTGCATTTTCATTATTAACTCTTTAATTTTTAAAAATCTATAACATTGTTTGCAATGTGGGGATAAGCTCTTGAACAAGGGTGATTCCTTGATTAAAAGGAGTATGATTTGGGATTCTTCACTTTGTTTATCGACTAAGTAAGAAAACTTGCTAAGTTTGATAACTTATGTTGAGAATTATCAATGAGCTAGTAACATTTGATTTCCATTGGAGGTTTAAGTGCATGTACCTCCTAAGAGAGTCGATATTTGGTGAGAATTGGTATTGGTTTTCAATATCGATTTCATTTTAGAGTCGAATATGATTATTCAAAAGACAGTTTCTTGACTTTGCATCATGGTAAAAAATGTGGGCACTCAGAGAACTTGTGAATACATTGCTGGGGTTTGATTGTGTATTGCTTGGGTTAGTTGTTAGTTCTATCTCAAGGTTTGATGGTGTTCCTTGAGTTGGTTCAATATTTTTATAAGTATGATATTGAGTAGCAGGATTAACTCAAGAAGATGGTCTCCCTTCTTGATGATCATAGTTCAAGGTTCCTAACGTATGGTGGAATATTTGGTTTGAGAATATGAGGTTTCCTATCACCTCATTTGTTAAAATATTTATATTTTAGACTTTGGCAGAATTTGTGACAATCTTTTCAAGATTGATTATAAATGACTTGTCAAAGTATGGTAAGATATCTCTTTAATATTGAGTTTGGAGCGTTCAATATCGAACTTGGTTATGATCACATGAGGTGGCCATAATCATATAATAGAAAGACTCAAGCAGACTTGAGTTTGACACTTTGGTAAGGCACTACCTTAATGTTATAACTTGAAACATGTTTTCAAGTTAATTGAGAAATGAGGCGTTTCTCAATACATTGCTAAGGGCAATGTGGTACTTTATGAATTACTATGTGTTTAATAGATAATGTATCTTAGTTCAATGTGTTGAACTAAATATCTTATTCATGTTTGGGGAGATCTGTTTAATTATGAGATATGACTAAAATATGAAGTTAATATGACACTTTAGTGTTATTATAATATTTATGTGGAAATTAATATCTTACTAAATCAGTTAGATGAACCAGACACTAGTTCATGATTCCTCTTAGTCTCTGAACAGTTCCTTGGAATACTGTGTAACAATATTATTTCCATCTCAAAACTGAAATTCAGTTCATGAAAACTAAGACCATATTTACTTAAACGTTAAGACGATCATTATTCGTTCAAGAGTATTAATATTGAAATTGTAACTATTTATGGATTAAAAATTAGGTTGAACTTGCTTGTTAGAAACACTAATTACTTGAATTAGTGGAAATGCTATACTTCGGTATAGTGTTGGGCAACATTTATTTTAATCAGTTTGAGAGTTGAAAATATATATAATGTTACAGCGGCGTGCAGTATCTTAAGTTAGGAAGACTCTTATCGTGGAAACTAAGTTTTGAATTTGATATTTTGAACTTAGTGAGATAAAGAGTTAGGAAGTATTGAACGGCATCTAGTATGATTTGCTCTTTAGGGAATGAGTACAATGAAGTGACAAATAAGAGACATGTTATCTAAAGGTCGTCGATTAAGGCACTAAAGATGGGTTGAATTTTCTGGTTTCCACATTAATTTGTAAGAAAGGTATGTTAACTTATCTGGTCCCTGAACTAGTCGGTGTTATGAAAGAGTACAAGCTAGGTTGCAAAAGGCAAATGGTAAAGCTATCACACTTGGTTGTAGATTTGACTAAATTTAATTCGTATCGGGAATAAATTATGTTAAGGACACACCAAATGGATGGCATTTGGTAGGCTGGCATGACCTTGTTGTATACATGTGTACAGCCATGCGCCTCTGTGATCGCCTCGGGCCAGATTGACATGTCTACAAAGAATAAGGTTTCGGGAATAGTACTCTAGTATCGGAAAAGAACTTGATTCCGATAAAGTCTCATACCTAGTCTGGCGTAGCTATATACTAACGAGGGATAGGTATAGTAGCAGACCCTTATGAAAAAGGGGTAATGAGAAACACTAAGGGATGCAAAAATGTAAAGCTATAATATTGTAACATGTGGAGATGTGGGACCATTGGAAAATTTAAGAAATGCAAAGGTGTTTGATCAAGCATTTGACAAGTGCTTGTTGCACGCTAGATGACAAAGGTCGTTAACAATTTAATATAAAGGAATAAAGCAAGTCTTTATTTTTATTAACCAAGGGGCTGGCAACAACACTAACTAGAGACCTCCAAATATAAATTTTAATTAAGTAAAGAAATTAACTAGTGTTGTGTGTGTCGGGTGACAAACTTTGTAGACGTGCAAAAGGTCTCCAAGTGACTTCATGTGTAGATGGTGCCTCCGGCAACTGGGTTTACGACTTAGTGAACGACGGTTCTGAAGTACTTGGTTTCGCGTAATGCAAGGGGGGTAATAAAACTTATGTGAACTTTTGACTGACTCCACATAGAGTGATATGCTAGTTTTGATTAATTTTTTTTAACATTATCTAGTCTTGGAGTTAGACATCAACGAGGACGTTGACATTTTCAAAGGCGGGGAGTGTGTCATAGTTTTTACTATGACTCAACCCTTTACTTTGGACGTTGACTGTTGTTACCTACTGTACTATGTTGATAGACCCTAGATGTAGTAGAAAAGGCCCACTTAGTGTACTTGGGTATCTGGTGATGGTCCGGCCGGGTGTCATTAGGTATTTGCAGGAAACTCTAAGCGAAGCTAAACTTACTTTCTAGAAACCCACCCCCAATTTTGATGTCCCAGTTAGGCTGATTGGTTAATGTAGATGAGTTCGGCGTGTTTAGTAGGGTTAGGAACACCCCTAGGGTTGACCTAACCCTAGGGTTTCCCTAACCCACGCCCTAAAAACCCCCACCCCCTTGGGTAGGGTTTTAGGGTTAGAGTTAGGCTAAGTTAAACACTCTCTCATTAACTTAATAAGGGGTAGGCCAGCCCACATACACATTTAAGAAGAGAGGGGCCGGGGGGGAGGGCTCCGTCACATAAATAAGGTAAAGTATGTAGGAGTGAGGGTTCCTAAGTTCATGACTGAGCTCGTTACTCTTCTCTCGGTGCAAACTCTAGCTTGTGTCGTCAAGGCACAACCCTCTGTTGTGCCGTCCTAACTTCCAGATGACAGGGGTATGTCCCACTTTCGGGGTAGCTTACCCTTAACATTGGCGAATCCATGCCTGGGAGGTCTTGTCAGAATGCACATTTCAAAATGTAGAGGTTGAGGCTTGTCTCCAGCCTCCTCCTCCACGTCAAGCCAAGTGTAGCACTCATGGCCAAGCAAGGCACATTCATGTCCTTGTCCAATCATGGGCGTGGGATCTTGTTTGACGGGTTCTCATTACCCAGTTCCTGAAGGTTCACTAAGGGGTTCTAGAGTTGGCATTTAGGAGTCACGTTTGTGGCACTTGGTGCAACTCTTGAATCTAAGGGCTATGGCATGATAATCCACATCGGGGAAGGCAGTGTCACATGGAGATGTGACACTGGGCTAAATGTCACACGATACAACGCCCGAGGCACGCCCTTTGGGGTTGTGTCATGGGCTTGTCGCTAAGGGGTTGGATACTCTGACAAACAGGCATGCTTGTGCTCGTGCTAGGGTGCTAAGCCTTGGGCATTTGCACAAGGGAGGTTAGGTCTCGTAACTAGGTGTGCTTAGCACACTTGGCTAGGGGAGTGTTCTCCTTGAATCTAGGGGTTGAACAACCTAAGCTTGTCAGCAGGAGCCTTTTCGTGAAGCACTCGCAAGGTCATGTACTTAGGGTTATCCAAACCTAACCTTAGGGAGTTTGCTTAGCAAAACACTCGTGTTTGCCTACGGCGCACATTCGTGTCCTCACTAAGTATTAACCCTAACTCAACCCTTAGGGGTTAGTCATGGTTTAGGGTACCCTTTGTCGCCCTAAAGGGTTCTACTCTCGAATGAGGGTGATTCTTCAAGGGGTAAGTGACGATGCCTTGGCTCTATCACGGGGGTATGTGTGAGACACATCTCCTTTGTGGGGTTAGGGCATGAGACTGTCTAGGTCTACTAAGATAGGATCCTAAAGTCTACTTGGGTTATTCTCTAGGGTTTAGGGGATGGTTATTTTAGGGGACTTAGGGTAGGACTCTAAATCTTCTGCCTAATTGAGCCTCTGAGTTAGACTCTTAGGGTTATCTTGGAAAACTTAGCGTTGCTCACACAAAGTTATGACGCCGAATGGCCACTTGGTAGCTACATGTTGGCCCTTTGGTTAAAACTCTGACAATTACTTTAAAACCAACTTGAATATACTAATTTGAATTATAATTATATGGTGCATTATCTTTAGTTTTGCCTATTGTTACTATAGAAATAACTATTAAGACATAATTTCCCTATTATTATTAGGTGAAGATTATAAAAAAGGTTTACAATATATATATATATATATTGTAAGGTAACTAAGGTATATAGAGAGATTAACCATGGTAGTTACTAAAGATATTTATGATGTACAATTAAGACAAGTTATTATTAATTTATAAGATAATCCAAATATGATTAAACCCTAACTTTGAATACAAAGGATATATGAGTTTATTGTTTTTTTGTGTATTTACTATGTTGTGTCTTGGGGTTTGCACATTAGTGGAAAAGTTGAGCAATTTGTGAGAGAAACTTTTTAATCTTTCTTTCTTTTGTTTCTTTTCAATTTTTCCTTTTTTTCTTGTCTTTTTTGTACAGTTATTATAGAACATCAACTTTGAAAAAGTAATTCATATCACACATTAGAATGATTAGTTAATTTAATACTTATAAGTTCAAGTTCAAGATTTTCTTACTCAATTAAATCCACATATGCGGCCTTAACCTTTTCGAGGTGTTTTAGGTGCCAATGTTCACCATTGGCTAACTCGCTTCATTAATATTGCCATATATTGTGGGTGAACATTTACACATTGCCTATGCAAGTTTCCAAGGTGATGTTATTCTTCACTCGACCACCACCAACATGTTTACTTAAGGATGAGCAATGTTGGTTTACTCTTCAAGTGGAGTTTAAATTAGTTTTTAGGAAAATTGATGCATTTCAATAGCTCCTTAGTTTGAAATAAGCATCAAATGAGTATGTTATATAATTTGTTATTAAATGTTGTGATCTCTTGATGCAGGTTGATTCCATTATGTCCGAGCATAGCAAACTAGGAATGTTATGGTTGCTCTTTTGTCGGTTATGTTTAAGCATTGGGTCCTATCACTATAGAAAAGGTTTTCACTCGTGCACAACGTTTTGAGGTGGCTCCTAGAGTGCAATTACATATTCCAAAAGCCATCACTCCTACAACCTTCAATGCTCTTATTGGTTCTATGCCCATGGAGGTGAAAGTTGCTCATGTTAATGGTATTGGTCGTGATCAATAACAAGGATGAAAACGGTTGTCTTATTGGGCTTGTGGTGTACTTGGTCACACTTATCAGCATTGTGGTGATTTTGCAATTGGCAACCACCATACCCAGGTTGGCGTCCAAGTCAAAATCGATAGGTTACTTGTCATAACACTATCCCCCTCCCCTCAGCCATAAAAACTAAGAGTTAATTAGTGTTACAAGGGCTTTTGTACTACTCTGATCTACTTGAGTTAAGTGACTCCATCAAGTAAGAACTGTGACATTGCTATTATGGATATTGCTCATGTGGAAGCGGGAAACAAGTAGGTGTGTTGGGTACGGAGGCACCCAACACCTTTTCATCATCTCCTGGTCCTTTATGACTTCTTTTTGTTTTACCTCAAACTTCTTGCAAAGGGTACATTATAAGATTTTGTATATAGTACCATTGTAATTATTTTTATTGATATAGGTTCTAATATTTTTTTGATTTCTGCTAATGTGATTACTTGTATATTTTGATGACGGTGCCAAGGGAGAAGCTTTACATGTTTTGTATGGCAATGGATGTACTCATGCTGCTTTATCTAATTTGCTCAAGTACCCTTGCAATTTGGGACTTATGCAGATGAGTTGTAACTCTATGTATTTCATTAAATTTTGACATTATACTTAGGTGTACTTGGTTGGATGCATGTAAGGCAAGTTGCTAATTTGGGCCTTGGTGGTTAATACTTCCAGGTTATTGACTTTTTTCTTTAGATAAAGTCCCTCTCAAGCAGTATGGAGCAATTTTATTAGTGTAATCATACATAAGCTAGATGTTTTAGTAATTATGTCCTCGATGTCGAGGAACTCTAAAGATGTGTAAGTAGCAACTGAACCATCTCCTTCATAACAAGAGTTCTAACTATAACAAATTGAAGAAGTATTCAAATCTTTTCTTTACAGATGTCACCTCTACTACTAAGGTTTGGACACAACACCGCATTCGGATAAGGGATGCTTTACCTTCTAAAGATGTTGTTCATGGTGGTTTCCAAAGAAATTGACCATCATATAGAAATGTGTGTTAAAGTTGTTGGAAAAGAAGTTGGTTTGGCATTCTTTGGCGTGGTGAATAAACCTTCTGGATCTAAGTGGCTCATAGTGGATTATCATGTTAGGCACCTCTACGTACAATCTAGAGACCCTCACAATACCACCCGACCTCCCCCGAGCTGTCTCTAGTCTCCACACGCTGCTCTCCAAGAAAGGCTTCCAATAATAGTGTGCCCTTAATTCTCTCTTAGATCTAGGTATAGCTCCTTAGGAATATTCTAGCTTATACCTTTCTGGGGAATATTCTTTGATTCGTTATATGGGTCATAACAATCCTCCCCCATTAGCAAGTCCTTGTCCTCAAGGGCAGTATAACTTACTCAATTGGTCCTGTATCATTAGCCTCGTACATCCACAAAGAATCTACCCGGGACTCGTTCCTTGTGAGTACTCTCTTTAACTGGCTAACGTGAAACACTGGGTGCACCCTCACTCCTTCTGGCAGCCGTAGTCGATATGCCACCTTACCGATACGCTCCAGAATCTCATAAGGACCTGAGTACCTGGGAGACAACTTATCATTGCGTCCCTTCCGTAAGGCCACAACTGTGTTCCGCCTTACATGTGTGGCAAATACCACTCGGAGATATACATAATCCCCCACCTGGAACTCTCGGAAGCTTCTGTGCTCATTAGCAAACTTGATAGCTCGGCTCTGAGCTGCTTGTAAGTTCTTCTTGCACAAACTCTGAATGTTTTCAAGTTCAACACTCAGATCTTTAGCTTCCTCATCCATGTTGCCTTGAGCCTTCTTACTTGCTAAACCGAGCTCAAAAGCTGTCTTGGGATGTCGTCCAAACATAGCATAGTATGGACTCATTCCAATGCCACTGTGCTGGCTGTTATTATAAGCAAACTCGAGTAATGGAATATACTTATCCCACTGACCTTCCTTCTGGTTAATAGTGCACCTTAGCATATCTTCCAGAACTTGGTTCACCCTCTCTGTTTGCCCATCTGTTTCGGGATGATCTCCACTACACAGCTTAAGCTTCACTTCTATGCACTTAGAAAAGCCTCTCCAAAAGCTAGAAGTGAACTTGGAGTCCCTATCACTTACAATATCATCTGGAAATCCGTGGATAGGAAATACATGTTGTAAATACATCGTAGCCAGCTCGGATGCATTCACATTCTTCCCCAAGGGAACTAACTTGACAAACTTTGTCAACCTGTCCACAATGACCCACACCTGTTCATTCTGCCTCTGTGTCCTTGGCAAATGGGTGACAAAGTCCATAGAGATACTGCCCCATCGCCTGTCTGGAATAGGCAATGGTACTAATAGCCCACCTGGTTTCTCCCTGGGCACCTTTACTTGCTGACACTTGTCACAAGTCCTGCAGTACTCTATGATATCAGCTTTCATATTCCTCCAGTAGAACCTCCTCTTGATCAACTCATACGTTTTCCTCCCCCAAAATGACCAGCCTCCGGGCGATCATGATGAAAATATAGTACCTGGTTGATCAAATGGTCCACACGAGGAAGGTACACACGGCCATTGTAGTACAAAACCCCATCCTGAAATGAGAATGGTGGCTCTAGCTGTCCTGAGCTCCTGCACCTCGGCGTCTTGTGCTTGAGCATGTTGAACTACTTGGCTAAACTCACTGACCGTCCTTGTTAATGCATTACATAAGCGTGTTTGGAATTCTCCCACTACTGTGGCTCTCCTAACGCGTGACAAAGCATCTGCCACCACGTTAGTCTTTCCTGCGCGATGCTCAATAGGAAATTCGCCAAACTCCATGAGCTTAACCATCCAGCGAGCTTGCCGAGAGTTTAACTCTTTCTGTGTGAACAGATACACCAAAGGCTTGTGATCTGTAAACACCTTGAAACTTGCACCATAAAGATAGTGCCTCCAAACTCGTAATGCATTAACAATAGCCAGTAGTTCTTGCTCATACGTTGAGTACCGTTGCTCTGCAGGATTCAAAGTACGACTCTCATAAGCAATAGGCCTTCCCTCTTGCATAAGTACAGCTCCAATGGCCACTCCACTTGCATCACACGATACCTCATAAGGCTTAGAGGGATCTGCAATACATAAAACTGGTGCACGTACCAAAGCTTGTTTCAAAGCTTGGAAACTGCTCTCCTCTGAAGCACTCCATGCAAAGGGAACGTCCTTCCTTAGCAACCTAGTTAACGGAGAAGCTTTCTTGGCATAATCCTTGACATACCGCCGGTAATAACCAGCCATGCCCAAGAAACTCCGTAACTCTTGTGCATTGCTAGGAACTGGCCATTGCTCCACCACTGCCACCTTCTGTGGATCAGTCTTCACTCCACTTGGCGTCACAATGTGACCCAAATACTCCACTTCGCACTGAGCAAATGCACATTTGCTCTTCTTTGCATAGAGCTTGTTCTCCTCAGCAATTGAAGAACTCTCCGCAAATGCTCCACATGCTCCTTCATATTCTTACTGTAAATAAGAATATCGTCGAGGAAGATCTCCACAAAGTCATGCAAGTAGTCACCAAACACCTCAGTCATCAACCGAGTGAATGTGGCTGGGGCATTTGTTAAGCCAAATGGCATAACAGTGAACTCAAAATGCCCGAAGCTAGTGTTGAAAGCAGTTTTGTAGATATCTGCCTCCTTCACAGCAATCTGATGATACCCGCTACGCAAGTCTATCTTGGTGAACACTCTGGCTCCACCGAGATGATCCATGATAGTATCCACACGTGGCATGGGCATCCTGTCCTTCACTGTTTGCTTGTTGAGAGCTCTGTAGTCTATGCACATCCTCATGGTGCCATCCTTCTTCCTGACAAGCAATACTGGTGCACCAAATGGAGACTTGCTCGGTTGTATGAAGCCATATTCCAATAGCTCCATCACTTGTCTCTTAACCTCTTGCTCCTCAGCATGGCTCAGTCGGAACGGCTTACGGTAAATGGCTTTCGTACCCTGTTCCAACACAATCTCATGCTCCACACCTCTTGCAGGTGGTAAGCCATGAGGTAGCTCAGGAGGGAAGACATCAGCAAATTCCTCAAGGACAACTTGCACAGCAGCCTCGCCCAATGTGACATTAGAAGAATCTAACTCACGTATATACATCAGAAAGACTTGATCTTCTTTATTACGGAGATATTTCTTCAAAGACATAGTAGAAAGATACTTGTTTGGAGACTCAAGCCTTGTTCCAAACCAAGTGTCTTTCACTCCACTGTACTCAAGCTTCACTCGCTTGATGCTCCACTTGATCTCAGGATCCACACGCTCCAGCCAGCTCATCCCAAGGATGAGGTCCACACGCGCTAGCTCCGCAAGGAAGAAAGTCTCCACCAGCTGAGTTTTGCCAACCGTCAGCTGTAACTCCTCCACACAAGCATTCCAGCTCTGTGTGACAGTAGCTGAGCCCTCAATCTCGTATTGAGGCACAGTCTTCATGGGCAAGCTGCACTCCTGCACTAACTTTGCTGATACAAAGTTATCGCTACTTCCGCTATCCAAGAGGATTCGCACTGGACGTTCACCAAGTCGTCCCTCCACCACAATAGCACGTGTGTGTGGCTCCTCCCGTGCCATGCAGTTTACCTGTCGAGCAAGAACAGACAAAAATTTACCTCGTGGCTTTAGAACTATCTCCCTTGTGTTCCTCTCCACGCTCCATCTCCTGAAGCTTCTTAGGTGTCTCCTTGTCCTTGTCACCATTGAACCCCTTGCCCTTGGGCTTGTTCCTCCTGGACAATTGGCCTTCCAGTGTCCCACCTCTCCACACAGGTGGCAACGTTCACTATCAAACACCTTGACAATCTTCTTAGGCCGATTGTCGGTGCGATAAGAACTAGAAGCTACCAGCTTGGACTTCGGCCTAGCACGATGGCTATTCCCTCTATACTCCTGGTGCTCACGAGGACTTGGAGAGGTGCTCCTACCACGCTTCTTGCCATGTCGCTCATTCTCCTTAAACACCTTATCCTCCTCATTTAGCAAGCGAGCATATTCGAACAGCTCCTCTAAAGTCTTGGACTGAATCACCGAGTTAAGATGTCTACGCAAGTTAGCACTTCGCAGCCCATCTACAAAATAATCCTTCTGCTGGTTGACAGACACGTCAGGTACACGGCAAAGTAATTGACTCAATTTCTCAATGTAATCGTCCAAGGTCATCTTCCCTTGCTCTAAATGTCGCAATTCACGCCTTGCATGAGACACATCGAACCGAGGAGCATACTCCTTCTTAAATAGCTCAGAGAACTCCTCCCAAGTTGCAATCATCTCCTGGTGAGCTAACTGGCGCTGATTTCGAATGCGTGTCCACCACCTCGCAGCTTTATCCTTCAAGGCTACTGATACAGCTATCATAGCCTGCTCGGTAGTCTCCCTGTGCAGTGAGCAAGTTCGCTGCTATCTCAAGCCAACTCATAGCCTCATCCGCAGATTCTTTACCGGTAAAAGGTGGAACGCGAAGACGATCTAGCACCCTGCTCTTACCAGTCACGGTTCCTTGAGCAAGTTGATCTTCAATAGTATCCAACCGCTCACGAATCACCTCCAAGGAACCAGTCACGTACTCTTGAAATTGCTTGGAATCCTTCGCCATAGCGTATAATTCGAGCACGATTTCCTGGTTCGTCCACTCCTCATTGGTGTTGTCTTCTCCTTCCCACCGGTCACTCATCTCGAACCTCCTCCGATACCAAATTGTTAGGCACCTCTACGTACAATCTAGAGACCCTCACAATACCACCCGACCTCCCCCGAGCTGTCTCTAGTCTCCACACGCTGCTCTCCAAGAAAGGCTTCCAATAATAGTGTGCCCTTAATTCTCTTAGATCTAGGTATAGCTCCTTAGGAATATTCTAGCTTATACCTTTCTGGGGAATATTCTTTGATTCGTTATATGGGTCATAACATATCGTCCCATAAATGTTATCACGGAACTCACAAGATTTGTTAGATCAATTTGGTAAAAAATATTGGCTTACTAAATTAAATCTTACTTAAGGTTACTAGCATATTCCTATGGCCCTAGAAGATATTCCCAAAATAACATTTCAAACTCCTTTTGGTTTATATGAGTTCTTTGTTATTAGTATCTGCTTATGTCATGTTTCAATGCATTATGAATAAAATTTGTGATGATGAGTTTTTGGAACAATTGCAAAGTACTTAGGTGACATCCTTATTCATACTGAAGTATTTTGAAAAGATCATCTCAACGAAGTAGCTCATGTGTTTGACCGTTTACAGAAATATGGGCTTAAGTTGAAGAAACCCAAGTGTGTTAAAACTACATATTTGGGGTACATGGTTTCTTGTGAGGGGTTGTGTGTGGATCCATCCAAGGTGGAGGCTGTGGCAAAATTTCCCCATCCAATGGGTTTCTTGGTAAGTCACATATTTAGGACATTGTATATCTTATTTTGGTGATATCAATGCTCCTTCGCAAGCCTTATTGCATGAGGATGTTCCTTTTGTCTGGATTAACAATTGTGAACTGCTTTTTTTAAGCTACAGAAGTATTTGACATCCCCTTAAGTACTTCATTATCTAGATTTTTCTTGTCTTTTTATATTACAGACAAATGCTTCTCCAATAAGTAGTGAAGTGCTAATGTAGATCAAAATATGTGACGAGTCCATTCAACATCGCACTATATTATCCCTCAAACGATGTTTGACCTCAAAGTCATACATTTGGAGCAAACCTTTTTCGAGCTACGATTTGCAACATGGAAGCAGGGGAGACACCATCCCCCAGTGATTGTTGGCGAGTTCATGGAAGTTTCAAAAACAAGGTCTGTAGTGGGAAGTGAGAGCAACTTCATGTTCTTTAGCAATGCAGAAATAGATGCATGATCACATTCCAAAAGTGTATGGGACTCATGGAGATACACATAAAGACGCTCAAAAGCCCACACTACAGCTAACACTCAAGATTTGAAGTACAATAGTTGTGTATAGGGCCTTGCAATGCCCTACTCACATATGTAATAGATGCTGATGCTCTTTCTAAAGCTCTTTACAGTTATGGCTAATCAATTAAATTTCACAATTCCATCTCTCATAAAGGTTTCAAGGGCCCAAAACACATATGCTTCGATTTAACCTATTCACTTGGATGACGGTGTAGTTATTTTGCTAGCACATACGTTACACCTTCTTATACATGGTATCCTGCATCATATCATGATTCACCATTCTTTAGTGAACATTTTAATTATTAAAGAACTTTGAACAGTTTACAATGTTCATTTTACTAGTCAAATAAGTAATGAAATGTGATTTAGTATGTGCAAAGTTGTTCATTGTGTTAACCCTGTAACTCTTTACGGTCTACTAGTGCTTTAGAATTTATACAAGTTAAACTTGTAATGGAATTTAATTGGTCCCTTCTCACTTTAGCTATAGGCAACCGATTATAATTTTAATAGATTATTTGACACATTAGGTGAAGAATAAAGCTTTACCAAATGCCATAGTTCATAATGTCGCTAATTTTCTACTCACTTGGGTAATTTTGTGCCATTCATGTTTATAATAGATTTTATCAGATAATGAACATGTATTTATTACTAAAATTTTAAAGGTTCTTACTTTACGAATAAGAATCCAACAATCTTTCACATCTTTCTTCCATCCATAAATAAATGGGCTAATAGAGCATTTCAATATTAATCAGACTTTTAAATGTACAATTTTTAAATATATAAATCTTATCTAGAATGATTAAAATTAGTATTTGTGATACTTAGAGTTTGCATACAATATTGACATGTCTCCGTTTAAAACATTGTATGGGTGAGACTTGCAAATACCTCTAGAAATTAATTTGGCTTTTCACAAACTTAAATATGCATAAACTCAACATTGAGAAACTTATTAGATCAAACTTTTACTTCATTACATGTTACCTTAACAGAACATTTAGGCCAGGCACAAATTCAACAATAATAAGGTCATAATTCTCATCATGGCTATTTCTTCATTTTATTATTTATGATCTTGCTTTTATATATTTTTTAGAACTTCACTAAAAAAGAGGTTTTTTGAAAATGGCTTGATTCTTAGATTATCATGTATAAGATGTTGAGTTTAGAGAAGCCCTTTTAATTACCTTTTATTTTTTTTATATAAAGTTTTTATGTCCTTTTGTGTATTTACTGTGTTGTGTCTCAAGGTTCCCATTATATAATTAATTAATTAATTAATTAAGACTTTAAAGTTATAATATATTTAAAAATAATTTGATAGATGATAATCGTTAACTCTTTATTAATTAATCAATGTAATAAGAATTTACAGACCTATGTTTCAAATTCATGGTCAGTTCAAATTTATTAACATTAAAAAGAATAAGAAATTAGAATAGCTAATTTAATAGCTTTTTATATAATGTGTACATATATTTAGTAGCTGCCTTGCGCAAAGGAGTCTGGACATCCAAACGAATCTCTAATGCAATTTATGTGGGCACACACACACAAGGTATGCATATAATTATAGTACACACACGGACAGACACACACACGCACACGTATGTGTATGTATATATATATATATATCAGTCACTAAAGTAGCTCACATATAAAGATATTATTTAACTAATTGCTTTTAACATCTCTATTAATAAATTTATATTATCTAATTTCCCATTATTTTATCTATGTTATGATTCTAAGAAATATATTTATTAACTATGCCTTTTTGTTATTAAGCATAAGTGATATATCAACTCAAAATTTAAATATACATGGATAATGGGATCAATCCCATACAAAAGTTTGCAAAATTTCGGTTATCAGTACTAAAAACTAAGAAAACAAAACTATATTTCCGCATCTAAACTGATAGTTAGCTTACTTGAGTGGATATGCTCAAGCATATGCCGAAGCATCAAAAGTGAAGGATATGCTGTAATCAAAACTTCCGTGCTGTGAAAACTCGTAGTCAGAATGCTTAGAGTCCGCTAATAATCCTCTCGAGAATATTTCTGCTGCCTCCTCCAAGCTCTCACATCGCTCCTTTGGTACTTCTATAAACCACTATTTACCTATAAAAGACACAATATATTATGTTTCGTGTTACGTGTGTTATATGTATGAGGGAGAGAGAGAGAGATGTATTTTGCTCAAAAGAACATACACACCGTTAAAGTATATGAACATGTATATACATATACAAACATATCATATGTAGAAGCACAATGAATGAGGGAGAAAGATTAACCGTAAAGAAGAGTATATACATCACACACATGGATTGTAGTACACACCAATTATATCTCCAGGCATTCACACACAAAGAGAGAGAGAGAGAGAAGAGAGACACCTCGCAGTTGTAAGTCTGGAGGCCGAGAACAGGAAGCGAGATGACGTCACCATCGGCTTGGAAGTGGGCGAGAGAATGATACGTGAGGAATGCACTACGGAAGGGACCATCTGGGATCTGTATATTGGATACCATGCCACTGCATACCTGTTAACAATGCATATGAATTCGTGTCTGTGTATATGTGTGTGATATATGTATGCTTGTATACGTGCATACACTCACGCAGACACATACACATGTATATGTGTACCATGAAGCTGCGTGGACGTTGCCTAGTAGCAAACGGTAGAGGACAGTGGGATCTCCTGGTCGTGCAGGAAGTTTCTTACCTTCAATGAGCTCGTGAACTCTAAAAATACCACTCGTAAGTATTTGTATACGTGCGCGTGCGTGCGTTTTGTGTACTATAAGAAGTAACATGCACAAATAACGATATCAATACATATATACAAATGCTAATTGTAAGCATTCACATGTGCAAGCATTACCTATGAGAAGTCAAACACACAGTAGAGAAACATAACCTCAAATATAGTAGACTGATAAATCTATGACATAAATATGAAACATAGTCAGATAGAGATACATAGGAATGAATAAAAGAAAATATGTGTGTGCGTGCGTTATAATGTGATAACAAGAGTTTAACACACACGTGTGTATCTGTGCGTTCTAATGATACCATTAACTAGACAACGAATATATTAGAACCCACCTCTGCAGAAAAGGAAGTCGTTCTGCAGGCGGTGTAGTCTCAAATAACTCGTACACAAGCACCTTATCAGTCCCAAATATTCGTATAGCAGAAATATACGGCACGAAATAAGCATCGTATATGTCGTCCCCGTTGCCACACGAACTCACTTTGATTCCACAAATGCTTGGCTCTTCATACCACTCCCACACTGTTTAATGTAAGTGTTAAAAGCATGAGAGAGAGATTTTAAAGCTTAAGCCCAAACCTGTTTTTAACGCGACTTTGTCTAAACTACTGCAGAATTTGAAGCTCCAACATGAGCATTTCTTTCCGTACTTTTCGTGCTGCGTATCCAAGTATTAGAACATATTTGCATTACCTACACAAAGTCGTTTATACAAAACTGTTGTATAATAATGTAACGTGCACTTACTGCTCACATAGACACATGCTTTCATACCGTTACCTGTATAGCAGAATTGCATTCTATAGTCACATGCAAAGTGTATATCGTAGAGCCCTGTAATGGACCCGCCTCCGCTAAGTTAGTACACCCCTTGTGATAAGTAACAAGGCTGCGAACTCCTTTGCATAAGGGTTTCGAACCGAGAGTGCATTATACATAGTAATGCATGTAGATGTAGTGTCATTATCATCATTATGGGATATAATCTCTCTCTCTCTCTCTCTCTCGTGCATGATAGCGCGGGCGTGCGTATTTAGATACATGCATGGATATCTCTATGAGCTGATAGTAATAGAGTTACCCACGATTTTCATATCCTGTATATGTTCGTGTGCCTGTGTGTGTATACATAATATACACACATAACCTATTAAAATGGTAGTTAAAAATATCATTACAACAGTATATGGTATATTATATAACAGAGTCTAGATGGATGCAAATAAAGTTAAACCCATCGGCCACCAACGTTTCGATGTGTGTGCAACATTAACTACACACACCTAGTGCATACATATCTACAGACACATATGTTACCTGCTGAACAAAGTCCGTCTGACCATTCTGGGCTCTGCAGCCGCAAAAAACTTTTCTACATCAGCTGAAGGAGACGCCGTTGTTCTCCGTGCGATCGAACAGGCAGAGTTCATAGCTGCTAGAGTCGGCTGAAAGTCTAGCGGCTTTGTCTGATTCGTTTCATACCTCTGGAATGTCTGGGTTACTACACACGCGCGCGCATACGCACACGCACGACTTACAAAGAAGTGTTGCCTGTAGCTCAAAAGACCATCAGAAACTGTCCTTTGTATAGGAGACCCGTATGGAAATCGATCATTCTGTGCAAAATTCTGCATTTTTTCATGGATGTCATCCGACCCATCTGAAGATCGATCCTGTAGAGCAATACCCATGTTACAAATCCGCGTTTTTCTGTGTAGTCCGTCCGATCGATCGTGTAGAGAAACACCCATGTTGCGTATTTCGTCCGACGATCGATAGGTAGAGCAATACCCTTGTTGAAATTCTGCATCCCCCGAATTTCTTCATCGAAACCCGACCCTTCTGGAGATTGACCGGATGTGTCGGACTCGGACAGAGCAATGCCCGAGCTCAAGCTTCCCGTCTTGTTCTTCATTAAATTGGACCCAGCAAAGTTTTTCTTCATTTCATCCGACCCGTCTGTAAATCGATCGGATAAGCTCAGCTTTCCCGTTTCGTTCTTTGTTTCATCGGACCTATGGCCGGATAGAACAGTACCCGAGCTCAAATTCCTTGTTTTGTTCTTCATTTCATCCGACCCATCTATAGACCGATCGAACCAGCTCAAAGTTCCCGTTTTGTTCTTCGTTTCATTGGACACATATGAAGATCGACGGGACAGGGATGGCATTGTGTTCTTCACTTCTGTAGACCGATCGGACAAACTCAAAATTCCCGACTTTACATCGGACTCGTGGAAAGATCGAGTACCCGAGCTCAAAAACCTCGTTTTGTTCTTCATTTCGGACAAGCTCAAAGTTCCCGTCTTGTTCTTCGTTTTATCAGACCCATCTGAAGGCCCACCGAACAGAACAATACCCTCCGTCTTGTTCACAAAATTTCCCATTTTGTTCTTCGTTTCCTCCGACCCACCTGTATATCGGTCTGACAAGCTCAAATTTCCTGTTTTGTTCTCGGAACCATCTGAAGTCCGACCGAACAAAGAAGCACCCGTGCTCAAACTCCCCGGTTTATTATCGGATAGACCCTTCACTTCATCGGACACAACCGGAGACCGATCAGACCGCTCCACTGACAACCCATTTGGAGATTGATCGGACTGGACAAGACCCAAGTGAGAATTTTCAGATTTCTTCTTCTTCTTCTTCTTCTTCGATTTCTGCACAGGAACCGTAGTGGGTGGTTGCTGTTCGTCCTGAGGACTGTTCTGCTTCGAACTCAGACGAAATGTCGTCACGGGCACGCCCATTTGCGATCGGACTAGCAAATGTACATACCTAAACCCTCAAATATAGAAGGACGAACAGAAAGAAGGAAGATGCCCATATGAGAGCATCGTTGTCGTGACCGAGTATATGCTCAGAATCACGCTTGTGTACGGTAAATGGGTGCATATACATGTATACATAGTTATTTAAATTTTGACTAAATCTGTTGTTTTACTGTTAATTAATTATTTCATTTATCATTATTATTCATTTTTATTAAAAAAATAAATGCAATAGAAAAACAAAAAATCACAAAATCATCAATATTATTAAAATCAAATTAGTATAAGAATTTTTTCTTCTTTATTCACCTTTTGTGATAGGGCTTTAATCTTCGGCTATATTAAATACTTTCTTAACTATCCAAATGAAAATTTAAAAGTCCACTCACAAATGTATGAAACACAAAATATAATGAAAACCATGTAAATTTAATAATAAAATATAAAAGTGCACTTACAATTTTCTATTATTTTTATACATTTTTAGATGAATTTTTAGGTTGCCATTTATAAACGATATCATTTTAATATAATGAATTTAATATAATTATCACTAAACTTTTAAATTTTTATTTATAAATTGATTTAATTATAATAAAACTTCTAATGTTTTTTTGATTACTTTTGTGCAAAATGAGTGAACTTTAAGGTTTTGATTTGTAAAATTGATATAATTTTAGCAATAGTGTGTTTCACTATTGTTTTCATAATTTTATGAACGAACGTTTAGATTTTTATAAATTAATATAATTTTAATAGCAATATATAATTCTCCATTTGCTTTCATGCATTTATGAGTTAACTTTTAAGCTTATAATTGTAAATTAACATGATTTTAATAATAATATGTGTTTCTCCATTTTTATGTATTGTTGAATGGATTTTTAAATTTTTTATTTATATATTACATTTATATTCTTTACATATTTGTGAGCAAATATTTAGGCTTCAATTTATATATTTATATGATTATTAAAAAATTATATATATCCAATGTACTCAAATTGCCCATAGTGTGTATGGAAAGCATTCTTCCATTCGTCACCAAGCGAATATAGAGCAAATTGTAAACACCTTGAAGGTCAATCTTTGTAAAGTAACAAGCCTCATAAAGACACTCCAGAATCTTATAAATAAGAGGTAAAGAATACCAGTTACAAATGGTGATCTTGTTCAACTCACAATAGTCTACCACCAATCGGAGAGAGCCATTCTTTTCTTAACGAAGAAGATAGAGGCACCAACCTGGAGATTTGGAATAATGAATGAAATCAATAACCAAGTTGTTGTTGATGTATTCTCGTAAAACTTCAAGCTTAAGTGGAAAAAGACCATAAATCGGACCAAATGGAGGTGTCTTACCTTTAATAGTATCATTCAGACAGTCATACAAATGATGTTCAGGAAGACAACTGGCTTGGACCTTGTCAAATTCATCCATAAACTCATGGTATGCAGATGGCAAAGAACTAAGAGCAGATGTCAAAGATAGAGTCACCATCATAACAAAAATTATGTTAAGTTGAGTACGGCTAACATGGATAAATTTTGCCAATGAAATAGTCGAGATACGGATCAAGGATGTTGTCAGAGTCAAAGTCAAAATTGGAGTTGATGTCTTTGGAGATGCAAGACGTTGCCAGGCTGGAGTTGTGATTGAAGCTGGAGATGGAGACAAAGTCGGAACCAACATTAGAGTCGGAGTTGGAGCCAGAAACGGATATACAAAAGTGTTGCTAGGAACCAAAAGTATCAAAATGCAGCCAGGAGTCAAAGTTGCCAAGATACAGTTAGAAGTCAAAGTTGCAGAAGGAGCCAAGATACAACTAGGAATCGGAGATAGAACAAAAACTAAAGCAGGTACAAGTTGTTCAATCAATTTGTGGATTGAAGGTCTCTAACCAAGGAAGACTAAGAATAACAAAAGTGTCGGGAATTGAAGTGACGTTGAAGGAGACTAAGCACAAAATATTACTGAGGGTGATTGGCATATGTCATTGGTCTTCCATCAGCAACCATCAACTCAATCAAATTAGAACATGGACAAAGCTTTAGATTATGTTGCAAGATGAAGAGGCAGTCAATCAAGTTGCTAGTTGCACCACTATCAAGGAAAGTTGCTATATTAACTTAAATACCATCAAATGTTGAGATAATCGAACGAAAAAAAGAGCTCTAGTGTTTGTTACCGGATCACATGTAGAATTATAGTCGAGGAAGAGATATTTGAAGCAGACTTGCAGTGGTCCAATCAGAATGCTCCTATTCGAATTGGAGCTCCTCGTTTCCCAACTCGACCGAAAGACCATCCACCACCTTAACTTGAATTTTTTTAATTTGAGCACCTAGCAATTCGATGTTCGTCCTTACCACAATATAAACACAAGTTTGCTTAAAGACGTCGTTGTTGCTTAGCTTGTGTCAGTGGCCTCGGTTTGACGTCAAAAGTTAGAGTGGCCAATGGCTCTTGTGCTATTAGAGTTGGAGTACAAAATACTTTTTTTAAAATATCGCTTAAAAAGTTGATTATCATAACGAACTCCATGAGTAATAGCTTTGTCCAGAGAATCTGGGTTCTCGAGAGTGAGCAAGAGATCCTTGACATCGTCATAAAGACTTTCCCTAAATTGGTCATGGAGGGCAGTGTTGTCCCAATTAATGTCGCATGAAAGTAAGTAGAAATCAGAAGCATATTCAGATGCTACATGGAAACCTTGTTGTAGTTGTTGAGCTTGGTTATTGCCATGCATTCACAATCAAGATCGATGAAGATAGCTTCAAAGGCTTGGAAAAACGTAACCCACAATTTCAAGAGTGGTAAGTCCTTCTCAAGTAAAGGTGCAAACCACTTCAAAGCTACTTTGGTGAGGAGTTGCCTATAAGACCCACTTGTGTTGTAGCCGTGGGTACTGATGTGGGTGTAAGCGAAAGACTAATTGAACTTGATTCATGAATCCCCAAAATTGTGAGCTTGGCTGATAGGCTGACTTTTGGTTCTGAAACCCGTGATGAGAATGAATGTCGTTGTAATACTATTGCAGCTGTTTATTCTCAAGCTATAACTATTGAAACTGTTATGTGAGGAGTTTTGCATCGATAAAAAACATGTTAGGAAACTTGAAAGCTCAGAACCCAAGAATGGAGAAGTATTCCAGTTCAAATTGTTAGAAACCAAGTCGAAAAAATAAGAAACAAGTTGGATTATAAAAATTGAAACAAGACAAGAGATTTAGCTCCACTAAAATGTTTATTCATGATCAAGTCCATCCTTATATACTAGAAAGAAAGTTAAATCTCGACTTAGCTAATTTTAATGATCTTTATTCATATCCTTAACCATATTCGTATTTGTATCCTTATTTATATTCGTATTTGTATTCATGTGACGAAGTCAAATTGTCACACTAAGAGGAAATGCACAATCAAAAAGACAAAGAAAGAAGCTTCTATTAATTCATTTAGTTATACATTTTGGGGTAGAAATATGAATAATAGGCTTCTTCGAGTCAATTCTATAGGCAAGAGAAAGAAAACCTCACATCCCACATTCATAAAGACAAAGGCACATGATTGACTTGTCCATGAAAGTGAAGTGGTGAATTTGTCAAATGAGGAAGGTCAATAAAAAAACTAGAGAGATCTTGTGACCTCAACAGATCAAACATTTTTCGATTTGCATCCACTATCATCATTCAATTACACCCTCCCCACAATGCTTTCACCCTTGATACCCATGCCTTCCCCTCCTCATTTTGATCATGTGCAACCCAACTATTCTTCCCCAACTCCAAAAGAACTAAAGGAACCTATTGGCAACACTGACTAGCAACATGACAACCAATAGACAATCCAAACTAGTGAAAGCATTTCACATGGGTTGAGAGTGAGTGAGACAAAAGGACAATTCGAGGACATGGTTAGGAGGAGGATGTTACAAGCCAAAAACCACACCATCATAGAGCTCTTGGAAGATATGAGGTTCATTAAGTTGCAGACAGTGGAGTACATCCCTCTATGCAGACTACGAGTCATAAACTTTGTCAAGTCGGTCACAGTTGTGAATGCTCATATGTACTCTACATTCCTTCAAAATGGGCTAGGTAAAACCAACATATTTTTGGTATGTTTATTCAAAATCAAAATGACATTATGGAAGATGTCATGTTGAGTGATCTTAGAAACAACATCTAGGTAAAGGAATCACAATGTTTCAATGAAATACTAGCATTTAGTGAAGATTGAAAATTTATGATCAGTAAAGTTTCCATATTACAAATAGTAATCATCATTGTACACAGATAATGAAGGCCATAAAGAACCACTTGAGATACAATTTACATGCATACATTTGGGTTCCAATAGTGTTGTCAAGCATGTAATCAAAGAGAATATAAAAATTGTGTAAAGGTTTTCCAAGCTAGAACCTTTTTGCACAATGTTGAGCAAATAAAATATTTGAGAAGCATGACCATGCAAGACATTAAAGAAACGTACTTGTTGGAGTTTTATAATGCCTTCGAGTTGAAGCTTTAAAAGTGAAATCTATAGCACCCCATAGTATTACATTCCATTCGACTTCATTTTAGCATGTGGATCAAGATAAAGTGAGATTAATGAATCACAAAAACTTAATTATTTTGTTTCTAGCCTAAATTGAATGCAGAAAGATAAACTTTCATGACTGATAATCCACACTTGTTTGGTGATGAATTGAAGAAGCTATTGGAGGTGAAAGACAAACAAATCACTTACAATAAAAGAGTTAATTAAGAAAGATGATCCAAATTCCAAAGGCTTTACATGCCTGAATGGGACACAACCCTTTGCATAAGTAAATCATTCCTTCAATACTATAGTCATGATTAATATGCTTTTGCAGGGATGAATAAGAGGGATAGAGTGAGGAGGTTATCTACAACATCACTAAGGCCAAACTTTTCTACGAATAAAAGGTTAGAGCACTCAAACAATTGAAAGACTAGTTGTTTGTCAACATAAGAAAAAGTCGACGCAAAAATGAACAAATACCTTGTTGTCCGTGTATATTATCATAGGACTCTTAATGAGGGAGAGAAGATTCTCTGAAAATGGATTGACCATGATAAGTTGGCCTATGAAGATCCAGAAGGTGTTAGTTTCTATTCTTATGTATTAGATTGTTTGAAAACAATTGTGAGGAAGCCGTTCCTTTAAAAGCTCCGGCTTCTTTTCCTTCAAGAAACAACATGGCCAACCTTATTTCATGCACAAATGTGTTTATAGTTTATTTCCATGCACAATTATAATTAAATATTATTAAATTTGAGGCACTTGTAGATATGTCATTGTTGCAGACACAATTTAATCAACTCAATATCCATATTAAAGATGTTCTTCTTAAAATGATATACTTACAAAATGTATTCTCAAGGTTTTAAGGCACACTCCTTGAAAGAACTAATTCATTGCTCTTGGTACTTGCAATTATAGAGTAAGGCACATCAATAGTACCATTCATTTAAACATAGTATTGAGCATGAAGATTCCTATCATGTGCCGCAACAATATGAAATATCTCTAGTCATTCCACAACCTTCACCCACCACAAAGTTCAAGCAAATTAGAAGAACAACATGATTCTTCAATAAGCTCAAGTAGATGGTAACATTTTAAGTAGTGGTCGACAAACGCTCCTCCCATATAAAAACCTAGAACTTTTCAAAAACTCCCAGCAAATCAAACCATGAAGGATCTACGGCATGGGAAAAAAGTCATGTATAAAGATTTAACATTGATCATTTGACACCAAGAGGATTTTAATAAGAAAAGGATTTTTTTGTTAACCCATATTAATTAATTAAAATAAGTACATTTAATTTAGTGTTAAACATGCTAGTAGAATATACTATATGCCACCTATCAGTGGAGTAGGTAGGTCATTTTCAGGAGTAAGAGTTGCGTGTTGCTTAGGTTAACGTGTAGAATGCCGAAACTACCTCCATGTAAAAAGAAGCATCCCTTAGCTATTGATCTTGCTTCTGGGAGGCAATCAACTCTAAGTTTTTGGAAGGCTGCCGTGCAAACAGAGATTAAGGATGATATTGAGGAATTGGATGATGATGCAGCATTAGGGCATTTAAGGAGCATTGAAAGCAGAGCTACCGCTGGTTAGAGTTTGATGCAACTAAAGGCACAATGTTTTGCAAGATTTGCAAGGCAAATCCACGGACTAAGAATATTTTTGGCAAATAGGGTAGCAGTAATTTTTGAAAGAGTGTCTTATGTAATCATGCTAGCTCTGAAGATTTATATTTGTTGAGGAGGTAAGTCGTGGGAAGCAGCAATCAATTTCAAAAGTTACAACTAAACATTTACACCATGTTGAACAAGGGGCTTATTATATTGCAAAGGATTTGCTCCATTCACTTGTTTTTCAGAGATGATTGAACTTCATCGACTTAATGGGATGAACATTCCAAGATATTACGACAATGACAAAGGTTGTTCATGAATGATAACTTCTATTAACAAGGTATGTTTAAGAGACCATGTTAATTTGATTCTAACATGGTTCATGTTTCATTTTAGGTCATGGTTAAAAAATATCTTACAAAAAGTCAGGGAAAGTCCTTATTTTGGATTGATGGTGGATGAATTGACTGATATAAGATATTCCTTAAATTGAATTTATTAGTTTACTTATGATTCAATTTATTTTCAGCACTATGAAGCATTTGATCTTTTACATGCCTTACATCGAATGTGGTTGCGTGAAGACGAGCTACTTGGGGATTGTCAACATTGGTGATAGTTGTAGCAAGTATCTTTAACTGCATTAGCGATATGCTTAAGCAATGGAACTTAGATATGCAGCGGTTCATGATGAATGTAATGTCATGGCTGGTAGCAAGACAGGGGTAGCAACTAGACTGAAGGAGATCAATCCCTTCTTAAGCAGTGTTCACTATATGGCACATCGAGCCAATTTATGTGTGGAAGATGCTTATGGAGATGGAGAATGTGCTACACAATGCACGAAGATTGATAAACTAGTGAACAAGGTAGTAGCTTACTTCAACAAAAGCTCGAAAAAAGTTGGCTCGGCTAATGGAAATTGAGATGAAACATGATCATACCGAGCTTAAGCTGCAACACATACAGGATACAAGGTGGCTAAGTCATGGAGGGGTTTTCTCTAAGCTTTGCGAATGTTTAGAGCCAGTAGCTGAGCTTTTCAAACGAAGTGGCAAGCTGCAGCTTTACAACAAGTTGAGAACTCTCAAGAACATGTACGTCTTGCATTTTCTAACTGATATTTTACAGGTGATGAGTAGTCTCAATTAAGAATTCAAAGAGAAGCTAATTGACATCACCATGGTTGGACCCTTGTGCCGAGAGACTATTGTGAATTGAACCAGTATTACATCAGTGATGAGATTGATTTGAATGGTAATCCCATGGATAGCAGATCATATCCATGCATCCTTGACGGTGTTAGTAAGGATGGCTTCCTCCATGCTTTGAGAGCTTCAGTTAAAGGAGATGCTTACAGAACTATAGTTGATCCAGTCAAAAGATGGAAGTGATCTTCAAAAGCTGTGCAGTTCCAAATCTCCTTTACTTCTGCTCTCATTTCAACTATTAGACAACGACTGCAAGACACAGGGATGCTCTCCAAGATGCAGGTTTTGGATTGGTTAATTTACTAATCCTTGTCAAGGAAAACAAATGGTTTGGGATTACATAAGCAAGGGAGCTTGCAAAATTTTATGGAAGGCATTTAAAGGTGGATGGAGTTCTTGTTAAAGGCATTGTGGATCCTTCAACCTTCATGGAAGAGTATTCAACTTGGAAGCTACTTGCCTCGGAGGAATGAAAAGGACAAATTTTATTGATATGTGGAGCATCATACATAGTCAAGTAGGTTGGGCAGAGAGCTTTCCAAACTTGCTTCAAATTGGTGAAATTGGGATGGTGTAGTGTGTTAGCATTGCAAGCTGCAAGCAAAGTTTCAACAGAATAAACTTGATCAAGAACAAATATAGAAATCAAATGAGTACTGAAACAGTTGATGTTTTCATAAGGATTTCAGCTAAAGGTCCCAAAATTCAGAAGTTTAATTTTGATGAAGTTGTGAACCATTGGAAGAAAAGTGCACACTATCAACAAATTTTCTCGCAATTATAAACTTGTTTAACCTTATAATAAAAGGATTTTTATCTAAGAAAATTTTGATTAGAAGGTTTAATCTTAAGAATTTTTAAAAAATCCTTGAGGTTGAACTCAAGGAGGATTTTTGCTTTGAAAGGTGAAAGGGTTTGTCGAATGTTAATTTTAAGGTACATGGTCCAATTAAACAACATGTATAAGATATTAAAGACAAAGAGTTGTGGCAACTGCAAATTCCTACAATTTCACATGAGAATAAAGGCAAGGAAAAGGCTTCCCAAATATCAAGTGAGTATCCTTACAATAGTTAATGGACATTAAAGTGGTAAGTAATTCTTTCTTGCAAAGGACAGTGAGAACTCAAACAATGTGGTCTTAACTTTCATTTTGCTCTTGCCAATTGTTACAAATGTGTAAAAGAGACAGTTTAGTAATGCAAAGCTCCACATGAAAGTAATTTGTATAACATATCTTATATTTTTTAGTTTATTAAATATTATTTTAGTTGGTGTATGGGGTTCGCTGGTGAACCCCACATCAACTAAAAAAACTCAATCATCTTCCTTTTATAGGGTTCGCTCACAAACACCATAAATGCCAACTTATCTTATTTATCTTCCATGTTTATGATTCATTTGTAAATTACATATTCTTATTAACTTTCATATTAAATTTTCCTTATAGTTGGGCACACATTCTACACCATCCTTGAGATCAACATTATTCATAACAATTATATTAAAAAGGTCAATGTATACCATCATTAAAAAAAATTGGATAACTATTAACAACTTGGTACATGAGTTAAAAAAGTGTGTGATAAAATAAATAGATGTGTTTATAATGTTTAACATGTTGGACAACCTCCCTCTCCACGATGAAACTTTACTCAAGTGAAATGAAGTTACAGAGAAATGCATCACCCATTTAATAAAACTTGCCATAGGTTATCTCAATCTCATTGACATGCTTGTCTTCCAATGTTTCCATATTGAGTTGTAATCCTCGCAAACACGCTCCAACAGTCACACTTTAAAGAGTAGGAATCGAGCTCTTTAATATGTAAACACATGTGTTCAAGTTCAAGTTAACAACAAAGTACAAAAGGTATATTGCATTCTTTTTACAATGCATTTTCTAAATTTACACTCATGTTAAAAGTGTTATCCTTGAAATATCATATCATTTACCAAAAAAATCACAAGCCTGCTAAGAACGATGGTTTACTCGTCTTATCCTTCCGAGATATGATAACAACATAGACATTATTTTAAATGTTTTGAACGATGGAATGCTTGTGAATGTACCGGTTAGAGTGGAGCACATAAATTATAGGAACACTCACTAAGGTCAATGCAACTCCTACTAGAGTTATATGCCTTCTAATGTTCTCACACACAAAAAGATTCTTTATTATTTGCTAACGAATTTGAATTTGAATTGAACTGAATATATTTTCCAATCCAAACCCATCTTTTGGCAATTATGCTCTCCAATACATTTGAGGAGCTTGAGGAGCTCGAGCAACACACTATACAAGCTTTCCGCGAGAAGATGGAGTCCCACTATTACCCAATTGGTCCGTGTGTCTGTCACCTGCTTTCTTCTCAGACAACAAAGTACTGTACGGAGCCTGGCTCCTGTGTGTCCAACCAGGAATCTTCCCCAGACAGAGCGTCTACCAGCTCGTTTTATCCTGAAGTGCGGCTACAGCTTGCAGTGGGTCTGGAAGATAGCCAGCAACCATTTCTTATTGTATCTAGAGTTAAATTCAATCCATCAGTTGGTAACATATTTGATTCATGGAATCGAGAACGAGTGACAGGGGACGATGGTTTGTTGGGCACCACAGATGATGGTTCTTCTTCACACAGATTTCTAACACACTGCGGCTGGAACTCTACTACTCAAAGTATATGTGCAGCACACCACAAACTGGAGATTGTGTATAACGGTCTGGAAGGCCTTGAAAAAAAGGTCGTTTCCGGCATTTGACACACATTTTACTCTGTATGTTATTAGAGTTTAGAAACATACAAAGGATAATGTATCTTATCTGTACATCTGCTTGACATGTAAAGTATGAGAAATGATATCCATATGACGCGCACACACACACACACACACTATGACGTTTTAGAATGGTATGCTAACACAGACGTGTAGATACACATATATAGCCAAACTATATACATTACGTGGCCGATAGATGAGTAAGCAACCTCATCTTCCACCTCATTCATGTATGTGAAACACACAAGGTTTTCATGTTATAAACATCGATGAATATCTGTACCATACCAATACAAACCATGAAAATCTTTTACAAGTCCAATTATCTTGTAAGCTTTTCTAGTGGTCGTCACTGGCTATGGTCGGAACACCTATCGTCCAGGTCTCTGATAAGCCATACACACACACATTCTATAGTAATATGTTTACTTTATATGGTTATTTATTTAGGACCTATTTTGTGTGGTGGAAAGGTTTTCAACCACCACTGTAGGATATGCCAGATTCCAAGGACTGCAGAATATATGTGTGCGGAATACACAACGAAATCGCATTTGGCAGTGAAATTACCACATAGTATACAGATGCCCATGTCTTCTGTTCAAGCTCTAACCTCGGATTTCCTCACTAATCACATCTCTAATGCATTCGGAGGTCCAAGGAGTCTCTCTCGCGATGTTTCATGGAGATTGCCTAAGATCTCCTGTGCCCAAGCACAAACTGTAAGTGGGCCTCTGTAATTCCCATATACACACATATATATATATGTATGTGTGTGTCAATTTTGTATATATAGAGGGTGATATCAACAACATTGGCGCCCAAGGAGAGGATCAAACAAGGATTTGAGAAGTTCAAGGCAGAGACGTTCAAGTAATGAAATGTTTTTCTAAATGTCTATATTTATGAACCAACAACTTTGTGTATGTTCAGCCAGCAACAAGAGCTCTTCAGTGAACTAGCAAATGGACAATATCCAAAGGTCAGTTATGTGTGTGGGCGTGTGCGTGTGTGCGTGTGTGATATCAATATGAAGTTCTTCATCGCATAGTTTACATATGAACAAATATGTATATATATGTGTGTGTGTGTATATATATATGCAGTTCATGGTTGTGGCGTGTTCGGATTCGAGAGTTTGTCCGACTACGATTTTAGGATTTCAACCAGGCGAGGCATTTGTAGTTCGTAACGTTGCGAACATGGTGCCTCCACCTGAACAGGTATGTGTATTGTGTGTGTAAACCACGTTTCTTAAACTCTTGAATTAACAGGCTGGTTTTCCTGGAACAAGTGCAGCACTTGAATATGCAGTCACTGCTCTAAAGGTACACTAGCTTAATGAACTACATGTTCATTTGTGTGTGTATGTATCATATATAACTACATATTTAATTTGATTTTAAGTTACTAATGTGATTTATTATAGGTTGAAAACATTTTGGTTATAGGACACAGCAAGTGTGGAGGTATCAAGGCTCTCATGACACAAAAAGAGAACGCAGAGAAATGGAGGTTAACACACACGCGCGCACACACACACACACACACATATTAATGCAATCTACGTATTACCCCCCTTTTAACCACAGTGCACACATTGAGGACTGGATAAAAATCGGTTCCGGAGCTCGGTCTGCTACTTTGGATGCACATTCCCAACACGATTTAGACAAACAATGCACCGAATGCGAGAAGGTCTTTCTCTCTCTTCTCTCTCTATCTATCTATCTATCTATCTATATATTATTATATATGCCTCATGTGTGTGTGTGTTCATACATAAAATGGAGATATGTATATACGTATGTATGTCTATGTCGATACAAAGTCTTGATCATGAGAGGTTCGCCTTGAATGAAGAGAGAGAGAGAAGATGTATATTTGAATGTTCTTTGATATAATTAAAATTTTATTTGCAGGAATCTGTGAATAATTCATTGAAGAACCTACTTGCATTCCCATTTGTGAAGGAAGCAGTGACAAGTGGTAAACTGGCACTTCACGGAGGCTATTACAATTTTGTGGATGGCTCTCTTGAGTATTGGACATTCGGTGCCGATGGAAAGCCAAGTGAAGCCTCCAAGTTCTGTTATATATAATGGTACACTTAACAGAAAAGAAAAGAAATATATATAATATTTATATGTAACTTTTGCATAGTTTTCATGTTTTATTGGATTGTATAACTTAATAACTATTATAAACTAATACGACCCGAAAAATTACACGTAAACTATTTCAAAATTTTGAAACATATAAATTAGTAATGTCTTATTCCTATAAAATACTAAAGACACCTGAATTATATATGTATCGATATTCTAGTATACATGAACGTGCGTGCGTGTGTGTGATAAGCAGATGCGTATTAAACACGTAAGCTAGATTTTGACTCCTTTTCAGCTATAATTTATACCGTTAACCCTAAAGGTGCTCTAAGGATCGATAAGAATGAAGAAGCCTGTGACAAGATTTTCTTGCTTGTTCAAAGGTGCACTTAATAGCAATAACTCGATTGCAAAAAACTTGCTTAGGGGGTCTCTCGCTGTTATTCAACATGGGCAAATAACAATTAGCTTTTCTAAGGAGTTTCAACGTCTTCGTTATTTAGATTGAGTAAATCAGATGAGAATACAGACAACAATGAGGATTCTAATACTGTTTTATCTGAGTACTGGGAATTATAGCTAAAAAGCCCGTTGGGGAAGATGGCAAACCTTGGCCATGGAACTCTTTCAGGGTACGTAACCCTATATATATATATATATATATCTAGAGAGATGGTAACTTATAATGTGTTCTTAGCCATGTGATACGTATTTTCCAAATCTAGGCATTGATCTCAAGAAGCACCAAGAGCCAAATGCTTGGTTGATAAGATTGCTTATTATGGTGTGAAAATACTACGTTGGCCAACCGATATCTCTTCCAGGTATTCCTTTGGTGGTGTCATAACATACTAGTATATATAACACGTTTATGTTCTCAGCGAAGGTACGGTTGTCGTGCAATGATGCTTGAAACAGTTGCTGCAGTTCCAGGTATGGTTGGTGGAATGCTTCTTCACTGCAGGTAAATACAAGTGCAGCACTCAAACATGAACACACTATGAAAACATGCATGGATGTTACAGGTCGCTTCGTAAGTTCGAGCACATGGGGGATGGATCAAATGTCTGTTAGAGGAGGCCGAGAACGAACGGATGCATCTGATGACATTTATGGAGGTGGTGAAGCCGAAGTGGTACGAGCGCGCCCTAGTTTTTGCAGTGCAGATTGGTTTCTTCAATGCGTACATGCTGTGCTACATCTTGTATCCACGTCTGGCTCACCGTATTGTGGGTTACCTCGAAGAGGAGGCCATTCATTCCTACACTGAGTACCTCAAGGAGATTGATAATGGTAATATTCCAAATACTCCAGCACCAGCTATTGCCATTGATTACTGGAGGCTTGCCAAGGATGCAAAGATTCACGATGTTGTCCAGGTTGTTTCGTGCTGATGAAGCTCATCACAGGATGTGAATCACTTTGCTGCGGTGCGTGCGTGCGTGCGTGTGTGTTAAGAAGTGATACTTACACATATGTGCAGGATATCCATCTTAAAGGAAAGAAGCTGAAAGATGCACCTGCTCCCTTGGGATATCATTGATCAGCTGTTTATCTTCTTCTTAAGAGGTTTTGTTTCCAATAATGATGGAAAATTGTTTGAAACGTTCTTATATATGTGCGCGCGTGTGTGTATTTTTGGTACTGCTGCATAATCTATGTATATCCACGGTAACATATATACTTACAACGTGTAGAGAGATTCTATCTTGGAACTTGTCAATGGTATAGATGGTATGTCAATCCATTCTCATAAATAAGTGTACCAAATATTCTTTTCCCATTCATACAAGTATCGAATAATAGCTTAATACTAACACAAATAATGAGCTAAAATGGAAAATATGATTAGTTGATGAGCACATGTGTGGTTGTAGAATGAAGACGTTATAACTCTCAGTTGAGGGGCTGTTAAAATGTCATGCAACAAACACAGAAGTAAAAGTCCGGTGCATAACTAAAATATATATTACGTACCATACTATAACAGAAGAATTAATCTTTTAGTATCGTACTAGTTACTTGAAGGTCGCCATCTTCCCCTTATGCTGCTTCATATTGGGCCCAAGTTAGTTGCACAAATTATGAATGCAGGACACAAGCGTGAATGACGTCTCCTTGAAGAACAGTCTTATCTCTGTCTTTCCACAGCAAATGGATGCTCTGCATGCACTTGTTCTTGTGTCAGCTCTCTCCTTCAGTCTGCTCGTGCACAGCTTGTTTCAGGCTTTTATGCCAATACCTGCCCTCAAGTCGAATCTCTTGTGCGTACTTCAGTACGAACTGCAGCGTTTCTGGACAGAAGATTGCCTGCTTCACTTCTCGGCTTAACTTCCACGACTGTCTTGTTAATGTGTTGCGTGTGCGTGCGCGTGTTTTCATAATGGGTTTCAAAACGATCTGCTTACAGGGTTGTGATGGATCTGTCTTGCTGGATGATACTCCGACATTCAGAGGAAGAAAAATGCCAGTCCGAACCAGAACTCAGCACGAGGTTACGGAGTTATCGATCAGATCAAGTCTCGGCTCGAGCTACAATTCCGGAGTTGTTTCGTGTGCAGAATTACTCACAATTGCTGCTCGACTCCGTTGTTTGTGTGTGTGTGTGTGTGTGTGCGTTTTAAAAGATAGTTACTTACATCCGCGCACAGAAATATACTCACTATGAAAATATGAATTATTTGTGATCACAGAGTGGAGGGCCTTCATGGGATGTGCTACTTGGGAGACGGGACAGCTTATCAGCGAGTCAGAGTGCAGCAAACCAGTTCCTTCCATCGCCTTCTTCAGATTCCGACTCTGGTTTCCAAGTTCCAAGCTGTGGGCTCTCTCCTCAAGAATGGTAACATTATCAGGTATGTGTAGCTTGCTTGTGTGTGTATATATGTATATGCATATATGTACAGACACCATACTGATGTATTGTTACAAAGCAGGCGCATACAATAGGACTTGCAAGATGCATAACTTCAATAACCGTCTGTCTAACTTCAGTAATGGGCAACCAGATATCACAGCTAGTCGACCTTCCTCACGTCCTTACGACTCTTCTGTGGCTTTACGTTACCAAACTCGTTGGTTTTTCTTGACTCTTCATCTCCGATCACATTCGACAACAGTTACTACAGAAACCTGCAGGTTGGACGAGGGCTACTGCACTCCGATCAAGTCTTATACAGCAGTGGAGTTTTATCCAAGCAATGGTCGACGAGTATGCAAGCAACCTCGTTCGTTCTTCCAACTTTGTCCATCTATGCTCAAGCTTCAAGGTCTGCGTCCACTCACTGGTGACGAGGGAGAGATACGTGCTAACTGTCGTGTGCCAAATTCCTAACACTTTGAATATGAAAAATGTATCTCCTTTAACCTTTAATGGATTATTGGTTTGTCACTATCGTCTCCAATGGGTAACAAGACTACAAGGTCCTAGGCTTGGCTGCAATCAAACAATGTGTAAGAAACGCGACTTACAAAGAGGGGAATCGCTACAGCCAAAAGCAGTTGAAACTGGGTACTTACAACAAATATGTAGCGAACACTTGATCAAAATGTACAGCAAATGCGGAAGCATGAAGCATGCCCATGCCTCTTGAGAGCATGACTCATAGATGTTGTTTCATGGACCAATCTTATTCATGGATACGTAGAGAATGAAGGGCTTAGTAGCTTTAGACTTGTTCATGAACATGAACTGTGAAGCAGACTAGTCACATTCGTTGCTGCACCAAGCGCACAGGAAATGGCTAAGTGGGATAGAGAGTTTTGCTTGGAGAGAGAATGGTCATTCATAGACAAGCTAAGGAGCTTGGTTTCGATCTAGAAATAGTTGTAGCAAACACCTTGATCGATATGTATAGTAAATGTGGTAGCATGCAGCGTGCACGAGCGTCTTTGATAACATGACCGAACGAGATGTCCTCTCGTGGACGAGTCTTATCTTGGATACATGGAGAAGGAAGAAAACTTGGTAGCCATGGAGTTAATTTTAACATGGACTGCGAACCGGACTCCTTCACGTACGTTACTGCTCTCAAATCATGTGCAGGCTTAGCCGAGAAAGTGAGAGAGACAGGCAGTTTTGGCTAAACAAGGGAATGGCTGTACATTGCGAACTCAGAAGACGTGGATTTGATTCCGATGTGTATGTCGCAAGTAGTTTGGTAGAGCTATATAGTAATGCGGTTGTATGCAGCAGGCTCAGGCTGTTTTTGATAAGACCATCTACCGGGATGTTGTGTTTGTGGACCAGTCTCATTCTTGGATACTTTGAAAATGGGGAGAGTCCTGTAGCTTTAGACTTCTTCTCAAGGATGACATGTGAACCAGACAGTGTTACATATATTGCTGCACTCAAGGCAGCCTTGACTGTTAAGAACCTAGAGAAAGGGCTAGCCATCCATGGACAAGCTAGAGAATGTGGACTCGACAAAGATATAGCTGTAGCAAACACACTATAGAATTGTACAGTAAATGCAATAGTATGATACGTGCATGGGATGTTTCGTAAGCATGATCCAACGAGACGTCTCTCATGGACCACACTGATTATTGGATACGTGGAGAATGGGGAAAGCTCAGTAGCTCTGGAGTTATTCGTGAGCATGGACTGTGAACCTGATTCAATCACATATGCTGCTGTAAAACATGTGAGAGCTACCTGCACAGGCACTGGGGCAAAGCCTTCATGCTCAATGTTGTAAGCTCGGTATGGAGCAAGTTCAAGTGGTAGCAACCACATTGGTGGATTTCTATGGGAAGTGCGGCAGATGGGGTTTGCTGAGCATGTGTTCAACAATGCATTCTCGAGATAGTATATCATGGAGTGTCTTGATATCAGGATACAGCTCAATGGGGAACACATCTCAGGTGTTTAGTCTTGTCCACACAATGCAGGAATGCAGTATACAAATGGACGATATTACAGTAATGCTGATCCTCACAGGTGTAGTCGAGCTGGGACAGTTTGAGGAAGGTTTAAGATGTTTCCAGAACATGTTTAGATACGTATCAGCCCCACAATGGAGCATTACCACTGTGTGATCGACATGCTGGGTAAAAGCAAACAGGTTACAAGAAGCATTACAGATTGTCCAGAGTATGCCATTCCAAGCCAACCATGTGGCATGGACGACCTTGTTAGGAGCCTGCAGGAACTATAACAACTTGGAAATCGCCAAGGTTGCATATGATGCGTTAGTCACTCGGGATATAGTGGAAGCTGCACCTGCTTATGTTCTCATGGGTGAGATCTACAAGAATTTGGGTATGCCACAGGAGTGTGAGCATGTAGAAGCATACGAAATATGTAAACTCCATGAAAAGAATCTATGTAATATATACCTCAGATGCATTACACATCCACAAGCTATATAGTTACACAGTATACATGTATTGTCATGTCTCTGTGGGACTTAATACTCGCTGCTCGAAGTGTATATCCAGAACGGGTATTTTGTTGATAAAGCGTTTGATGAGGTAATGTACGCGTTAAACCGGAGTTCATTAAAGATTAGCCTGTTGGTTAGGGTAATGATTAAGTTATTAACTTAATTATAATAAGTTTGATATAAATAAATAAGAAAAAGGAAAAATAAAACTGCATTAGTGGTTTTTTACATCAATGTGATGAATAGGTGTAATGATATTACAGTGAACACAGAGCAACTCATACCTGGACCGTATACGGTCGTGTACACGATAAAATAAAAGAAAAAATTACATTTATACATCCGAAATTTATCATATTTATATATAATATTTTGATTTTTAAAATAATAATATTAATTAAAAATGTATTTTTATATATGTTTATGATTTTCATTTAAAATATTATAAATTAACTATTTCTAATTAAAATTATATTTATATATATCACTGAAACTTTAATTGAAAAATTCATAAATTTTAAAATTAAAAGTTAATATTTTAAAAAAAATAATAAAAATTTATAATTAATTTATTTTATTATATTTAGGTCCAAAATACAACGTCTTAAACATAATATATCATATAAAAATATAACTATTTTAAAAATATTTCATTTTTTAAACTTTTTAACATTTAACACTTAATAAACTTCAATTATAAATATATTTTTAGTTAATGTTATTATTTTAAAAAGGTATAGTTTTTTATATATGTTTATAATTGAAGTTTTTGAAAGATATATGTACTGTAACAAAACTTGCAACATCAACTTTCGAATAATGACATTGATCCAATCATTTTTAAAGTTGAAACATGTACGTATGCATGTGTGCGTGTGTGTATTTAATGCATCTGATTTTGCCTTACGAATTTCATTCTCGCAAGTTTAAGGCTGCAAAATCTAACTATTACGCTTACAATAAGGAGGTGATGATTATCGATTATCTAAAGAATAGCGTTGTTTCTTAAAAAGTTCACCATATATCGCTATTATCTATAGTGACCACAACAACCTTCAACAACTCTGCTATGTAGAAGCCATTCTACCTTTATAGATACTGAATGAAAGCTCTGTATACCCAGACATATACATGCATAACACGAACGAAAGCTCTATAACAGACATGTTATGCATATGGGTGTTTGATATCTCTGTTTTAGCTATGTTGTTGAAAACATTGTGAAGTCGTCTTGGGTACGTTTGAAATTGTTGTTATCATGTATTATGTTCATAATGCAAACACAAATATATACTTGCATTATATTGAAGTTCTTGTGTACAGATTTGTGGCTCTATGTTATATAACATTCTGTAGGATGATAGGTGTATACTGCCAACACGTACAGTTCGAGCTTGCATTATATTTGTTCTACAAGATGCAAGAGGCATGGAAATTCACCCCAAGATTCTGGAGATGGCCTCGAGTCGGATATCTTCATTGGGACTGCTCTTGTGAACATGTACAATAAGTGTGGTGTGTAATATTCACTCATACACACGTTTGTTTATGTGCGTATGTGCAAGCACATAATGTCAAGTATTCATACGCGTGTGATAGAGGGAGGGGAGAGATGTTGGTGAAGATGTATCCATATATACATCCTACAACAACAGTATAGCATATATATTACAGTGATTAGTGTGGTGGATGCATGGAAGCTTTCAAGAGGCTGAAAGAACGAGACATAATCTCCACTGCAATGATAGCATCTTGTTAAATGAGGCACAACCTCGCGAGATATATAATTTACATGAGAATGCAGTTTTTCTCTCTCTAATAGTTTTTCCAGATTAGCAAGATGGTGTTCTCCCAAGAATCTTTAATGCATTTGCAAATGCAAAACACGTCCATGAAGGGATATTTGTTTATGGTCCAGTTAGATTACAAGGCCTTGAAACTGGTGTCGGAGTTATGAATGCATGTTTGGCAGCTCTATGAAGCACGAAAAATCTTTGATAGCAATGCCTGAAAAAAGTGGTTACATACGCTCTATGCATAAAACGGGTACGTTGTGGTGCGTGTGTGTGTGTAATATGTCTACATATGCCCAACACGGGCGTTATAATGAGACTCTTGGCCTGTTCAACAGATTGGTCTTGGAAGTGTACAAGCAGATAATGTTACCTTTGTGAGTGTCTTATCGGCTCTGAGTCACTCAGTTTCTGTATTGGACGGCTACAACTGGTTCGTTCCATGGTTCGGTGTTTCACCGACGGCTGAGATATATGGATGGGTGGTGGATTAACATACCGGATGGTACACTTTGGATGGCCTTGCTTGGGGCCTGTCGGATTCAGAACAAGATGGAGCAGGCCAAAATTGCTTCTGAGCGTGTACTTGAAGAGAATCCAAACCGTTCTGGTGCATATATCGTGCTGTCTAACATATACGGTTGCTGGGGAATGGGAGAAAGTTAACAGGTATTCCTGATACTAGAATGGTAAATTACATAGCGCACACACGGATACACATGTTTACATGTACACATACAAACGCATGCATATATACACATATAACCCCACGTTCTTACTTACGGTTCTGCTCCTCTCACATGGACTGCACGGTGTTGACGATGAGCACGAAGACAGTTTACTGGCTTATCACAGTGAGAGGTTGGCAGTGTTTATTGTTATTAAAATATACATTGTTTAAAACCTTTATTGAATTAATGTGATCCAGGTTGGCTATTGCATTTGGGCTTATTAGCACGCCTCCTCAGGCAAGTACTTTCTCTCTCTCTCTCTCTCTCCCTCTCTCTCTAATAATATATTATATATATATTAAGAGAGAGAGAGAGAGAGAGAGAGAGAGAGAGGTTACACACGCGTAAATTCAAGAACACCCATATGCAAATCTCTGTCTGTGTGTGTAAATGTACACGTGTACATAGATATGCACGCATACATGATATTACGTGAAAGAAACAGGATCATACTGTTACGGAAGTTTATCTCAAGCACGTGAAATACTCGTAAGAGATTCACATCTGGAGTTTGCTCCTGCAAAGATTATTGGTGAACCGGGTAGGTGTGCGTGTGTGTGTTGTGTTTCATATGCATATGTACACATATATGCACAATGCAATGCTTTCACTATTCCTCTGTGAAACGTGCAGTGAGTACTCAGCCAAATGTGGGCCATGAAATATGCCGTGAATATGGAAATACTTGCCTGCATTATTTGGTAAACGTGACTTTTGAAAAAATTTATAAAATATGATGTAAATTCATTTCTTAGTGCAAATGTCACGGTATCATCTTATATTATAATAAATTAATTATATATGTAAGGAACAGCCAATCTTGAAATCAACTAGTCTGAGAATTCTACAAAATATTATATTTACATATAATTTAAAAAAAGTCTTTGGTAGTTCAGTTAAGTTCTAAAAAAGACACTATCCTTGTCGTGATATGCAGGGAATTTGACTCTTCTTGTTGTTGTGTGCTATATTCGGCAAAAATGGACTCTGGGCAGCGTCGTCTCCATGAACTTGGATACAAGCAGGATCTGCAGCGATCATTATCGTAAATTCTCTCTCTCTCTCTACACACACACGCGTTAACACCTACCTGTGCCTAGTTAGTTATGTATATATAGAGAGGGTGTGTTCTTATTCAAGGTAATAATTCCAGGTTTTGGGGAATGCGTCCTTGTGCTTCTCATGTGTATCAATAATAACTGGGATCACAACAACTTATAACACGGGGTTAACATACGGAGGACCAGTATCCATCGTATATGGATGGATATTGGTATGTATATTCAGCATGTGCATTGCTCTTTCGATGGCTGATTTGCTCGGCGTATCCTACTTCTGGCGGTTTGTATTTTTGGAGCTTCAAATTAGCAGGACCAAGATGGGGTCCTTTCATGTCATGGATGACTGGTTGGTGAGACCCATATACATACTCACATGCATATATAGACATTACACACGGGATTTTCTATATAAAACAAGCATTAAGTAATGCATCTAACTTATTGACAAACGATATAAAGGGTTTAGTCGTCATTTGCATCTCTCTGTACATATATAGATTCAGACACACCCGCACACACACTAGTTTGTTCTGATATATATATATGGACATGTATATGCAGTGCATATCTATGCATATGTATTTGTATACATGTTCATGCATAAGTGTACTCTAGATATGCTATCTTTTATGCATCTTTCTGCATACCAATAGCACAAACACAGTCTCTTTTTTTTCAGGTTTAACTCTGTAGGACAGGTAAATGGATTTGGTTATGTAAATTTTTGATGGCTGAAGTTTTGAAGTGCAGTGGGTGGGAACCCAGTGTTTTTTTCGGTTTAGTGCGACTATTACAAGTGGTTATTCTTCTTTGCACAGGTATGTATATACACATATGTATCTGTATACACCACTATTGATGGTAGTGCAGGATATTATCCATCTAAATACGTTGCTATCGGCATGTACGCTGGGATTTTGTTAGTTGGGGCTGATCAACAGCCTTGCAGTTCACTGGCTATCTTGGCTGGGTTCTCTGGCTGCTCTTTGGAACATATTGGGTAAGTTCTCACGTTTATGTATGCATGTGTAAATTCATGCATATGTTTGAGAGAGAGACGTGTACTTTGTTGTGTAGGTGTGTTTGTTATGGGAACCATTTTACTAGTAATTTCACCACGTCAAAAGGCATCATTCGTTTTTACTCATTTCAACGAGGACAATGGGGCTGGAATAGATAGTAAACCATATATTCTTAATAGGACTTCTCATGAGCCAGTATACCCTTCTCGGATATGATGCTTCTGCTCACATGGTACGATTCACACACACACTGTTTTATTACATATGTATATATAGACAGAAGAAACTAAGACTGCGGACACGTCAGGTGCTCTTGGAATAGTGGGTGCTGTGGGAGGTTCAGTGGTTATTGGAACGTTCTTTATTCTTTCGCTAGTTTTTACAAGTGTGGACATTCCACACTTACTAGACACAAGCAATGGTACCAGGGATATGCTGTTGCACAGATTGTGTACGATTCTTTCAAGAGCCAGTACGGAAATGGAAAGTGGGGCGTTTACTTGCTAATCATCCCTTGTGGTGCTATCTTTATGTGTGGATTGACAGGTGTCACAGCTACTTCTAGGTAATGCACACATTATATATAGTACACAGTATCTGTGTAATTGATTGAAGAGAGATGCATATGTGTTTCTGTGCTGATTGTGTGTAAGTTAAGTTCTGATGGTGAAATGTCATGCTAATGCAATATGATATCCTTTTTATTACATTATGTACGTCTTTGTACCCGCCAAACACACACACACCTTTTTTGCAGGATGACATATGCATTTTCTAGAGATGGAGCTCTACCTTTCTCGAGATTATGGCACATGTTGAATAAAGAGGACGTCCCGATTAACGCAGTTTGGATGTGCACCCTCATTGCGTTTATCGTTGTTTTACCAGTAAGTGGCATCTTATTAATATATAAATAATGACATGAGCTATAACACACGCGCAGACACTTTTGTGTAGGTTTGCCTCATAATCTATTGTCTCTCTCTCTCTCTCTCATACACACACACACACAAGTAACTTGTTGGGCATTTATCAGTACTTGGGGAGCGCAGTGGCATTTCAAGCAACAGTTTCAATTGCACAATTGCATTGAACATCGCATATTCCCTGCCAATACTACTCCGAGTGACACTAGCACGAAACAGGTTCATACAGGGACCATTCAACCTTGGAAGGTTCTCCCTTATTATTGGATGGTTAGCTGTACTCTGGGTTATGCTAACTACTGTAATATTCTGCCTACCAGTAGCCTTTCCTGTTACCGTCGAGACACTGAATTATACACCAGTTGCTCTGGGTGTCCTATGCATCTCAACTCTGGCTTACTGGGCTTAAGTGGGAGATACTGGTTTAAAGGACCTGTACCGAATATACATCGCTCTGATGCTGTATGAAATTCATGTTTGTAACCATGGAGATACACATGTACCTCTTTGCTGATTTATTTCTATATATCAGTTCCTTCATTGTCATATCTCCAGAGTCTACTAATAAACATCAACACACACACAGTGGGGCGTGTATTGGTCCATGTGCTTACAGCTTTCACATGTATTTTTTTTTGTTTACATTTTTTTAATGCTTTCAATCCGTAGGGTACTAAAAATCCATTCACAAATATATGTAAATAAGAAATCGGTAGGTATGAAAATCCATTCACAAGTACATTGAAATGAAAAAGTATGTTAATCTAGATTAAAGATAATCCACAAGAAATTTATATACTTTTAAAAAAAATTACTTAAATTTTCTTTATATCGTAATAATAAGGGTCCCTCTAAAAACTATTAAATAAAATCCGGCCCATGACATGCCATACGTAACTGTGCTTCGTTAAAACAAAAGCATGTCAATTTTAATCACACAGTCTAAAAAAGACGTGTCATTGTCACATTTAAATTTTAAAAAAATTATCATTTCACCAGGATTATGGTGGATATACATATGTGTGTATAATGGTATACCTCCTTTCATTGATATTTCCTAAACTAGGGTTCACCTGTACAATGGCATTGTCCTCACACTCCATGGGTTTTCGGTGGGTGACGATGGTCTGGCTGTAGCACCAGATCCCTGTGTCTAAATTCTCCTCGTGGTATTGGTCTTCAAAATAAAAGTCAATCATCATCACCATCATTGTCCTCCACAAATTGATACGTGAGTTTATAACTTCCAGTTCTTCTTTCATGAATCCTAGACCTTTTCATGGGCTTAGCATCCAAATCACAAGTATCCAGTATTATCCAAATATTGTAATGAAATCCCTTCCTACTAAGTATTATAGATGCTCCTGCCAAAACTAGATCCTTATATGTAACTTGTATGGTTCCTAAAATCTAGTGGAGAATGAGAAATACGGTTATTTGTTTATCCTTGTCGGGGTTGTGTAAGGTGTGAAGCTCACGTAGCAGCCCTATTACATAAGTCTCCCCAATCTACCTTCCTACCCTATTCACTCAGAGATGATAGACATACCTTATTTTTCTTGTTGAACTTTGCATGTTTCTCCATAATCCAAAAGTAGTCATTATTGTCTTGAATACGACTCTTGGGGCTCCCATAATACAAAGGTTGGTGCTGCATTAGAAGTTTTTTGCTTCTATAGGAACTATGATCAATATGTGCCTGTATGTAAGTATGAACATCGAGATTACTTTTAAACACTCCTTGGATTGTGGTAATCCGAATGCATCCCTAATTATTACTGGTTAGTGTGAAGGTTGCTCCATGTAATTATAGCACTTTGAACTATATACATATGCATTGATTGCCCGATCAACCAAGTGTTCCTCTTGATCATCCAATGTTTGTCAACAAAGGTGTTAAAGTAATTTTTCAATTGTTATCGTTGTATCTAGTCTTCGATGTTGATGATCAAATTGGGTGATGGCTGGGCCATGGGGTATAGGTTGCGACTCGAGTTGTGGCCATGTGAAAGATTCGCTTCCAACATCAATGCATGATTCCATCTTATCGAATTGTTGATGTTAAAGATTAATGGATATGGGGGTAGACTCTCCCAATTAGGAATGGAAAAGATTTCTAAAGATACACCTAATTAGATTGGAAATCTAAATTCTAAACTATCGAATTGAGAAGAAGAAGAAGACAATTTTGCAAAAGGAAGAATATTAAAGTTTTTGTTGCTCCATCGTTCTCAATTATGGCTTGTCAATTTTTTTTTATTCAACCACCTATCATCTTCTAATTTATCCACCTTAATGATATCTTGATTTTTGTTAAATTTTATAGAGGATTTCCCAATTTTAGATGTTGTGCTCCTCAGTTTTTCCCAAGGAAATCTTTGCCCTTTAGGAATGGTCTCACACTCATGTGAACCATCTTGTTCATATCTTTGAAAGATCTTGTTTACATGAACCATCCAAATAGTAATGTTCTTTTCTTCACTCCATCTTCCATAGTATTAACGTGTCCTTCATGTATTGCAATTACTACTTGATTAATCTTTTGCCCTTCTTCTAGTTCATCACTTGTACTTTTTTGGTGAGAGTGATTCTTTAAGGTGTAAGAAATGATATTTTTGCCTTTGTCATGGGGTATAAGTGAGAGTACTTTTTTATGGTGGTGTAGGGCATGAGTCTATCTAGGTCATTTGGAGCATAACCTTAAGTCTCTTGCATTTGAGTTTGTTAAAGCTAAATTTTTCTACAGCACTAATCATATTGGTGGTCGCCACCGTCAACCCGTAACATGAATTTCATGAAATAGTGAATTGCTTAGAAATGAAATTTTAAAAGGTTGGAAAAGAGTAAGGATGGTAAGGTATATAACAAGTAGTACTGCAAATCTTGATGTAATAGGGAAAAGAGATAAAAAAATACTAGGGAAGAAAAAAACAAAGCAAAATATTGTATTTAGAGTAAGAAGAGAGTATATATTATATTTATATAAAGGTACATAGTACAATAATTAATACCCTTTATATTCCTATCTCCATTTATTTATACCCTTATTTCTAGTTTAATATTTGTAGTTATTGTACATTTTCTTAAATCTTATCTAGTTAGTTACATAACTTCCTCGATGCCATTATAATAATTACTCCTTGGGTGTATTTGTTGATATATTTGAATATTGTTTTTGTATTTTCTTATTATATTATTCAAAGAAACACATGTAACTTAGAACTCCTATGTTAATTAGATACTACTGTAATAGAGTTGTGCTAAAAACTTAATGTTATTTGCACATGGTGATGGTGGTGGTGATGTTGGATAATCACTTTGTGGCCATGTAAGGGTTAAAACTTCAATAATGATTCAATGGTTGATTTTATATATTTATATATAATAACATATAGATTAAATCCTAAGGAGGTTTAATATTTTTTATAATATTGATAGGACAATTCTAAGGATAGTGTTTTAAAAGTTTATTATTAGAAAAGTCATTGTACTTTGTTGAGAGATGAATAATGGATATTAATATTGAATTCGGATGCTAAATTAATTACTATAATAAAGATTTTAATTTTGCCCATCTTCTTAAATAAATTCCTTTAAGGAAATCATATTGAAGCTAAAACTTGAAATTAAAATTTTTTTTTTTCTTTCAAAATTATTATTAATCGAAGTTTGATTTATACAATTCAAATTAAAATACTTCAAATATAATTAAATACTCTTGACTACTAATCATGTTGAAGAATTATCTAAAAGCTTTCTTCAACATGACTTGTATAGGTTATGACTCGTTAATAATAATATATGATGAAATTAGTTGGGAAAATACAACTAAATAAAACCTTATAAGAAATAATGACGAACAAAGTTGTGATTTATAAAATATGCTTTACCTATATAATTCAAAAGAGTCATGGTTACCACCTTTTGTGCTTTATTGTATAGAATTTAATTAAGGACATTAATTCAAATTTGAAAAACACAATGAAATACAAAGACTCTTTGTGATTGAGGTTACGACTTCAAGGTTACTTATTTAGACCTTAGAAGGCTCAAATTTGACCTAATTCCTACCCTTAAACCCTACTCAAAGGGGGTGGGAGTGGGTTAGGGAAATCCTAGGGGTGTTTCTAACCCTATTTAATATGCCAAACTCATTTTCACTAATTGAAAACCTAACTAGGACGTCAAAATTAAGGGAGAGTTTTCTAGAAGATAAGTTATAGCTTCGCCTAGAGTTTCTCAAGGTATTTAGTAACAACTGGCCAGACTACCCCTAAACACATAAGTGCACTAAGCGGGCTATTTCTCACTACATTTAGGGTCCATCAACATAGTACAATAGATAATAACAGTCAACGTCCAAAGTAAAGAAGAGTCATAGTAAAAACTATGACAATTATGTAAGCTATTTTTTAGCTTCTTTATCTCCTTCCAAGTCCAATCACAAAGGATTGAGACAATGTTCAACACCTTGTAAAACAAAATGTAATTCTCATGAACCACCATAAGTTGATGTTAGTATATACCAATACTAGAATATTCCCTTTAAAATATTTTAAATTAAGGAACTAATAATCCAAATTTAAAATCAAATTCCAAGTTTAGATTTAGAACTAGAAGTCCAAATTCAAATTCCAGAACCAAATTTATATTGGTGGTCAGGGACACCAAGTCCTAATATATAAAGGAGACCAGGGTTAGGGTTTCAATATTTCAGTTCAACACAAGTTATGGGCCGATCTCTTATTTAACTAGCTTTCTCTTTTATTTCTCTTTTTCTTTTACATTCATAAATAAGATTCAATTTTTCTTCATATTCTATTCTTGGTCACAGCCTTGGCAATTTGAACCTAAATCCTGCCTCTAAATCGAATCAAGTCATTGTTGTGTTATAGAAATGGTTGTGGTAACACAACAAGATTACAATTGCGTGCTTTTCAATTTGGATTGCTTATGCATCAAATTCATAACCTTGGAGTAGTAGGATCAGCAATTATGAATGAAAAATTAGTAGTTATTGAATGAGAAGCAAGAGCTCACCAACATCAAGGAGTGATAGGACATAGAAGGTCAAAAGCTGATCAAGCAAGTGGAAGAGCTTATCAAACAAGTGCAACAATTATAAGGTAGACCCTTGAATTCGAACACCCCCATGAGCACTTGCAAACCTAAGGTTAGCTTGCCGGAGAGGTTTGATGGTACAAGATCCCAATTTCATGGGTTCATGAATCAGGTTCACTTGATTATTCAAATGAACCTCAACTGCTACTTTGATGACTACGGTTTATTGTTCACATGCACTGCACAAGCGTGGTTTGCTCTTCTCATGGAAAAGAATTCTCCACTTCTAGGCAACTTTGAAGAGTTCATCAAGGAATTCAAGAACTATTTTGCTGACACCAATAGTGTTCAAATAATAATTAACAAGATATGTTGACTCACCCAAGGTAATCATCCTGAATCTACCTATGCCTCTAAGTTTCGTCTCTTTATGTGTGATGTACCATGGGATGAGAAAGCCTTAATGGATCAATTCTGCCAAGGATTACATAATAATGTCAAGGATCTCTTCCTAATGTTCCACAATGAGCCAAAGTCCTTCACTAAAACTATCAATTAGGTAATACAGTGCGACAATTGACTATTCAAGCATCATTCGGAGTGGCTTCAAGCATCTCTTTTGAGGGAGTATACATATGCAGTAGTAGTAGCATCACCACCAACCATATTGATGGTAACCCATGCTTCTGGCCAAGTTCCAACTAGAGGTCTAGTTCCCATGGAGTGTGATGTAGCCCAAGCTTGACATCAAGAATTGTTGATTGCAAGTAAGAAGCAATGTTGTAGGACCAATGGTTTGTGTCTATACTGCAATGGTCCTAGTCACATCATGATCAATTGCCTAAACAAGCTGAGATGCATGGTCAACCTCATTCATCCCACGAATCCTCAACTCATCATGGTCAACCATGTTTGCCCTAAGAGCCCCAAGCCTTTGAGCCGAAGCAATAATTTTAAAGTCCTTAGCAAGCTGGATGGGAAGTTAAATGAGTAAGTTTAGCCAAAATAGGAGCCATTTATTTAAACAATTCAAAGCATAAAGAGTCCTTGCAAACAATTGATTCTATTTTATTGTCTTGAGTTGGTAAGTCATTTGTGACACTACTTGAGCTTTGTATGGCCAGGGGTCACAAGGTTGTAGCATTGACTTTATTGAACTCTAGAACCAATCTTTGTTTCATGGATTGCACCTTTTGCACGTCAACACTCTATTTTCTTAAAGCTCCCATTCTCTGTCGTGGATTCTTGACTTTTGGCATCAGGTGTTGTTGTCGAGGAGTTTGAGCCTATTTAGGTGAGCTTGGGAGATAATTCTTGTAGGATCTCCTTCAACATGATCAATAGTCTCGAGTATCTAGTTATCCTTGGTATATAGTGGTTTAAGATGCATAATTTGACCATCGACTGGCACAAGCAATGTTTCAGTTCGTCAAAGAAAGTAAAAGTTTCAAACTCTCCAAATGCAACTTTGGAGTTCTTGCAAGTTTTCACGATCTCATTGAATGAATTCATTCAAAAAGGAAAATGGGATCCTTCATCAGTTTTTGTTATAGCCATCACCCTAGAACCTGAGTTTAACTCAAGTAAGTCTCTAGTTCAGCTACCAACTAAGTATAACGAGTTTGCTAATGTCTTTGACAAGGTCAAGGCTAGTAAGCTCCTAAAACATTGGCCATATGATTGTCCCATTAACAAAAGATTAAACACACTCTCGTTCGCCAAAAAAAATTATAATCGTTGATAATAAACGTGAATACACTTTTGTATATGCCATTTAGGATTTACTAATATAGGTGCTGTAACTAAAGATTTATTTAATGTATCAAAAGCTTTTTGACATGCAGGTGGTGATCAACCCCCTTGGAGTTCAATTTACATGTTTTCTCCAACAAAACTTAAGGTTTTTGCGAGCATACATTAAGGAGAATCTTTCCATCGAATTTATTCAACACTCAAAGTCTCCAGCTTGTGCACTTATCTTCTTTGTTAAAAAGAAGGATGATTCATTGCATTTTGTCATAGTTTTTACTATGACTCGACCATTTACTTTGGATGTTGACTATTGTTACTTACTGTACTATGTTGATGGACCCTAGATGTAGTAGGAAATAGGCCCGCTTAATGCACTTGGGTATCTGGTGTGGTCCGGCCGGGTGTCATTAGGTATTTGCAGGAAACTCTAAGCGAAGCTAGAACTTACCTTCTAGAAACCCATCCCCAATTTTGATGTCCCAGTTAGGCTGATTGTTAATGTAGATGAGTTTGGCATGTTTAGTAGGGTTAGGAACACCTAGGGTTGACCTAACCCTAGGGTTGCCCTAACCCACGCCCTAAAAACCCCACCCCTTGGGTAGGGTTTTAGGGTTAGAGTTAGGCTAAGTTAAACACTCTCTCATTAACTTAATAAGAAGCTAATTAATTTCGTGCCAGCCCACTTACACATTCAGGAAAAGGGGGGGGGGCTCCGTCACATAAATAAGGTAGAGTATGTAGGAGTGAGAGTTCCTGGGTTCATGACTAAGCTCGTTACTCTTCTCCCGGTGCAAGCTCTAGCTTGTGTCATTAAGGCACAACCCTTTTTGTGCCGCTTCTAGATGACAAGGGTACGTCCCACCTTCGAGGTAGCTTACCCTTAACATTGGCAATCCATGCTTGGGAGGTTTTGTCGGAATGCACGTTCCAAGAGGCAGAGGTTGAGGCTTGTCTCCAGCCTCCTCCTTCACATCAAGCTAGGTGTAGCACTCACGGCCAAGCAAGGCACATTCGTGTCCTTGTCCAGCTATGGGCATGGATCTTGTTTGATAGGTTCACGTTGCCTAGTTCCTGAGGGTTCACTAAGGGGTTCTAGAGTTGGCATTTAGGAGCCATGTTTGTGGCACTTAGTGCAACTCTTGAATCTAATGACTATGGCATGATAGCCCACATCGTGGAAGGCAATGTCACATGAAGATGTAACACTGGGCTAGACGTCACGCAATACAATGCTGAGGCATGCCCTTTGGGGTTGTGTTTTGGGTTTGTCGCCAAGGGATTGGATACTCTGGCAAACATGCATGCTTGTGCTCGCACTAGGGTGCTAAGCCTTGGGCATCGACCCAAGGGAGGTTAGGTCTCATAACTAGGTGTGCTTTGGCACACTTGGCTAGGGGAGTGTTCTCTTTGGAATCCAAGGGTTAAACAACCTAAGCTTGTTAGCAGGAGCCCTTTCGTGAGGCACTCGCAAGGTCATGTACTTAGGGTTATCCAAACCTAGCCTTAGGGAGTTTGCTTAGCAGAACACTCGTGTTGCCTACGGCCCACTCGTGTCCTCACTAAGTACTAGCCCTAGGTCTAGGGATGACTTGGCCACTCAAACCCTTAGGGGTTAGTTGTGGTTTAGGGTACCCCTTGTTGCCCTAAAGGGGTTGTATCTCGAATGAGGGTGATTCCTCAAGGGGTAAGTGACGATGCCTTAGCTCTGTCATGGGGATGTGAGAGACACATCTCCTTTGTGGGGTTAGGGCATGAGCTTGTCTAGGTCTACTGGGTCAGGATCCTAAAGTCTACTGAGGTTATCCTCTAGGGTTCAGAGATGGTCATTCTAGGGATGGTCATTCTAGGGACTTCTAAGTCTTTTACCTGATTGAGCCTCTGAGTTAGACTCTTAGGGTTATCTTGGAAGACTTAGCGTTGCTCACACATGGTGATGATGCCAGATGGCCACTTGGCAGCCACGTGTTGCCACGTGTTGGCCCTTCGGGTTAAAACTCTGACACGTTTGGTAATGGATTATCATGGACTTAACAAAGTAATAGTACGAAATCGGTACCCCTACCACCGATATTGAGCCTGTTGGAACATCTTGTCGAGGCCAAGTTTTTCATTATGATTTACCTTCGAGGTGCGTATAAATTAGTTAAGATCCATCTAGGGGACAAGTGAAAAACTACATTTTGCACACAGTACAAACATTTTGAATGATGTTGTTTTGTCTCACCAACACACTGGCTGTCTTTCAACACCTGGCCAATGACATTTTTTGTGTATTCTTGGATGTGTTCATGATATTGTACCTTAACAACATCCTTATATACTATAAGACATTTGAGAAGCATGAGGAGCATATTCAGTAGGTACTATAGAAATTATGGAATCATGGACTTTATGCCAAGCTTAAAAAGTGCAGTTTTGAATAAGACCATGTGGAGTTCTTGGGGTACATCGTCTTGTCGGAAAGAGTTCAATGGATCCTGCCAATGTGAGAATTGTGTTGGATTGGCAAGTCCCACGATTTATATGGGATGTTTAGTGTTTCCTTGCATTATTGCAAGTTCATCAAGAACTATTCCAAAATCGTGCTACCACTCACTAAACTCACAAAAAAGAACAAGCTATTTGTGTGGATACCGAAAAGTGGAATTTGTCTTCAACACCTTGAAGCAAGCCTTCACTTCCACTCCAATATTGGCTCACCCAAATCTTAACAGACCTTTTGTCATGAAGGTTGATGCATCGAACTTTGCATTAGGTAACATCTTGTCCCAGGTTGGTGAAAATGGTTAACTCCACCTGGTAGCATTTCACTCCTATAAGTTTTTCACACTGAAAATCAATTACAAGGTACATAACAAGGAGTTTTTGGTTATTATGAATTAGTTTGAAGAATGGAGACAATTCTTGAAAGGTTCATCACATTAGGTAAAAGTCTACAACAACCACAAGAATCTTATGTACTTTTAGTCAGCATGAATTTTAAGCTGTTGATAGTTTTTGTTGGGCTTAGTTCCTATGATTTAACTTTGTCATCACATATCGACCAGGTTGCAACAAGGTAAAGCAAATGCTCTATCCTAACATTCTACTTAGCTTCTCGTCCTAGTGTCCTGACATTTGATCAACAATGACATGTTTTTCTGAGATCAAACAGACCAAAGTTGATGGTTACTAAGGTGTTGCAAGCACAAGTGGATTTTAGTGTTTTTGACATGGTTCATGCAGCATTACTAACAAATCTAGTTGCTTAGATGTTCTGAACCATATTGCTCTGGACCAAGGCTCGAGTTCTGATTCTTAGTATAACTGTGGTGACTACAATTAGTTTAAACTCTAGAACGAGTTGCTGCTCTACAACAATCTTGTTACATTCTAGATGGCCCATGTCTTTGAGTGTTGCAGGATTGTCATGATTATCATAGTTCTGTTGCTGGACATTTTGGTTCGCACAAGACATTCGAATTGGTTACTCAAGATTACTAGTGGCCCCAACTTCAAACTATGTAACAGACTTTATATGCACTTGTGATATTGCCATCATCTGTACAAGTTGCTTTAGTCATTGCCAATTCCAATTAGTCTTTGGAAGTTAATCTTCATGAACTTTATTGCTGATCTTCCTCAATCTAAGGGGTTTTATGCAATTTTGATTATGATGAATCGATTCTCCAAGATGATTATTTTATCCCATGCACTAAGTTCATCACAAGTGAGGAGATAATGAAACTGGTGTTTAAGGAAGTTTTTTGATTGCATGGTCTGCCATACAATATTATTACCGACAGAAGACATGTCAAGTTTTGGAAGTAACTACTTTAGCTTTTAAACATTGAATGTAAATTGTCCTTGGAACATCATCCATAAAACAATAGTCAATTTGAATGGACCATTCAGACCTTGGAGTAGTACTTCAATGCTTTAGCAATTATCAACGGGATAATTGGGTCAAATTCTTACCTTTTGCAAAATTTGTGTACAACAACTTAGTGCATGTTTCTACAAGTTAGTCACGATTCTTTGTAGTCCATGATCAGCAACCTCATTGGTCGTTACATGCTTGTGTTGATATTTCAGTCAACTATTAATATAAAACCGTCTCAACCAGCTTAAGCTATTCACTCATGAGGAGTTGACTCATCACCTCCCCCGAGCCCAAGCCTCCCACAAGGTAGCTACTGATCTACATTGTCAAACTACCCCAATTTTTCGAGTTGGTGATCAGGTTTGACTTCTTCAATGTAGTTTAAAGACTACTAGATCATGTCAATAACTTAATTATTAACGCCTTGGCTCATTTATAATCATCAGTAAAGTCAATGAGGTTGCATTCCGTCTTCACCTTCTTTCTACCATGAAGATTCACCCCATCTTTCATGCATTCGTCCTTGAACCATACATACTTAATACCATTCCTAATTATACTATACTACCATCATTACCTATTAAGTTTGATGGTGAATTCGAAAATAAAATTTATGTTATTTTGGACTTTAAGTTTCTTTAGGGTAAGCTTGTTGATTGGGTCAATTACTTTCCTAATGACCGCACTTGAGAGCCTATGGAGAACCTGGGTAATGCTTAACAAGTCATTACGGCATTCCATACTCGGTACTTAGACAAGCCTAAATCCAACTCTAATCCAACTTGTAGAACTTGCCGCCAAAGAGAGGATGATGTTATGAACCACAAAATATATCATGTTGATGCTAATGCTAGTATATGCCAATACTAGAATATGCTTTGAAAATATTTTAGGTTAAAGAACTAATGATCCATATTTAAATCCAGAATCAAAAGTTCAAATTTAAATTTGAAACTAAAAGTTCTATTTATATTAAAATCAAGGTTTAGATTCAGATTTTAAACAGAAATCTAGATTGTCATAGTTCTAACATGGTGGATTGACTATCTAGGTAAAGATTGTGGGATATGTGAGAAAAAAGACTCAAGCAGACCTAGGTCATCATGAGCATGAGCCTTCTCATAAACACCAATTTATGGAAAATATTTGTGACACAGATTTAGATTCAGAATTAGATATTCAAATTCAAATTTAGAACCAAAATGTTTAAGTTTAAATTTATATTGATGGTCCAGGAACACCAAGTCCTAATATATAAAGGAGGTTAGGATTAATATTTTAGTATTCAAGTCCAACACAAGTTGTGGGCTGATGTTTTGTTTAACTATCTTTCTTTCTTATTTCTTCAATTCATATTTTATTCTTGGTTATGGACTTGATAGTAATATCTTCCAATGGTTGTTGGTAGCACCTATATCATCGTGTCTCCTTCTTTTGTATCAAGCTCATCAATCAAATACTTAATAGCATTCAAGATTCTATCTTTCACAAGATAGGCTTGTGTCTCTTGCACACAATCCAATGTACTCAAGATGAGTCCCATAATAACTACTTCTTTATCAGCTACTTTCAACACCGTTAGAATACTCATTTGGCATTTTGCCAATTTTTCCATCAAATGTTTGAAATTTTTTTTGTAATGCCCTCAACATTCTTTTATTAACAATTACAAGAAAGTAGTAAATAAATTGAGTAGTTGTGGATTTCACCAAGTTTCTTAAAGCTAATTTTTGAAAAGCAATAACAAGTTTTGGCTTTTTTTAGTATAAACATGACAATACGTTCACAACCTTTCATGTAAGGCTTCACCCATTCTAACTCATCAATATCCTTGAGTAATGAGTTTAAGTACACATTGTCTATGCATAATACAAAGAAACTCCTACTCATTTTCTTAGCCATACTCACATAGTTAGAGCCATTGTTAGTTATAAACTAAATAATGTTCTCCGGTTAACATTTAAGACCTAATCTTGCTCCATAATCGTGCGCCATTTTTCTTTTTCCCTAGAGCATGAATAACTTTCTCAAAAGTTGATAATGGATCTTCTCCTTAAGCATTGCCATCCATCAACAACAATGATACCAAATTTCTTTCAACGATGTCTCTCATGACTTGCAAGCTTGTGTACTCATTCAAATGTTTGTGTTAGATTTCCATACTTCAGAAAGATGACGAAATAAAGCTCTTTTCGATATGGATTGTTTATAATGTTAAAAGGTTGAGCAGTTGCATAAATGAATATTTTAACATCAATAGTAGCTCTAGAAGCTATGATGCTTTGATCATAGCATTTTCCCAAGGAAGTTGGAAGGTTTAAGGAAGATATCCAAAACACCCAGGCATGTTGTTAAGTATGGTCTCGTCAACTTTAGATAAATTTGAAATATTAGAGGATGTCCCTAGAGATGCCCCTTGATTTCCATAGTAATGTCTTGTGAAAGTAGTAGTTTGAGTAGAGTTAGCTTCATTACCAACAATGTCCTTAGTATTTCCAGCACCATTAACCTGAAAACTTATCTTGTGTATATTGCCATCTAGATTGGGGTAAACTGTAGTGTATTTGGTTGCAATTGAGTAGTGAAAATTGCGTTGATATATTCATTATTAGCCGATTAAACACGCGGTAGTAAACGTTGGGGAAGTGACATCATTCTGCTCACAAATTAATTAATTAAACTACTTAAAAAAGCATAGCATTAGGATGCTACGTTACCATTATCAATTATTTAAAGAGTCTTTATTTCTTTATATAAGTTTTTGTATCCTATATTTTTACATGTCACACAAATAATTATGTCTAATTAAAAAATGCCTTAAGTTACTCAACTAGAATTTCGCATTTCAGTCATCTTGAATCCCTCAAATCCTTCTCCATCGAACTCGCGGATGGATGGCTTTCCTTTGATGGCGCTATCCGAGGTCCGATACCATATTGGAAAACGGATCTGGACAGGCCGGGGATTGAACCCGGGACCAACCCCCCTTGGGAATTTGCCACCCATTTTAGTAGGATCACAATGCAGGTACTCCCATAAGAAGAAACGTACGCATCTCCTACTGAATAGCGAGAGGAACATAAGAGCATTATTCTATTTGTTCAGTTAGAATTTTACTCAGGTGAGTTTCATGGCTCCATTATAAATTTTGTTGTAATAGTTGCATCTCTAAGAACCATGTCCATGTCCACGAGCGAAGATGATCGTTTCCTTCTTCTGCTCGTGATTCAAACATTGAAAGACTCTAAATCTTTTAAAAGATTCTATTTAATAAACATCACGTTCTCGTGAACGTGATGATGTGTGTAAGTACTCTCACGAACGTAGTTTCTTATATAAACTCATTCGCTAATAAGTACCAGTAAAATATATTTATATGACTATGTAATGTGTGTGTGTATATCTGTGCGTGTGTGTGAATATGTATGATAGCCAGGAATGCATATGGTGTTTAGACCATATCACTAGAAAATTTTACAAGATAATTGAACTTGTGAAATTTTATATGGTAAAGATATTCAATAACAGGAAAACCTCGTCTGATTAAATACAGGAGTTGAACTTGAGGTGGAACATGATGTACTGTATATAGTTTGGTTGTATATGTGTGTATTTATACATCTTTGTGTGTAACTGTGTGCGCACGCATTTTCATGATTATCTTTCTAAAGTGTCCATTATTAGCTCATCATCTGTGCGTTCATGATGTGCATGCGTAGTATGGTTTACATTTGTGTTGTAACTGGAGAGTACGCGACAAACGTAAAAGTTAATGATTAGGATTTGTTCACACATGGGCTTCTTAATCATGTATTAATGAGTTACATTATCCTTAATAGCTTTAGCAAATACTTGAAGGTTCCTATAGGAGGAACCACCTTTAGCAACTGCATTCCGTGCATGTTCCCTCAGCTTGGCAGCTCGTTCCTTCATCATCTTACCATCTTCACTAGTCATGAGTTTCTGCACGAGTCCGGATATAACCCCTCGAGAAACGACTTTCTTTGCGAATGGGTCGTCCTCCTCCCTGTCGTTCACTTCCAGACCTATTTTCCAGTTATACACAATCTCCTGGCAGTTTGTGTTCTGCTCGGCGATGAGCGGCCATGCGATCATGGGGACTCCTGCACATATACTTTCAGTAGTAGAGTTCCAGCCGCAGTGTGTTAGAAATCCACCCACTGCAGCGTGAAGAAGAACCAGCATCTGTGGTGCCCAAGAAACCACCAGTCCCCTGTCACTCGTTCTCAATTTGAAGCCCTGTAAGAAATCTGCAAGACTGCCAGCGCCGTCTACAGACGATGAATCAAACGTGTTACCATTGCCAACTGATGAAATGAGTTTGTCTCTAAAGACAAGAAGAAACGGCTGCTGGCTCTCTTCCAGGCCCACTGCAAGCTCTCGGAACTGTTCTGCAGTAATTGTAGCCGCGCTTCCGAACGAAACGTACAATACGGAGCCTCCCTGCTGTGTGTCCAGCCAGGACATGCACTTTGCGTCTTCCCCAGACAGAGCATGCAGCAGCTCTGTGTTGTCGTCTGAGAAGAAAGCAGGTGACAGACACGGACCAACTGGGTAATAGTTGGACTTGATCTTCTCGCGGAAGGCTTGTATAGCGTGCGGCTCGAGCTCCTCGAATGTGTTCGAGAGTGCATATGCCGATTCCAGGAATCTTTTACTGCCATCACAGATTGTGCTGTGGAAGAATGCATGGTCTGGACGGAATGAGAGTGGCAGTTCCTTAGCTTGCATAGGAGGGATCCCGGGGTGAACAGTAATCAACTCCCTGGTCAAATTCTCTAAACAAAAGAGAGTGAACACACACGAGAGAGAGAGTTTAAAATTCCACGTGGTGCATATTACTTATTATACATAATAACATGACGAGAGGGTATCAAGCAAAATAGATCAGAATACCAAGATAAATTTTATAAAACTTACCAGGAGTAACAGGAGCAACTCCTCTAGCAATGAGATCTGGAAGACAGAAATGATGAATGTCACTGAGTGCACTGGCCGTCCACAAACTCGCCCTGGGAATACAAAACTTGTCGGCCACATCCTGCACAAAGGCATTGAAAGTGTCTGTAACGATGCATTCAACAGGCCTGCCTTTGTCCCGGAACTCTGTAATCAGCTGCTCCAGAGGCTCCTGCAGTTTCCCATCCTCGAGTGCGTTGCTCAGAGGAACTGGAAGGCTGACTATGTCTACCTTCTCCTCAGCAGACGCAAAAGCTCGAGCACGGAGCGCAGCTTCTTTACAGGACTCAGACGAAACGTATGTGAGTTTGAAGCTTGGTTCCACATCTGCAAGGCGGTTGCACATATGCATAAGGGAGTTGATGTGTCCCGGAATATGAAATGGGAAAGCCAATATGTGAACCTCTGCCATAGCTCATACACATACACTAAAGAGATCTTTGAGTTTTACTATTCATGCCAATTACTATAAATACAGCTTGGCAACGAAGAACACGGACTCGAATAAACTATAAAGAACCAGAATTCTTATGAGAAACGACTCTTAAAAGACCGGTTTGGATACACGGAATAATGTGGGCCCCTTCGGGTTTGGACCTTATCTACAAGAGCATCCAATACATGTGAAAGCTGTAAACACATGGACCAATGCACGCCTCCACTCTGTGTGTTGTGTATGTGTGTGTTAATTTTTATTAGTAGACCACAATGAAGGAATTGATATATAGAAATATATAATTATACTATTCCATGGTTACAAACATGAATTTCATACAGCATCAGAGCGATGTATATTCGGTACAGGTCCTTTAACCAGTATCTCCCACTTAAAACCCAGTAACCCAGAGTTGAGATGCATAGGACACCCAAAGCAACTGGTGTATAATTCAGTGTCTCGAAGGTAACAGGAAAGGCTACTGGTAGGCAGAATAGTACAGTAGTTAGCATAACCCAGAGTACAGCTAACCATCCAATAATAAGGGAGAACCTTCCAAGGTTGAATGGTCCCTGTATGAACCTGTTTCGTGCTAGTGTCACTCGGAGTAGTATTGGCAGGGAATATGCGATGTTCAATGCAATTGTTGAAATTGAAACTGTTGCTTGAAATGCCACTGCGCTCCCCAAGTACTGATAAATGCCCAACAAGTTACTTGTGTTGTGTGTGTGTGTGTGTGTGTGAGAGAGAGAGAGAGAGAGAGAGAGAGAGAGAGAGAGTACACAAAAAGTGTCTGCGCGTGTCTTATAGCTCATGTCATTATTTATATATTCATAAGATGCCACTTACTGGTAAAACAACGCAAAACGCAATGAGGGTGCACATCCAAACTGCGTTAATGGGGACTTCCTCTTTATTCAACCTGTGCCATAATCTCGAGAAAGGTAGAGCTCCATCTCTAGAAAATGCATATGTCATCCTGCAAACAAAGGTGTGCGTGAGTGTGTGCAGGCGTGCCGGTACAAAAACATGCATAATGTAAAAATAAGGATATCATATTGCATTCGCATGACATTCGCCATAACTTAAACACAATCAGAATCAATATCTGTGTAGAGAGAGATACATACATACACAGATACTGTGTGCTATATATAATGTGTGCATTACCTAGAAGTAGCTGTGATAGCTGTCAATCCACACATGAAGATAGCACCACAAGGGACGATTAGCAAGTAAACTGTCCACTTTCCATTTCCGTACTGGCTCTTGAAAGAATCGTACACAATCTGTGCAACCGCATATCCTCTGGTATCATTGCTTTGTCTAGTAAGTGTGGAATGTCCACACTCGTAAAAACTAGCGAAAGAACATAGAATGTTCCCATAACTACTGAACCTCCGACAGCACCCACTATTCCAAGAGCACCTGACGTGTCCGCAGTCTTAGTTTCTTCTGTCTATATATACATATGTAATAAAGTCAGTGTGTGTGTGCGTCTGAATCGTACCATGTGAGCAGAAGCATCATATCCGAGAAGGGTATACTGGCTCATGAGAAGTCCTATTAAGAATATATATGGTTTACTATCTATTCCAGCCCCATTGTCCTCGTTGAAATGAGTAAAAACGAATGATGCCTTTTGACGTGGTGAAATTACTAGCAAAATGGTTCCCATAACAAACACACCTGCACAACAAAGAACACGTCTCTCTCTCTCAAAACATATGCATGAATTTACACATGCATACATACAAACGTGAGAACTTACCCAATATGTTCCAAATAGCAGCCAGAGAACCCAGCCAAGACAGCCAGTGAACTGCAAGGCTGTTGATCAGCCCATCAACTAACAAAATCCCAGCGTACATGCCGATAGCAACGTATTTAGATGGATAATATCCTGCATTACCATCAATAATAGTGGCATGTATACAGATACGTATGTGCTATGTGTTTATATACATAAACATACATACATACCTGTGCAAAGAAGATAACAACTTGTAATAGTGGTACTAAACCGAAACAAACACTGGCTGTTCCCACCCACTGCATTTAAAAACTTCAGCCATCGAAAATTTACATAACCAAATCCATTTACCAGTCCTACAGAGTTAAACCTGAAAAAAAGGAGAGAGTGTGTGTGTGTTAATCGTATGCTGAAAGATGCATAAAAATAGCATATCTAGAGTTCACTTATGCATGAACATGTATACACATATATTAGATATCCACTGGATATATACGTGTACACACACACAACACACACACACACACACACACACACATATATATATATATATATATATATATATATATATATCACACAAACTAGCGTGTGCGGGTGTCTGAACCTATACATCTACAGAGAGAACTAATCCACTGTGGCTTCCTCATCACACACCAAGAGACGGAACTCGAAAGTGTATATGAATCTCTGATAAACCTTTGTGTTGTAATATCATGTGGAAGTATGTATATGGGTCTTACCAACCAGTCATCCATGACATGAAAGGACCCCATCTTGGTCCTGCTAATTTGAAGCTCCAAAAATACAAACCACCAGAAGTAGGATACGCCGAGCAAATCTCAGCCATCGAAAGAGCAATGCACATGGTGAATACACATACAAATATCCATCCATATACGATGGATACTGGTCCTCCGTATGTTAGCCCCGTGTTATAAGTTGTTGTGATCCCAGTTATTATTGATACACATGAGAAGCACAAGGACACATTCCCTAAAAACCTGGAAAATTAACCTTGAATAAGAACACACCGTCTCGATATATACATAAATAACTAGGCACATGTAGGTAATAACGTGTATGTGTGTGTGTGTGTAGAGAGAGAGAGAGAGAGAGAGAATTTACGATAATGTTCGCTGCAGATCCTGCTTGTATCCAAGTTCATGGAGACGACGCTGCCCAGAGTCCATTTTTGCCGAATCCATAGCACAAAACAACTAGAAGAGAGTAAAAATATCAAATTCCCTGCATATCACCAAAGACTTTCATTAAATTTTATGATAATATCATATATTGTATATATAGAATTCTCAGATTAGTTGATTTCAAAGAGTGACTGTTGCTTACATATATAATTAATTTTCTTAGAATATACGACGATACCATGACATTTGCACTAAGAAAGACTTTTGGTTGAATTTACATTATATTTTATACTTAATGTCTAAGTTGTGTAAGACTTTTCAAAGTCACGTTTACCAAATAATGCAGGCAAGTGATTCATAAAAACTTTCCATATTCACGGCATATTTCATGGTCCACGTTTACAATGAGTAATCACTGCACGTTTCCACAAAGAGAATAGTGGAAGCGTTGCACTGTGCAAATATGTGTACATATGCATGTGAAACACACACACGCGCACGGACACACACACACACGCACACCTACCTGGTTCACCAATAATCTTTGCAGGAGCAGACTCCATCTTTAAAGTTGTGGAACCGATGTGTATCTCTTACGAGTATTTCACGTCCCCTTATCTTCGAGATAAACTTTGTAACAGTATGACAGTCGGAGCAAACTCTAAGGTTCTTTATGATCCTGTTTCTTTCACGTAAATGTCACGTATGCGTGCATATCTATGTACACATGTGCATTTACACACACAGACAGATAGATTTGCACATGATATACGCGTGTGTAACTGCTCTCTCTCTCTCTCTCTCTCTCTCTCTCTCTCTCTCTCTATATATATATATATATATAGCAAAGTACTTGCCTGAGAGAAGTGCCAGGAGGCGTGCTAATAAGCCCGAATGCAATAGCCAACCTGGATCATGTAGAACACATCAATAAAGATTTTAAAGAATGTATATTTTAATAACAATAAACACTGCCAACCTCTCACTGTGATAAGCCAGTAAACTCTCTTTGTGCTCATCGTCAACATCGTGCAGTATATTCTTTATCCATGTCAAAGGAGCACAAACCGTAAGTAAGAACGTGGCGTTATATGTGTATATATGCATGCGTTTGTATGTGCACATGTGAAACGTGTGTATCTGTGCGCGCGCTATGTAACTGACCATTCTAGTATCAGGAATATAACCAGCTGCTTTCATTTCCCAGTTTAAGATTTCCAACTCCCTGTAAATCTGCTCACGCTTCGGATGAAACGAGTCTCTCTCCATGAACTCGTGGACCTTATTAAGTACCTCAATAGAAGAAATTCCTTTCTCCTTCTTCACTCCACGCTCGTGCATTGCAATCCTCAACCTGTGACCCAATGTTGTTAAAACTCTCTCTCTCTCTCTCTCACACAAACACACACACACACGGAAATAAATACCTGTTAACTTTCTCCCATTCCCCAGCAACCGCATATATGTTAGACAGCACGATATATGCACCAGAACGGCTTGGATTCTCTTCAAGCACACGCTCAGCAGCAATTCTGGCCTGCTCCATCTTGTTCTGAATCCGACAGGCCCCAAGCAAGGCCATCCAAAGTGCACCATCCGGTACGCTACCTGAAACATCCTGTATAAACTTCACAGCTTCATGTATCTTTCCTGCACGAGAGAGTATATCCACCACACATCCACATATCTCAGTCGTTGGTGAAACACCGAAATCCTGAACCATGGACACGAACCAGTTGTAGCCGTCCGATACAGAACCTGAGTGACTCAGAGCCGATAGAACACTCACAAAGGTGACATTATCTGCTTGTACACCTTCCAAGACCATTCTGTTGAACAAGCCAAGAGTTTCATCATAACGCCCGTGTTGGGCATATGCTCCAAGCATCGAGTTCCACGTAAGTATGTCTCTCTTCAGCATCTTCTCAAATACACACCATGCCTCCACGAGCTTCCCACACTTACCGTACATATTCACAAGTGCAGTGTCCACAATGAGGTCCATACGTATCCTCTTCTCCACCATATGGCTGTGTATCTGTCTCCCCTTTTGAAGTGCAGCAAGGTGTGCACACGTATCCAAAGCTGCAACCATAGTGGCACTACCCGGTCGAACACCTTCAAGCTGCATTTCCTCAAAGAGATGCAAAGCCTCCCTCCTGAACCCGTTCTGGGCATACGCCACGCTCATCACTGTCCACGCCACAGCATCTTTCACCTTCATATCAAGGAATATCTTCCATGCCTGTCCTGGAGCCCTGCATCGCCCATATAGATTCATCAGGGCCGTTGAAACGACAATGTCCTTGTCATTCCCAGTTTCTTGTATAATGCTGTGTATCTTCTTGCCCTCAGATAGGTTTTCTAAGTGCGTGTACAAGTTCAGGATCGATACAAATGTGATATCGTTAGCTCTAGATGTACCATCCTGTTGCATCACCCGGTAAAGCCTCACTGCCTTGTCAAGGTCCCTGTGTACACCACTTAAGGTGTGTGTGTGTGTGTTATACAAATACAACTCTATAAAGATGTATAAAGGTATACTTCCCTTCACATGCAAACGCATTCTCTTGAAAGCTGCGGCCTATATTATTACGTGTGTACATAATCGGTGTGAATGTATGTATGGAAGTTATACATCCATACGTGTGTGTGTATACACATACAGATAAATGCACACGCGCACACACACACACACACAACGTACCCGTTTTGTGCATAGAGCGTGATAACAATGTTCCATGTAACCACATCTTTTTCCGGCATGCTATCAAAGATTCCTCGTGCTTCATGAAGAAGGCCAGAGCTGCCAAACATGTTAACAGCCGCATTCATAACTCGGACATCAGTTTCAAGGCCTTGTGATCTAACTAGCCCATAAACAAACATCCCTTCACGGACGTGTTCTGCATTTGCAAATGCATTAAAGATTGTGTAAAATGTGATCTTGTTGGGGAGAACGCCATCTTGCTAATCATGGAAAAACTATTAGAGAGAGTGAGAAAGAGAGAGAAAGCGAGAGAACCTGCATTCTCCTGTAAAGGTATCTTGCGAGGTTGTGCTCCACATGTTGAACACAAGCCGCTATCATCGCAGTCCAGGAGATTAGATCTCGTTCTTTCAGCCTCTTAAAAGCCCCATGCATCCACCACACTTCCTGCTTCATCACTGTAATATATCATATACTGTATGTTGTAGGTATCTATACATGGATGCATCTTTACCAACATCTTTCTTCCCTCTCCTCTCCCTCACACGTGTGAATACTTCACACTATATGCTTGCATATACGCACACAAAACATATACATCTGTGTGTGAGTGAATATTACACACCACACTTATTGTACATGTTGACAAGAGCAGTCCCAATGAAGATATCTGACTCGAGGCCCCTCTCCACAATCTGACGGTGAATTTTTATGCCGTGCTCTAGAGATTCGGGTACACACACGCATTGAGAATTGTTACGTATGTAACCTTTGTAGGCACCACTTCATCCTCTTGCATCTTGTAGAACAAATGTAGTGCGAACTCAAACTGTCCGTGTTGGCAGTATGCACCTATCATCCTACAGAATGTTATATCATATATCATATATATATATATATATATATATAGATGAGAGAGAGAGAGAGAGCACAAATATGTAAACAAAGACTTCAATATAATGGAAGTGTTTGCATTAATATTACCTATGAACCGGTAACAACAATTTCAAACGTGACATTAGTCATGTATATATATAAAGGTAGAATGGCTTCTACATAGAGTTTTACAAGGCGCGCACACACACACACACACAGATATATATGCAACAATTTGTGAATAGGGAGGTTTAGACATGTGTATAATGAATACAGTCTGATGGTATCATCCAGTTCTCAGAAACGCACGCACGCACACACACAGAAGTCTACTGCTTACCTGGTCCAAGAGATTGCCCCCTTGTTGTCCAAGGCATCAAAGACCTTGCGAGCATCTGCAAGGCTGCCACACTGTGCATACATTTGAACGATATGATCACCCACAAGGAGATTGTGGCCATAGCCACGTTTTACAATGTGGTAATGCACTCTCCTGCCATACTCCAACTTCTTCTCCCTGCCACATTGCTTGAGCAGCTCGATGAAGAATGCTGAATCAGGCTGAAAATCTTTATTCTTATCAAGAGAATGTAGATTCTTTGTAATATCTGGCGCGATTGAGACCGAGGGTGGATTTCTGGCAATTAAATCTGCACTGCCTGTATAAATGAGATAAGAAAAATGCGAAAAATCCAGGAAATCAATGAAAACCTACAATATATATAAAATTCATACCATGAAGAGCTCTATGCAATCCGTTCTTCAGTGTCTGCCCGCCATGCCGCATTCTCTTCTTCAAACTATGAAACCCTCAATAAACCCTAAACCACAATTAAGATAAACTATTAATTATCTTCTTTTAAATTTATATATATTAAAACTATTTATCAAAAAATTATTATTGAACCTTGTTATTTAATTATATATTATCCCTTATAGAATTTGATTGGTAATTTGAACTTTCAAACCGATTTAAATTAAAATTTAAAATAATAGATAACAGAATAAATTGTTTTGATGTATATAGTATAAAAGTCTATATATGTAAAGTGGATATATTATATATTTATAAATGAACTTATCATACCAAATGGTGTGTGTGTGTGTGTGTCTATATATATATATATATATATATCACATGAATAGAGAATCTACATACATCACTCTTTACAGTGGTTGATAAGTTCGCTCTTATCACCTAATAATCTTTTATAATACACACACACACACACACACACACATAGATAGATATATCACACCAATAAGAGAATCTAGCTTTTTTACTTTTTGACTGCAATCAGATTTATATATATCTCAACCACATAGAGAAGACAAAATAGGAGAATCTACATACATCACAATATTTATGAAAGAGAATAGCCAAGTATTCATGACCGCCTCAACATTTCTTTAATTAGTCCTAAATATTAAATAAAAAAAAGTAAGTTACTTAATATAAAGAATAATTCAAATTTCATATATATTTTCTAATTTATACAACACACTTTGAATGAACGAAAATTAACCAAAATCATTATTTTGTAAGCACAAGCACACCCATCAATCCATTAGCTATTTCATAATGAACAGCTCTTGAAAATCCTGCTTCCAAGGCCACCTTCTCTAGCTCCCCTCCTGCAAAATACAAAACAACTTAAACTAAAACAGATATCTAATTAACTATATAAAACCTGTTAAAAAATTTGCAATTGACTGTTTCAAATATGAACACTCGTCCCCTAATCCAAATGGAGTTGCTGCTGGCAGCACTACACTATCAAGTATCCATTCCTGCAATACCACACACACGCACGCACACAACACATATATATAGATAGATAGATAGATAGAGAGAGAGAGAGAGAGACAAACGTTGATTGGGAAGACAGATGTGCTCTTGTTAAAATCCAAAATGGATGCTGTAGCACCTACAGTTAAGAGAACTCTTAGAGTAGTTCTATATATGAATATGTAAAAATGATTAATAATGTACTTATATATTCAACATATGAATGTATTCATTAGCTGTACCTGGTTTGAGAACACGGTATATCTCTTTTAAAGCACAAGGAATGTCTGTAACGTTTCGAAGACCATATCCCATGGTGACAGCATCGAATTCTTCACTCTGGAAAGACATGTTCAATGCATCTCCCATGTGCCACCTGTGAATAAACTACTATTTAGTAATATAAATTAATAACATTCATAATAACATACTCTTACTCAATGTTCTGTTTATGTAAACACTTTTGCCGCTTTTTTGCCAAAGCTAAGAACTCTTCAGCAAAGTCAAGGCCAATCACCTATAACAGCAAGTGGTGTATGTATATATATACTTAATAAAATTGGTAACCTTGCCATTGGGAGCAACTTTTTCTGCTAAAAGAAGCGATAGGTCACCAGTTCCACAGCAAACATCAAGTACAAGATCTCCAGGCTTTGCTCTAAAAAAGAGCACGCATAAACACGTACTTATATAGGAAAGTATATGTGTATTTTCTTGTGTGTATACCTGCTCCATCGAACCGCCATTCTTTTCCAAATCCTGTGTTGCCCAAGGCTCAAGCCATCAATTATCTGTACGGTAATTTGTATATATGAAGCGATTGCTAGAATGAATATATATATATATATATATATATAGACACACACACACATACGCTATCGTATATGGGAGCAACGCGGTTGAATAAAATTTGCCTTGAAGTGGCACGTTCATCTAATTTAGCAGATATGAACAAGTTTCTTTCTCCTATTGCAATAGTTAACAAAAATTAAGCACAATTAAGAGAAGAAGGAGAAGAACTTACCTGTTCTGCGGAGGCCAATATGAAACTGTTGCATCCCAATTGCCATCATCTATTTAAGCTGAATTTGAACCTAAATAAAATTCATAGGAAACTGAGACATTTTCTACATATTTATTGATTTAACATTTTTTATAATCTAATAATTTTAATAAAATATTAAATACTGATGAAAGTCAATTGCACGTCTATTCAGGAGAATATTATATTTGATAAGGATTTGAGAGGCATGGTTACTTATCACTAAATTAATTTAATTTAAGTATTAAATACAGACTTTGAATATATTCTGATAGTTCTGTTATTTAGTTTTAATACTTGTTAAAAGGGTTTACGATGTTTAATGTTATAACATGAAATAAACGTAAGAGAAATAGTAAGAATTGGTTCATTAAGATTAATGCCTTTCTCAATTAACATGTTTTTCTTATTTAAATACATATGTAAATGGGTTTTAGTGTATGTTAATTAAATAAGAATTAGAAGAAGGAAAAAATTCTTGAATTTATTTATAACTTTAAAAATTTATTTATATATATATACACACACCACACACACTTTTATGAAAGTTTTAAATTTACATATATATTCTTGTAAAAGTTTTAAATTTATATTTATACTCTTTAAAAACTTCAATCTTTATTTTAATTTTATATAAAATACTTAATAAAAATTATTTTAACTTATAACATATTTAAAATGAAATAAAATGAAGTTTAATTGTTAAATGTTAAAACTATCATAATAATAATGTTAGGAAATAACATATTTTTGAAAAATATTTTTATATTATATTGCAATATATATGTTTAATTGTTTGCATTTTAAAATCAAATATCACAAAATGTAAATTAATCCAAATTTTTTGTGATTTTTAAAAAATATATATTTTAGTTTAATTTTAGGGAAAATATCATATATATCCCTAAAATTTATCATATTTACATATGTATATATCCCTAGAAAGCTTAAATTTACATATATACTTACTTTAACTTAAAACTTTATATATTTTAAAATTAAAATAAAATATTTTCTTAATAAAAAAATTATGGTTAATTTCTATTTTATTATATGTAGTTTCAAAATGCAATCAATTAAACATGTATATTGCAATATAATATAATTATTTAAAAGAATATCTCATTTCTTATGGCATTTTAACATTCAACAATTATAAATTCATTCCATTTCATTTTAAATATTATAAGCTAAATACATATTTTTCTTAAGTATTATTAATTAAAATTAAAATACAAAGGTTGAAGGTTTTCAAGGGTATAAATTAAATTCAAAATTTCGGGAGAGATATATGTAAATATGATAAATTTAAAAGGTATATAAATTATTCTTAAAAGAAAGAGAAATTTTTAAAAATTATAGACCAAAACCTTTAGTTAAATATTAATTTTTCTTCAATTTTTTTATACACATCTTAATGAAATGTCAAAATTTATATACAGTTTTAAATTGATGAATATGTGGTTAAAGATATTTTCCATTTAAATTGTGAAGCATAAAGTATATTCCCCATTTGTTTCTACCTCATGCCCATGGCTCACAGTGTTTTCCTTTTAAAGGTATTATGTGAGTCTAAGAGGTTCATTTAGTTATTACTATTGTATATACATGTTTTCTAGGTTATTTCATCTGGGTTGTTTTTGTATGTGGTGCAATAGCATCCTGACATAAAGAAAATCAGTAAAGGTCTAAAACATGACAAAATTGGGCATTTACAAACTTGAGTTTCAACTCCAAAACTCCAAGGTATATAGAATATTCATTGAATATATTAGGGTATTGCGGAGACATGATATAGTTAGCACACAAAATATTCTTGTATTTTATTTTATCATTTTTAATTTAATTATTGTTTGAAGGTATATATGTGAGGGTAGGGCATGGGGTGAGAAAAGAATGAGCTCTTGACAGTAGTGGGGATACATATTTGTAAATTAAAATGCAGATTTATATAAATCCCTCAGCTCCAATATCAAATAGAAGGCTTGCATATCCAAATGTATGCCCATGGTGACCATGGGCATACATAAACTTTTCACATGTGGAGGCACAATGTTATAGTTCTAACTTGGTGGGTTGACTACCTAGGTAAAGATTATGGAATATGTGGGAAAAAGACTCAAGTGTAACTGGGTCATAACGACTAGGGGCCCTCTCCTAAACACTAATTGGCCCTTTGCCTAATTGGCATAAGGGGAGAGGGAAAGGTTGTGACACACAATCTATCATGACCGTGGTTACTTGAGATTTGCCATTGAGGAAGTTCTCTAGAGCATGAATTCACACTAAATTCTCTTAATATGTCAATCTCCTCCTTCACTTATTATTTTTGCTATTGTTTTTTCTTCTTTGGCTAGGGAAATTTTATTTTGGGCCACAACTATGTTCTTCAATGGTTTGACAACATCCTTGAATGATTGACAACAATTTCTCAAAGAAACAATTTTGAATTTTGACTTGAATTTAAATATCTATAATTAAAATGGGTTCTAGGGTTCTTGGGGAAACGATTCATTAATCTACCATTAGATTTTAGAATTGAATACATGGCTGTATTTCTTGAATAGTGGGCATGGACTAGACCAAGTTTCAGCTACAGTTTCCAAGTGGTTTATGAGTTCTATGCACAATTCTTTTAGGGCTCTTGGAGCTTATTCAAGTGTTGTTTTTTGTCATTTCAAGTTTTTTTTGGGCTTTTGAATGTTGTCTTAGCTGCTACACACCATTGTAGTTGATACTTTCATCTAGGTGTTGGGGATTTCAGAACTACATCATTTGCCTAGTTCAAGCATCTGGTATATGTTCTTTATGGCCTTTTGTTGTTGTGTGATTGTTTCTACTTTGCTTTCTCATCTATTGTATCCTCCTACCTTTGTTGTCTTAATCCCTCTAGGGAATGTGCCAGTTGTGTATTCCATGCTTGCAAGAGACATTGGAACACAATATCAAGTCATATTGCATTAGGTTTCAAGTGAGCGATCATCATTTAGTGGTTTTTTTTATTAACATCATTAAAATATGAGGAGACAACCTTTTAACGACTTATCAAGTGGATTTTGGTTGAGATATGTGAATTTTGAGTTACATGGTGGTTTTTGTTTTGTGTTTTGGCTACAGTTGGTGTTAGTTGGTGTTGGTTAGGTGCTTTCTAGTACTATTGTGGTTCTTTTGTGAGATGTGTGTTCCAAATGATTCACCATTCACTTGACCCTTGTGGTTTGATCAAGCTTTTGCTAGCTCATATGGTAGTTATAGGTTTTTAGTTGGTATGGGTTAAGCACTTCCCAATGCTATGTGGAGGATGGACTTGTAGGCTTCTTAGGCATTGGGTTAGGTGTTGGTTGGTGTGGGTTAGACATTTTCCAGTACATTCTTGGTGTGTGTGGTTTGAGTCGGTCTCATCCTCCTTGGTGATAGTTTTTACCTATGTCACCCTCTTCTACCCTCTTTTTATGGATCTCAAGTGGTTCGATTTGTGGTTGTTGTTGTGTAGACAAAGGGCTAGGCTTTCTTGGATTGTTTCATTTGGGTTTGTTTATGTACGTTGACTTGGCTTGTGGATTGGCATGCGACATTATCTCGGCATATGAGAGGACTAGTAAGGTTTGAAGCATGATAAAACCAGTATTTATGAGCTGGAGCTTCATGTCCAATGCTTCTAAGGTATATAAAATATTTTATGAATATTCTAAGGTATCGTGGAGGTAAAATATAGTTAGTAACTTAGCATGTAGTATATTCTTGTACCTTTGTTTTTCGTTGGTTTAATCAAATTACTGAATTTGAAGGTATTAGGTGATATCTGTTTCAATGGAGGTACAACCATTACCAATAAAACATGGAGATTGCTACGAACTACAACAACCTATCACTTATGAAAACATAGGAATAATGTAAAGCATATTGTCTCATGATAACCTTGTCACGGCCATTGGACCAAATCGACTTCATTTACATATGTACCACTACCAAATTGGACCAATTGGTGGATTGGGTGATTGTTGCCACACCCACCACTCCCATCATGGTTGCACCAATAGTAGCCAGTCAAGAACTCATTGTGGTGGATTTGGCACCATCAAAATTTGAGAGCAAACAGTGGCACACATGGAAAATGAAATTTGAGTCCTATATGAACAAAAGAGCCTCTAGGACATCACCATTGGCACAAAGATTCTACCCGCAGCTGTTGATCCATACACGACTATGAAATTCAACAAGAAAGCCGTTGAGCACTAGACAAGTTCCCCAAATGCCCTTGATGGCGTGATTTCTATTGCATCATGTGTGTGAAGGCACCTTTGGGGCATGGGAAGCCTTAAAGCTCCCACATCACGAAAAAATCACGAAAAACTTTCTTGTTTCGTGATGCTGAAACACAATCAAGCTCTAAAATTTAATGAATAAGATGCAACAATGGTAGAGAATATACCTCCAACAAATTTACTGCTAGGTGTGTGGAGCTTGGCATTCAACATGAATACACCACGACATATACCCCACAGCAGAATGGTGTTGTTGAGAGGAAAAATCGTACCCTAGTTGAGAGTGCATGAATGATGTTGCATGCTAGTGGCTTTCCTAATTTCTTTTGGGCTGATGCCACCACTATTATAAGCTACCTTCAGAATTTCTTGCCCATAAAAGCTGTGTGTGGGAGTACCCCACAGGAACTCTAAGTGGTCATTGTCCCAAGATAGACCACCTATGTATCTTTGGTTGTCCCACTTGGGTGTGGGTACCTTCTAACACTCAGAGAAAGCTTGATCCTACATCTTTCAAATGCAATCTTCATTGGCTATAGTTAGGAACATAAAGCTTATCGTTTGTACCACATAAATACTTGCCAAGAAATCATCTCTTCTCTTACATGCTAGAGTTTCACAATCATCTATAAAGGTTCATCCTTCAGTGGGAGCTTCACATCCCTTGGACAATAGCAAGCAATCACCAAGTTCTTTATCCCATGGAGCTAATACAAAACCAATTCTTGAGCTAGTGGTTGGTAATGTACCCTTTCCACTTCAAAGTATTCTAGCAACAGCACCTCTTGCTCCTCTAGCTTCCAGCAGAAAAACTCCAATTCCATCTCACCAGCATCCTGCTCATGAGTGCAAAAGACCTAAGAGGTAATTGAGAATATGGTTGCACAACGACCTCCATGGCCTTACCAACCAAGGTATGAATTCCAGTTGGTTACTTACCAGAAACCTTGCACAATTTTGCAAAAGCTATGGCTTTTCCAAAGTGGGGGTTGTGGCTTGTTGCAATGGAGGACACAATGCAATCTCATGAAGAAAATAATATCTAGACTTTGGCACCTCTAGAAACATGCACACGTTGATAATGCATGTGGATTTATGTTACCAAGTTGAAGCAAGATGGGACAATTGAGTGATTCAAAGGCCAAACTTGTTGCCAAAGGCTGCTCACAAAAATCAAGTGTGGATTATCAAGAAACATTTGCACATGTGGTAAAATGGCCTTCCCCACAGAGATTTGGAGGAGAACATTTACATACACTAGCTTGAAAGCTTTGTTATTGAAAAAAAGCGCACTTTGTTTACAAGTTGAATAAAGCCCTTTATGGGCTCAAGCAATCTCCACGCCAATAGTACAAGAAATTTAATTCCTTTATGTTGATGCTTGATTTCCAGTGTAGTATAGATGATCCAAGCTTTTACATCAAGTGGAGCAAAATTCATTCATCATTCTCGGCATCTATGTTAATGATGGTTTGATCACCCACAATAATTCTGCTTTTCTTTAAGCAATCTGGAAGAAGCTCAGCAATCAATTTGCATGAAGAATCTTGATGAAGCCCACTATTGTCTTGGCATTGAAGGCTTGACTTTCTAGGGCAAGATAAATATATTAAAGCTATTCTGCAATGATATGCAATGGCACATACTAAACTAGCTCCTACATCTATGAAGGCTGGTACAAGATTGACTACAAAGATGTGCTCCAGCTCTAAAGTTGATGTTGAAGAAATAGTTATTGTGTGCAATTGGCAGCCTCATGTTCTCCATGGTATATACTCGTCCAAATCTTGCATAATTAGTGGGCCAAGTGAGCAAATTTCTCACCATCCCTAGAAATAGCATTGGGAGGCTGTTAAGTGAATTTTCGAGTACCTAAGAGTAACAATCAATCTTGGCTTGTGTTATCAAGCTACTCCTCTCCACCTAGAGGGATACAACAATGCAGATTATGTGGGGGATGCAGATACTCGCAAATCAACAACTGGCTATTGTTTTCATCTTGGCAGTGCTGCTATTAGTTGGGCAAGTCACAAACCAGTCTTTGGTGGCCACATCTAGCACTGAAGTTGAATACTTAGTGACTTCTCAAGCTACCAAGGAGGCCTTATGGCTTCAACATCTCCTTTAGGATTTTCAATGCTCTTCAAATAGCAATAGCAACGACATTTCTAGTAGCACTTCTACTAGTTACCATAGTAGACCATCTTCATCAAGGCCAACTTCTATCTATTACGACATCATAGCTCAATTGCTCTCTCAAAGAATCTGCAGACTAAACATTTTGATGTACATCATCATTTTGTGTGAGAGCAATAGAATCATGGCCAATATTTAGTTGCAATTCCACCCTACATATGGCAGATATCTTCACCAAGCCACTTTCTATAGAGTGCTTTGGTCTATGACAATACCCTTGAGCTTACATTCTACTGTTCAAGAGTGTTGGGATATTGATCCTGACACATAAGCATACACGTTAGCATTAGTTTAGTTAGAGTCGTCTAGCATAGCTCATTGTTCAGTTTCACTTCATAATTCATGCATAGATTCCCTGCATATCGTGTATTTGTGTATCTCAAATGGTGAAATCCATAACCAACCAATGCATGAAAGTATATGTTAAATACGAACCAATATAAATGTGTATGTTAAATTGTTGTCCCATCACCCCCAATGCATCTAAATTGATCCAAACACTTGAAATGACATGTTGGGTCACATCCATCTTCGATATATACATATATAATATTTATACACACTATTAGAGTTTTTACCTGGTGCCACAAAGGCGGCTTGCCAGATGCCAACCCTATAATCCCTCTCTAGAAATTGCACTAATTTTGGTAAAGTAACCCACATTAGGAACTCATCTCCTAGGAACTTAAACCCCTAATTGACTAAGTCCACGAATGTGGCTCACCTTGTGAATCAGGATATGCGGACTAGCCGACTACAGGTATCATTTCTAGTTTGACGTGGTTGAGGCAACTGGAGTAAGGCCTCAACCACTAGTTCTATAGAACGTAAATTTGGGCAATGCCTTTGAGCTTGCAAGCAAGTTTTTGAATTAAGGAATTTGACTAACCCCTTGGAGGACGTACATGGTCACAAAGGCGAGATCCTGCCAATGATAAGAATAGTTTAACCCAAAGGTGGGATGTACCCCTTGTCGTGTGGAAGTTAGGGCAACAGTTGCGCCTTGATGACATAAGCTTAGCTTGCACCGGTAGGATGTTAACGAGCTCTCTTTTGAACTCAAGAAGCCTCACTAACATACTCTATCTTATTTATGTGACGGAGCCCCCATGCCCCCCCATTTTCTTGAATGAGTAAGTGGGCTGGCACGGAATTGCCAGCCCTTAATGAAATGAGATGCCTAAACCCTAAACCTAAACCTAACCCCTAGGGGGGGTGGTTAGAGCAACCCTAGGGTTAGGTCAACCTAGCCTTTTTGACATTATGAAAAACCTAACATCAAACCGGGAGAGAGTTTTCTAAAGGTAAGTTCTAGCTTCGCCTAGAGTTTCTTGCAAATACTTAATGACACCCGGCCGGACCATCACCAGATACCCAAGTGCATTAAGCGGGCATGTTTCCTACTACATCTAGGGTCACACAACTCGATAGGTAGCAACAGTCAAACCCTAAAGTAAAGGGTCGAGTTATAGTAAAAACTATGACACTTCCTATGGCAAGATAGCCCATATCTTAAAAATAGTGTCATATGAACATGTGACACTAGACTAGATGACACACAATACAATGCCGAGGCACGTCCTTTGAGGTTGTGTCATAGGTTGTCACAGAAGGGTTGGATATTCTAGAAAGTAAGCGTGCTTGTGCTCACATTAGGGTGTTAAGCCTCAAGCATCAGCTCAAGGGAGGTTAGGTCTCGTAACTAGGTGTGTTATTGGCACACTTGGCTAGGGGGTGTGGTTAAACAACCTAAGTTTGTTAGTAGGAGCCCTTCTGTGAGGCACTCGCAAAATCCTGTACTTAGGGTTATCCAAACCTAGCCTTAGGGAGTTTGCTTAGTAGAACACTAGTGTCTACCTATGGCACACACTTATGTCCTCATTAAGTACTAGCCCTAGGTCTAAGGTACTACTTGGACACTTAAATCCTTAGGGGTTAGTCATGGTTTAGGATACTCCTTGTCATCCTATAGTAGTTGTACTCACGGACGAGGTTTGTCACAACCTTTCCCTCTTCCCTTAAGCCAACTAGGTAAAGAGCCAATTGGTGTTTATTAGAGGGCCCCTTGTCATGATGACTCAGGTCTGCTTAGGTTTTTTCCCACATATCCCACTGTCATAGTTTTTACTATAACTCGACCCTTTACTTTGGGGTTTAACTGTTGTTACTTACTGATTGTGTGATGAACCCTAGATATAGTAGGAAACAGGCCCGTTTAGTGCACTTGGGTATCTAGTGATGGTCCGGCTGGGTGCCATTACGTATTTGCAGGAAACTTAGGCGAAGCTAGAACTTACCTTCTAGAAAACTCTTCCCCGGTTTGACGTTAGGTTTTTCCAGTATAACTTGTCAAAAAGAGGGTTAAGGACACCCCTAGGGTTGACCTAACCCCACTTAGGGGTTAGGTTTAGGGTTAGGGTTAGGCATCTCATTTCATTAAGGGCTGGCATTCTTGTGCCAGCCCACTTACTCACTTAGGAAAACAAGGGGGGGGGGGTCCGTCACAAAATAAGATAGAGTATATGTAGTGAGGCTTCATGGGTTCAAAAGAGAGCTCGTTTGTCAGAGTTTTTACCTAGTGCCACAAAGGCGGCTTGCCAGGTGCCAACTCTAAAATCCCCTCTCTGAAAATCCCACAGAATTTAGTAAAGTAACCTGTATTAAGAACCCAACCCCTAGAAACTTAAGCCCCTAACTGACCAAGTCCACAAATGAGACTCACCTTGTGAATTAGGATATGCGGACTAGCCGAGCTATAAGTGTCGTTCCTAGCTTGTGTGTTGAGGCAGTTGGAGCAAGGCCTCAACCACTAGTTCTGCAGAACGTGGACTCAGGTAATGCTTTGAGCTTGTGAATAGGTTTTTGGCCCAAGGAATTTAACTAACTCCTTGGAAGTAACGTACCCATGTCATAAAGGTGAGATCTTGCCAACGATAAGGATAGTCTAACCCAAAGGTGGGACGTACCCCTGTTGTGTGGAAGTTTGGGTGGCACAACAAAGGGTTGCACTTTGACGACACACAGCTTAGCTTGCACCGATAAGAGGTTAACAAGCTCTCTTTGAACCTAGGAAGCCTCACTACATATACTCTACCTTATTTATGTGACGGAGCACCCCCCCCCCCCCCCCTCATTTTCCTACATGAGTAAGTGGACTGGCACGGAAATGTCAACCCTTAGAGAAAGAGATGCCTAACCTAAACCTAAACCTAACCCCTAAAGGGGGGTATTAGGGCGTGGGTTAGGGCAACCCTAGGGTTAGGTCAGCTCTAGGGTGTCCCTAACCCTTATTTTGACAAGCTATACTTTGCAAAAACCTTAACCTGGAACGTCAAAACAGGGAAGAGTTTTCTAAATGGAAGTGCTACTTCGCCTAAAGTTTCTTGCAAATACCTAACGACACCCGGCCGGACCATCACTAGATTCCCAAGTGCACTATGCGGGCTTTTTCTTCTACATCTAAGGTTCATCACATAATCCAGTAGGTAACAACAATCAAACCTTAAAGTAAGGGGTCGAGTCATAGTAAAAACTATGACACACTCCTTGCCTTTGAAAATGTCAACGTCCTTGACGTCTAATTCAAGACTAGACTAGGTTAGGAAAAATTAACTGAAAACTAATGCTAATCACTCTATGAGGAGTCAGTAAAAAGTTCACAAGTTTTATTTTCTCTCTTGCATTACGCGAAGCCAAATACTTCAGAACCATCATTCACTAAGTGACAACTCAGCTGCCGGAGGTACCACCTGCGACAAGTCATTTGAAAACTTTTGCACGTCTGCAAAGTTTGTCACCCGACACAGACAACAAGTTAGTTAATTTCTTTTAGTTAACTAGAATTTATATCGAGGCCTCTAGTTAATGTTGTCAGTCGGCCCCTAGGTTAAGAAGAAATAACTTTATTTCTTAATTAGTTTGAGACCTCGCCTCAAACTCATTCACCAACTCCATCACGTTTTGTAGATTCTCCAATGGTTGCATATTGACTCGCACGCCTGATAGCCTTTCCATTTGACGAGATACTCAAACTTACGTTTTCGCGATCCATAAATTTTTTTTTGCCCAATATGGATTTGACTTCGTACTTCGTATCTTCATTAACCAGCTCAGGGGGTGGACGTAAGTTTTCATATCTTTGCGGATGTTTCTCATCCTTGTGGAATGGCTCAAGCAAATTGACATGAAACACATTGTGTATTGTTCCCAACTCTGAAAGAAGATTTAACCCATAAGCCATTTTCCCTACTCACTTCACCACCTTGTATGGACCTAAGTAGCGATAGAAACTTCTTTGAAAGAGTCGTTAGAACCTTCAGGTTTCTGGTACTCAACAATACTATATCCCCAACCTGATATTCTACATCCCGTCGATGCTTATCGTATTGTTGATGATACCTTTCCTATGCTGTAGCCATTGCTTGACGAGCAGCTTCCCATGTACGATACAATTGTCCAGTAAACTCTGCTACATAGGAACTCGATTGACATCGTCTTTTGGTAACACCATACTCTGAGGAATACCACCCTTATTTCCAGTTAACACTTCCATCGGGCTACATCATCGTAGTGTGTGTCGAGTTATTATAACATATCTCAACCATATCCAAGCGTTCAGCCCAATCAAGTTTGACCATCAGTTTGCGAATGGTAAGCTGTACTGAACTTTAGCATCGTGCCAAACTGCTTAAACAACGTTCCCCAAACCTTGCCCATAAATTGAGAATCCCGATCTGAGATCATCGTTTCTGGTAGCCCACGTACTTTATGATTTCGTGGAAGAATAACTTTGCTGCTTGAATTGCATTCACTGTTTCTACAGTTGGAATGAAATGAGCAACCTTTAAAAATCGATCGACTACTACCATGAGTGCGTTAAAACCACAAGATTTTGGCAATCCCATGATAAAGTCCAAAAACACTTTGAAATGGCCGCTCTAGACACTACAACTTCCCAGCTTGTTTTTGTGATCGATTCTTCACTTGTTGACATGTGGGCATGTCTTACATATTTGACAACATCGTATATCATACCCGGCCAATAGAATCCCTGTTTTAACAAAGCCAACATCTTATGCCTTCCACCATGTCCTATCAAAGGAACGTTGTGATGCTCTTTTAACAACCTCTCCCTCCATGTCCCTTCTGGAACATAGAGTCTCTTTTCTTTATAATAAAGAACTCCATCGCATAAAAAGTGCGCCGTTTGAGTGCATCCATTCGACTTTTATTCCTGCTGGAACATTACCATCTCTTCGTAACTGATGAACTTGTTTCCTCTTTGCTACCAAGTCAAAGCCTCCTTAGCAAACTTGTCCTGAGGATACGCCGTCACAAATTCATCCACCAAAGTTGACACGGGTGCTGACATAATACAAGATGACCCTTTACTGAGTGCATCAGCTACCACATTGTCCTTTCCCGCTTATGTTGATTTCAGGCTGAAATCGTGCCAACTTGCTGCCATCTAGCATACTTTGGTGATAGCTTCGGCTGCGTTTCAAAATACCTTAGAGTTACACTATCTGTCCAAACCACAGTGCCATGACTTGGAAGATAATGACGCCAATACTCCAAGGAAGCAACAATAGCATACATCTCCTTTTCGTGAGTAGGCCATCGAGTTTGCGCGGCATCTAACTTCTTCGAGAAAAAGGACACTGGATGTCCTTTCTGTTGCAATACACCACCAATTGCAAAGTCGGAAGCGTCACATTCTACTTCAAAGGGATCTTCAAAGATGGGCAAAAAACTGGCTCAGAAGAGATAGCCTCTTTGAGTTTGACGAACACGTTGGCACTCTGGAGTCCAATGCCATGGAATGTTTTTCGTAAGATCTGTCAATGGGGCCGCTATTTCTGAGTAACCCTTTATGAATCTTCGGTAATACCCTGTTAGACCAAGAAATGATCTAACTTCATGCACGTCTTTTAAAGTCATCCACTCAGTAATAGCTTGAATTTTCTTTGGGTCCATGGCAACCTCCCCACCTGAGATCAAGTGTCCCAAGAAATCTATCTTGGTTTGACCAAATGCACTTGCTTTCTTTAGCATACAACTGGTTCTCTCTCAACTCTGAAACACTTTTCTAAGTGTTCCACATGTTCCAATTGTCGAACTGAAAACCAGAATGTCATCAATATACACCACTACGAACTCGTCTAGATAGTCTCTAAACACATCATCCATCATTGTGCAAAAAGTTGCTGGAGCATTGCACAACCCGAATGGCAAGACTAGAAACTCAAATGATCCATAACGCGTTCGAAAAGCGGTCTTCTCAATGTCATTCTCTGCTACCCGAATCTGATGGTACCGATCTCAAGTCTATTCTTGAAAAATACTTTGCTTTTGATAGCCTATCAAATAAGTCGTCCACTCGTGGAAGAGGATACTTATTTTTGATAGTTATCGCGTTCAGCTCGATAGTCCACACACATTCGCATCGTACCATCCTTTTTCATTACAAACAAGATCGGTGCACCATACGGCGATCGACTAGGTCGAATGTGTCCTCGACCAATCAATTCTGTCAGCTGTCTCTTCAATCTACTAACTCTTGAGGATTCAACCAATGGGGCTCTTGCCGGTGGAGACGAACCTGGCAAAATCTCTATCTTGTGGTCCATAGCTTGACGTGGAGGTAACTCGAGCGGCAAATCTTCTGGCAACACGTTCTTAAACATGTTCAAGACTTCTCTATTTGGAACAGATTCCTTGACCATCTCCTATTTTGACTTCACCAGTATCCAAAACCATTGCAAGAAATACACATTCCCGATGTCTAACTGCTTACGCAACTGAGTTAAGGTAAGGAACATAGGATTTTAATCCTTATCAGTTAGCATTTCCATCCTAGCGTGTTTTTCTAATGTCCTCTTTCTCATGCAAGCGTGATTCGATTATCTCCAGAACCTCATTTCGATTACATGTTTATGAAACCATTCCATACCCAAAAAAAGTCAAACCCCGTCATATTCAAGACAACTAAGTCTAGCTTAGCCTTCCAACTTTGATTTGGATAGGAACTGCCCTTGCTATATTATTAATATTTTGAGAACCTTTGCCAAAATTTCTTTATTTCACACATCTTTATTACATCCAAATTCAATCGACGAGCTAAACTAGTTGATATGAAGTTGTTGCTCCAGTATCGATCATTCGGACTCGGTCCCTTGTATCCTTCCTGTCAAATATAGCAAAGGGTTAGTTTTGTCTTGAATAGTAGGTTGTGTCTGGCACAACATTACCTCTTCTGACTCATCTTCTGGATCTTTAAGCATTTTCGGTTCAACAACTTCTTCTTTTACCATCACCTTGAAATGACCCGATTATTGTGAGGGTACCCGACATTGTCTAGCGACATGACCAAGCTTGTTACAATTATAACATGTTGGAACCCCACCGTGGATTGCAAGGGAGCAGATTTTGGAGTTGAGCCTTGCCTACTGAGGTGGTGGTAACGCTAACGGTTTTCGAATCCGATGGGTCTTGATGTATCCGAAAACTTGGAACTGCCGACAAAGGGACTTGCACTTTGAATTGATGGTGATTGATCTGGTCGCCTATCAAACCTTTAAACCCAGACTTTGGAGGAAACCTCCTCGATTTAGGTTTTGCTTCCTCCCCTTTGTACAAGTCTTTAATGACATGCCATAAGCAACCTTTTGAGCTGCCTCTTGACATTCCTGATAATTGTTAGCTTGTACCTTAAGATTTCCTTTTGCATTTTCTCATTCAAGCTAGCCATGAAGCAACTTTGAGCTTCATCATTGCTCATATTTGGCACCAATCGCCGTACACTTTCGAATCGATAAACGTGGTCCATTGGACTTCCCCGAACTCCCTGTTGATAAAGTGCCAGGTCAGCACATGCAATCACAAACCAAGGTCATCCGGCATATACTGCTTTTTGATCTTCTTTTTCATGTGTTTTCAGCTGTTTCGGTATCCACGTTCACCTTCAACAATCGCCACCAAGTCTTAGCTTCTCTTTAAGAAACTGCTTGGCACATGCAACCTTTTTTGTTTTCTCATAGGAAGCAGCCTCAAATAGCTTTCCATATCATACAACCAGTCATCCAAAACCTTGTAATCCTTTGAACCCATAAATTCGAAGACTTTATCGGTTTGAATTTACTGGGACCTCCACCACCTACTTCCGTCGAAGAATCTGATTCAGAGGAACCTGACTCTGAGTCATGCTCCTTTTTCTTTTTCCATGTGTCTGGTTGCGGAACATCTAACACTGTAGTATTCGTCGAATCCGAACGGCAACTTATTATTCGGTTGTTCAACTCCAAAACATCCCTCGAAGTTCGTTTAGGGCATCCATCATTGTTTCTACCCAACCAGGTCGTTGTCTAACTCTAGGGGGTCGACCTGGATCAGCCTCATCCATCTCCTCATTTTGAGCCTCTGCGACAGCCCTCTCTGCCTCAGGCTCTAGTTGCTTTCTTTTGCTCATCGTATTGAACCCTAGTTTCAACACTCAGGAATATGCTGGAATATTCCCAATGTGAAGTTGGAAACACCCTGCACAGGTTGTACACCCACACACATCAGCTTGAACTAGCATAAGACTTTCGGACATACCTAGAATCTCACGCCGACTCACTGAGCAAGTGTTCTCGAAGTTTGACAACTCACAGGATCAAACTCTCTGCGCAGAATACAGACATGTCAACCAAAGCGATAGAGTAGTTGAATTTAGAGTTATCTAAACATTGAAACACCCTATGACTTAAGGCAGTCCTACTGACCGCAGAGAACTTGCTCATACCAATTGTCAGAGTTTTTACCTGGTGCCACAAAGGCGGCTTGCCAGGTGCCAACCCTGGAATCCCCTCTTGGAAACCCCACGGAATCTGTAAAGTAACCCGTATTAGGAACCCAACCCTTAGGAACTTAAACCCCTAGCTGACCAAGTCCAAGAACGAGGCTCACCTTGTGAACAGGATATGCTGACGACCGAGCTATAGGTGTCGTTCCTAGCTTGGGTGGTTGAGGCGCCGGAGCAAGGCCTCAACCACTAGTTCTATAGAACGTGGACTCAGAAGTAACGTACCCAGTCACAAGGAATAACTCCTTGGAAGTAACGTGCCCTGTCACAAAGGCAAATCCTGCCAACGATAAGATAGTCTAACCCTAGGTGGGCGTACCCTGTCGTGTGGAAGTTTGGGCGGCACAACAGAGGGTTGCGCCTTAACGACACAAGCTTAGCTTGCACCGTAGAGGTTAACGAGCTCTCTTTTGAACCCAGGAAGCCTCACTACATATACTCTACCTTATTTATGTGACGGACCCCCCCCCCTGTTTCCTAAGTGAGTAAGTGGGCTGGCACGGAAATGCCAGCCCTTAAGAAATGGTGTCCTAACCTAACCCTAACCTAACCCCTAGGGCGTGGGGTTAGGGCAACCCTAGGGTTAGGTCAACCCTAGGGGTGTCCCTAACCCTTTTTTGACAAGCTATATTAGAAAAACCTAACATCAAATCGAGGGAGAGTTTTCTAGAAGGTAAGTTCTGACTTTACCTAAAGTTTCTGCAAATACCTAATGACACCCGGTCGAACCATCACTAGATACCCAAGTGCACTAAACGGGCCTATTTCCTACTACATTTAGGGTTCGTCACACAATTTGGTAAGTAACAGTAGTCAAACCCCAAAGTAAAGGGTCGAGTCATAATAAAAAACTATGACAAATGGGCAATCAAGACATATGTACAATAATTCAAAGTGCTATAATTACATGGAGCAACCTTCACACTAATCGATAAGATAGTTAGGGATGCATTTGGATTATCACAATCCGATGAGTGTTTAGAAGTAATCCTACATGTTCATATTTACATATAGGCACATATTGATCAATATGGCAGGTTCCTACAGAAGTAGAAAACTTCCAATGCAGCACCAACCTCTGTATTATGAGAGCCACACAAGAGTTGTATCAAGACAATAATGACTACTTCTGGATTATGGAGAAAAACATGCAAGGTTCAACAAGGAAATAAGGTATGCCTATCATTTGAGTGAACATGGTAGGAAGGTAGATTGGGGAGAACTTGTCGTAATAGGGCTACTATGTGAGCTTTACACCCTACACAACCCCAAGACCAAGGATAAATAGATAACTGTATTTCTCATTCTCCACTAAATTTTGGGAACCATATAGATTACGTATGAGGATCTAGTTTTGGCAGGAGAAGTCATAATACCTAGTAGGATGGCATTTTGGTAGGGATTTCATCACAATATTCAGATAATATTGGATTTTGTGATTTGGATGCTATGTTACTAGTGAAGTCCATGAAAATAAAAGGTTAGGATTCACGAAAGAAGAACCAAGGAAGTCCTCGTATAGAAACCCACATATCAATTTGTGGAGGACAATGATGATGAGGATTGACCTTTATTTTGAAGACCGATACCACGAGGAATATTTAGACGGAAGTAGATGGTGCTACAAACCAACCAACCATTGTCACCCACTAAAACACCATGATGGAGCGTGAGGACACAATGCCATTGTACATGTGAACCCCTAGTTTAGGAAATATCAATGAAAGGAGTTATACCATTATACACACATATGTTACCATAATCCTGGTGAAAATGATAATTATTTTAAATTTAATGTGACAATGATATGTCCTTTTTAGACTGTGTGATGAAAGTGACATAACAAAGCACGTTACGTATGGCATGTCATGGGTTGGATTTTATTTAATAGCTTTTACGAGGGACTTAGGATCAGTGACTCTGTTCGACAAAAAAAGTCTTTCATGATTAATGAGAATTAATTAAAATTAAGTTTTTTGCTTATTGTAATTCAACTGACAAAGAATATTCCACTGTCTCTTCTATCAAACTCATTTTTACCTTTTCAAGTTTTTTACATTTTTCTAGTATAGTGAAAGTGAAGTTTGTGAGTGATACTGTGAAAATGGCAGATAGGAGCCGGAGCAGGTCTTGACTAGAGGAGCAGCTTGTTGAAGAACTTGAGCCAGAGCTGCCTCATGCAGCAGCAGATTTGAAGCTCAACCTAAAACTCCACAGGAGCAGCCTAAACAAAACCTGGGGTTGAGACGGTCCATAAGGCTATCCAAAAACGTAGGTTTCATGAATATGCTTGTAATTTCATTTATAATTTAATTATTAGAAATAATTGATCACTCACACCAGAGTATCCAATTATCCTTTATAAATAATATAAAGAATCTAATATAGTATAGAATATTCTATAGTACATTATTTGTAATATGAAAATAAATTTGCTTTCGTACCACTGTTCGCCACAAATTTAATTACAATTGAATTCGCTGTTTAGGATAATTATTATTACGATATAAAGAAAATTTAAGTAAATCTTTTTTTAAAAAAATAAATAACTTTCTCTTTAATCTAGATTAACATACTTGTGAATGGATTTTTCATACCTACCGATTTCTTATTTAAATATATTTGTGAATGGATTTTTAGTACCCTACGGATTGAAAGCATTAAAAAAAAATGTAAACAAAAAAAAAACATGTGAAAGCTGTAAGCCAATACACGGTGTGTTGACTCTGGAGATATGACAATGAAGGAACTGATATATAGAAATAAATCAGCAAAGAGGTACATGTGTATCTCCATGGTTACAAACATGAATTTCATACAGCATCAGAGCGATGTATATTCGGTACAGGTCCTTTAAACCAGTATCTCCCACTTAAAGCCCAGTAACCCAGAGTTGAGATGCATAGGACACCCAGAGCAACTGGTGTATAATTCAGTGTCTCGAAGGTAACAGGAAAGGCTACTGGTAGGCAGAATAGTACAGTAGTTAGCATAACCCAGAGTACAGCTAACCATCCAATAATAAGGGAGAACCTTCCAAGGTTGAATGGTCCCTGTATGAACCTGTTTCGTGCTAGTGTCACTCGGAGTAGTATTGGCAGGGTATATGCGATGTTCAATGCAATTGTCGCAATTGAAACTGTTGCTTGAAATGCCACTGCGCTCCCCAAGTACTGATAAATGCCCAACAAGTTACTTGTGTGTGTGTCTGTGTATGAGAGAGAGAGAGAGAGAGAGACAATAGATTATGAGGCAAACCTACACAAAGCGTGTTATAGCTCATGCCATTATTTATATATTAATAAGATGCCACTTACTGGTAAAACAACGATAAACGCAATGAGGGTGCACATCCAAACTGCGTTAATCGGGACGTCCTCTTCATTCAACATGTGCCATAATCTCGAGAAAGGTAGAGCTCCATCTCTAGAAAATGCATATGTCATCCTGCAAACAAAGGTGTGTGTGTGTTTGGTGGTACAAAGACGTATATAATGTAATAAAAAGGATATCATATTGCATTAGCATGACATTTCACCATCAGAATTTTAACTTACACACAATCAGCACAGAAACACATATGCATCTCTCTCTATGTCAATCAATCAATCAATAACTGGAGAGAGATACATACACAGATACTCTGTACTAGTATATATGTGCATTACCTAGAAGTAGCCGTGATAGATGTCAATCCACACATGAAGATACCACCACAAGGGATGATTAGCAAGTAAACTCCCCACTTTCCATTTCCATACTGGCTCTTGAAAGAATCGTACGCAATCTGTGCAACAGCATATCCTCTGGTATCATTGCTTGTGTCTAGTAAGTGTGGAATGTCCACACTTGTAAAAACTAACGAAAGAACAAAGAACGTTCCAATAACCACTGAACCTCCCACAGCACCCACTATTCCAAGAGCACCTGACGTGTCCGCAGTCTTAGTTTCTTCTGTCTACATACACGTATGTATAAAGTGTGTGTGTGTGTGTGTGTGTGTGTGTGAATCGTACCATGTGAGCAGAAGAATCATATCCGAGAATGGTACTGGCTCATGAGAAGTCCTATTAAGATATATATGGTTTACTATCTATTCCAGCCCCATTGTCCTCGTTGAAATGAGTAAAAACGAATGATGCCTTTTGACGCGGTGAAATTACTAGCAAAATGGTTCCCATAACAAAAACACCTACACAACAAAGTACACGTTGTGTGTCTCAAACGTATGCATGGATTTACATATACATACATACATACGTGAGAACTTACCCAATATGTTCCAAAGAGCAGACAGAGAAACTCAACCAGGACAACCAGTGGACTGCAAGGCTGTTGATTAGCCCATCAACTAACAAAATCCCAGCGTACATGCCGATAGCAACGTATTTAGATGGATAATATCCTGCATTACCACCAATAATACTGGCACATACGCATGTGCTATGTGTATATATACATATACATACTTACATACCCGTGCAAAGAAGAATAACCACTTGTAATAGTCGCACTAAACCGAAAAAAACACTGGCTGTTCCCACCCACTGCATTTCAAAACTTCAGCCATCGAAATTTACATAACCAAATCCATTTACCAGTCCTATAGAGTTAAACCTGAAAAAAAAGAGGAGACTGTGTGTTTGTGCTATTGGTATGCAGAAAGATGCATAAAGATAGCATATTTAGAGTACACTTATGCATGAACATGTATATAAATACATATTCATAGATATGCACTGGATATATACATGTCACTAGTGTGTGTGCGGGTGTGTCTGAATCTATATATGTACAGAGAGAGATGCAAATGATACGACTAAACCCTTTATATCGTTTGTCAATAAGTTAGATGCATATACTTAATGCTTGTTTTATATAGAAAATCCCCTGTGTGTAATGTCTATATATGCATATGTAAGTATGTATATGGGTCTCACCAACCAGTCATCCATGACATGAAAGGACCCCATCTTGGTCCTGCTAATTTGAAGCTCCAAAAATACAAACCGCCAGAAGTAGGATACGCCGAGCAAATCTCAGCCATCGAAAGAGCAATGCACATGGTGAATATACATACCAATATCCATCCATATACGATGGATACTGGTCCTCCGTATGTTAACCCCGTGTTATAAGTTGTTGTGATCCCAGTTATTATTGATACACATGAGAAGCACAAGGACGCATTCCCCAAAACCTGGAATTATTACCTTGAATAAGAACACACCCTCTCTAAATAACTAGGCACAGGTAGGTGTTAACGTGTATGTCTGTGATTGTGTGTGTGTAGAGAGTGAGAGAGAGAGAGAATTTACGATAATGATCGCTGCAGATCCTGCTTGTATCCAAGTTCATGGAGACGACGCTGCCCAGAGTCCATTTTTGCCGAATCCAGAAGAGTTGTAAAAATGTCAAATTCCCTGCATATCACGACAAGGAAGAGTGTCTTTTTAGGCAGACTTTTCTTTAAATTATATGTAAATATAATATATTGTATATATAGAATTCTCGATTTCAAAAGAGTGGCTGTTCCTGACATATATAATTAATTTTTATTATAATATAAGATGATACCGTGACATTTGCACTAAGAAACATTATATATTATAAATTTTTCAAAAGTCACGTTTACCAAATAATGCAGTCAAGTCTTCCCATATTCACGGCATATTTCATGGCCCACGTTTGGCATGAGTACTCACTGCACGTTTCCACAGAGAGAACAGTGAAAGCGTTGCACTGTGCATAATATAGGTGACATATGCATATGAAACACACACGCACACCTACCCGGTTCACCAATAATCTTTGCAGGAGCAAACTCCAGATGTGTATCTCTTACGAGTATTTCACGTGCTTGAGATAAACTTCGAAAACAGTATGACAGTCGTAACAACCTCTAAGGTTCTTTCTGATCCTGTTTCTTTCACGTAATATGTAGACGTGCATATCTATGACACAGACAGATAGATTTGCATATGGTTGTTCTTGAATTTACGCGTGTAACCTCTCTCTCTCTCTCTCTCTCTCTCTATATATATAGAGAGAGAGAGAGAGAGAGCAAAGTACTTGCCTGAGAGGAGTGCCAGGAGGCCTGCTAATAAGCCCAAATGAGCCAACCTGGATCACATTAATTCAATAAAGATTTTAAACAATGTATATTTAATAACAATAAACACTGCCAACCTCTCATGTTTATCCGTGTGTGTGCTATGTAATTTACCATTCTAGTATCAGGAATACCTGTTAACTTTCTCCCATTCCCAGCAACCGCATATATGTTAGACAGCACGAACCAGAACGGTTTGGATTCCTTCAAGTACACGCTCAGCAGCAATTCTGACCTGCTCCATCTTGTTCTGAATCCGACAGGCCCTACCATCCGGTACGCTATCCACCACCCATCCACATATCTCAGCCGTCGGTGAAACACCGAACCATGGACACGAACCAGTTGTAGCCGTCCGATACAGAAACTGAGTGACTCAGAGCCGATAAGACACTCACAAAGGTAACATTATCTGCTTGTACAACTTCCAAGACCAATCTGTTGAACAGGCCAAGAGTCTCATTATAACGCCCGTGTTGGGCATATCTAGACACACATACACACACATACACGCACCACAACGTACCCGTTTTATGCATAGAGCGTGATAAGAATGTTCCATCTTTTTCAGGCATGCTATCAAAGATTCTTCGTGCTTCATGAAGAAGGCCAGAGCTGCCAAACATGTTAACAGCCGCATTCATAACTCCGACACCAGTTTCAAGGCCTTGTAATCTAACTGGACCATAAACAAATATCCCTTCATGGACGTGTTTTGCATTTGCAAATGCATTAAAGATTCTTGGGAGAACACCATCTTGCTAATCATGGAAAAACTATTAGAGAGAAAGAGAAAACCTGCATTCTCATGTAAATATATATCTCGCGAGGTTGTGCTCCTCACGTTGAACACAAGCTGCTATCATTGCAGTACAGGAGATTATGTCTCGTTCTTTCAGCCTCTTGAAAGCTTCCCATGCATCCACCACACTATCACTGTAATATATATGCTATACTGTATGTTGTAGGTATGTATATATGGATACATCTTTACCAACATCTCTCCCCCTCCCTCTCACACACGCGTATGAATACTTGACATTATGTGCTTGCACATACGCACATAAACAAACGTGTGTATGAGTAAATATTACACACCACACTTATTCAACCACCACCGATTGGCCCTTCTACCCATTGTACATGTTCACAAGAGCAGTCCCAACGAAGATATCCGACTCGAGGCCCTCTCTAGAATCTTGCGGTGAATTTCCATGCCGCATTGAGAATTGTTACTATGTAACCTTTGTTCATCCTCTTGCATCTTGTAGAACAAATATAATGCAAGCTCCAACTGTCCGTGTTGGCAATATGCACCTACCATCCTACAGAATGTTATATAACATATATATCATATAGAGCACACAAATCTGTACACAAGAACTTCAATATAATGCAAGTATATATTGTGTTTGCATTATGAACATAATACATGATAACAACAATTTCAAACGTACCCAAGACGACTTCACAATGTTTTCAACAACACATAGCTAAAACAGAGATCTACAAACACCCATATGCATAACATGTCTGTTATAGAGCTTTCGTTCGTGTTATGCATGTATTTGTCTGGGATACAGAGCTTTCATTCAGTATATATAAGGTAGAATGGCTTCTACATAGCAGAGTTGTTGAAGGTTGTTGTGGTCACTATAGATAATAGCGATATATGGTGAACTTTTAAGAAACAACGCTATTCTTTAGATAATCGATAATCATCACCTCCTTATTGTAAGCGTAATAGTTAGATTTTGCAGCCCTAAACTTGCGAGAATGAAACTTCTTACGACAGCATGTTGTCGTAAGGCAAAATCAGATGCATTAAATACACACACGCACACATGCATACGTACATGTTTCAACTTTAAAAATGATTGGATCAATGTCATTATTCTAAAGTTGATGTAGACCACAATGCCTGCAAATTATTGTTACAGTACATATATATCTTGAAAAAACTTCAATTATAAACATATATATAAAATTATACCCTTTTAAAATAATAATATTAACTAAAAATATTTTTTAATTCATAATATATTGTGAATGAAATAATTAAAGTTTATTAAATGTTAAATGTTTAAAATGTTAAAAAATGAAATGTTTTTTAAAATAGTTATATTATATTATGATATATATGTTTAAGACGTTGTATTTTGGACCTAAATATTAAATACAAATGAATTATAAATTTTTATTAATTTTTTAAAATATTAACTTTTAATCTTAAAATTTATGAAGTTTTAAATTAAAGTTTCAGTGATACATATATAAATATAAATTTTAATTAGAAATAGTTAATTTATAATATTTTAAATGAAAATCATAAACATATATAAAAATACATTTTTAATTATATTATTGTTCTAAAAGTCAAAATATTAAATTGAAGTTTCTTAACGATATATATGTAAATTTAAAACCTTTATAAATATGTAAATATAAAACTTCTAAATGTATATATATAAATGATAAATTTTAGATGTATAAATGTAATTTTTTCTTTATTTTATCAATTGAGGAAAACTAGTCATGTGGACACGACCATATAAGGTGTAACTTTCCATGTATGAGTTGCTATGTGTTCACTTTCATATCATTACACATATTCATCACACTTAAGTAAAAAACACCACTAATGCAGTTTTATTTTTCCTTTTTCTTATTTATTTATATTAAATTAAGTTAACAACTTAATCACCTAGGAGCATGGGTTACCATCAATATGGTTGGTGGTGATGTTACTACTACTGCATATGTATACTCCCTTAAATGGGGTGCTTGAAGCCCTCCAAATGATGCTTGAACAGTCGATTGTCACACTATATTACCTGACTAATAGTTTTAGTGAAGGCTCGTTGTGGAACATTAGGAGGAGATTCTTGACATTATTATATAATCCTTGGCAATTGATCCATCAAGGCTTCTCATCCCATGGTACATCACACACAAAGAGACAAAACAGGTAGATCCAGGATGATTGTCTTAGGTGAGTCAACATATCTTGTTACTTGTTGTTTAAACACTATTGGTGTCACCAAAAGTTCTTGAATTCCTTAATGAACTCTTCAAAGTTGCCTAGAAGGGAGAATTCTTTTCTAAAAGAGGAGCGAACCACGCTTGTGTTGTGCATGTGAACAATAAACTGCAATCATTGAAGTAGCGGTTGTGGTTCATTTGAATAATCGAGTGAACATGATTCATGAACCCATGAAATTGGGATCTTGTACCATCAACCTCTTCAACAAGCTAACCTTAGGTTTGCAAGTGCTCATGGGGATGCTTGGTCTACCTTGTAGTTGTTACACTTGTTTGATAAGCTCTTCCACTTGCCTAATCAGTTTTTAACCTTCTCTATCCTATCACTCCTTAATGTTGGTGAGCTCTTGCTCTCGTTTAGTAACTACTAATTTTTTGTTCATAATTGCTGATCCTTCTACTCCAGGGTTATGAATCTAATGCATAAGCAATCCAAATTAAAAAGCATGCAATTGTAATCTTGTTGTGTTACCACGGCGATTTCCATAATATAACAATGACTTGATTCAATTTAAAGGCATGATTCAGGTTTAAATTGTTAAGGCCGTGACCAAGAATAAAATATGAATCGGAAAATTGAATCTTATTTATGAATATAAAAGAAAAAAAGAAATAAGAAAGAAAGCTAATTAAATAAAAGATCGATCCATAACTTGTGTTGAATCGAAATATTAAAAATTAAAACCCTAACCCTAGCCTTATACATGTTGTAACTAAAATGGGCATGGCTATAGTCTCATTTCCTAATAATTAGCAATTTTAGTTATTTAATTAGCATTTTCTAATATTAAATGAATATTCTTTAGAATATATGTTTGAAAACAGAATATTCTTTAGAATATTCTATTTTGTAATCGACCCTTTAATAAATTATACCATTCATTAAATAAAAATAAATAACATTATAAAAGTAGAAGGTATTAAATTATATAATATATTGCCTAATATAACAATTAAGGAAGAGCATAAGAGGTACATTATATAAATATGATGTTGTTATTAAAATATTAATATTTAAATATAACATTATTAATTAAAAATTTGTAGTAGTAATAATATATATAAATATACAAAATCCTATAATAATATAGTCAATCTTCCATATCGTTTTTTAAATTTATATAGTTAAGTAAACAATTTGGTACTATTATTAAAGAGTTTATAATAATTATGAATATTAAATATACGATATTTATAATTTTGTAATTGCTTTAAGCTCAGAAAACATACATTTTTTTGTAATTTTGTTAATTGTGACTTTATCAACGCTTCTTGACATCCCCCATATCGAATGGATTAACATTTATAAAACATGTTGGGTCTTTTTGATTGGGAACCATGTTTTCTCTAGGCATTCATTATATCTTTCGCTCTCCTTCTCGTGTCGCCTTTTTGTGGTTTGAACCATGCAACCTTAACCATACTATTTTTTGTGATTACTTCAGGTGTGTCGATAATTTGACCCATCCAAATAGGCTGATTAATATAACACATCTGGAGTAATGAAGAAGCATCATTAATTTTTGAACCTTGTAGCAATCAAAGTATGCTTTAGGTTTTGGTTCCTTTGTCCAACAAAGTTCGGGTTTGCACTTCTACATCACTACTGGCTTCTATGTCGTCTGTGTCAGTGATGTCATTTCAATCTCCTCTCGCCACCTTGTTTTAGGCCAAAAGGGTGTTGCAATTCTGTACTTGTGACAGTAGGCCCTTCCAACTCTCGAACAACAGTCTCCCAATAGTCGACCACATGCTTATATAGTTCTGAGTAACCAGTTGCCTTATCAGAATTCTTTGGCATCGATTTTTGAACCCATGCCACATATTTTTTGATGCCATCAATAATAACCTCTTGTTCCTTGAGCTGGGCACTCAATGGAATAGGGTCTGGTTGTCCTTCTGGGAGAAGTGGCTTTCCATCCTCTCCACTTTTGAAGAGCATTAAGCCCTCTTTCGGTAACCACTCCTGCTCTGATGGCCGTAACTTGTACTGCATAATAGGTATACCATCTCGTATGGAGAAAAAGAATTGTAGCGGCACAAGGTGACCAACTAAAGAATCACTCCCTTCTTTTATATACTCCTTGAGAAATTTTTTGAAGTCTGGCACCTCAGTCACAAGCAAAGCACAACTTTTTTTGGAGATGCAATTTTCAAAAAGATTCATCATATGCGGTAAGGTAAGTGCACTTGTCCTTTTTGTAGAGTTGGAGACCTTGCTGAAGAACGCATCAATATCTTCATGAGTGTGACCAACCATAAGGAAACTGAGCGTGATTGTTTCAAACACACCTTTGGCAACAAGCATTGACAAGTATGCTAGCACATATCTAGAAAATAAAAGTAAGTATGAGCTTGAGAAACCCTTAAGTAAAATGATTTACCTATTTTTGTTCTCGCCTGCACAATTATCCATCTGTAAAAGCAAATGACGAGGAAGCTTATTTGATGTTGAGGACACATGTACACTATTTGAGCTAGATCCCTCCACTGAACCTGAACTCTCAACAGGGCCATCTGTTTTTTGTGCAGGTTGCTGACAATGCCTCTCATATTCCCAAGTAGCCTCAAGTGCAGACGTGTTCATGAGAGCATTATGTAAAGGTTGAAGGTGTTGTTTCTTCACTTTGAGATCACTGATAGGACTTGTCTGTGAGTGGGCTTCAAGGTTTCTGAAACACATGGCTAACGACCCAATAGTGAAATTGGAGTCGCTAGACCAATGTGGAAGTGAAAAGTGATAAACAGTGTCCATGTGTTAGCACACCTGTCAATGAAATCGGAAGTTTCATGACATTTCCAAGGCACTTTGGTGTTGCAAAGAGCTTTGGAATGCTGGTCTTTGAATGATCCATCTTGTCATGGATCAAGCACAGGTACTCTGATGGGCGTGACACAGAAAGCATGCGGTGTGCATAGTACTGAGACCGGCAAGTTTGTTGTGCAATCATGTGGGCCTCCATCTTCTTTTGAATGGCAGTGATCTCCACCAAGGTTTTTGCACAAGCCTCTGCAGCCTTCAATGATGTACAAGTGTCACACTTGAAAAGCTAGAGTGTTTTGCAATCTCCACATCCTTAAAATGAGTATTCCATATGTTGTTGAAGGTACCAGTGCAGATTGCTTGGAGCCCCATCAAACTGAGGCACTTGTTCACATGTTCACACAGTTCAATTGAGTGTAGATTGAAGGCAAAACCTTGAGATTTTCCCTGACCCCTGCATTTGTGGTTCGGCATTTGTGAGGCATCCTGTCTGCATTTGCTTCCACAAAAGCCTTGAGTATCTCTATGGCTGCCATGATGTGAGAGCGGGTTTTGACCAAGCAGTGTTCCCATGACTGAGGTTCGCGCTCCATCTAGCCACTCATCCCTCCGACGGTAGAACGTGGTCTTTGGGATCCCGTATATACTGTACCAAGCTTTGAAGCAGATGGCCACCTTATTAAATACCATGGATGTACTCTGATAACCTGTGTCCGAGGCCATTCCATCAATACACCCAGTTAGTGCAGCATATACAAACTCATGCCTTTGCTTTTGGGTGAGCATACGAAAGACATGTCTACATTGGGTAATTTCATTCCGGTCTGCCATCTGACAACACTTCTTCTTGCAACAGTCAATCGTGGAAATGCTCGTAACACTTTCGGAAGATGTAGGATCCATCTTTACCCTCTTGCTGAAACTTGCAAGGGAAGATCTGCAACCCATGAATCGCCTTTTTTTACAATAGGACCAATGCAAGTAACCTCTTCAAATATGAGTTGTTCTTCCGGGTTTGTTATTATTGAAATCCAACCCAGAATATGTTGAACCATCTTGCCGTCTTAATTCAGATGTTCGCCACCTCACGAGGGATCCAGGATAAATGTGCCATTAGGTGAAACCTCTGTCACAACTACACCCACGAAGTCGGACCCTAGTTTCTCTTCTGACACTGCTTCCATTGGATTTATAGCTGTGATGATGCCTCTCCAACTTCAATCTCATGAAGAAAGAGAATCACCTCATCCATCACAGCAGGCAAGCCATCATCTGGTAAACTCGTGCTACTATTTGTTTGTGACTCTGCATATTCTGTGTCAGCCTTGACTTCATCCAAATTCCACAATACAGGAGAACCCTCCTCAAATTCCATTCCAGAACCTCAACATGCTTGTAAATGGTGTTCACCCATACGTACACACAAGATCCTTGGGCAATATTGTGACATGATGCATTATCATCTCGAACTTCCACAGTTCCAATGCCAACTATCTTGTTGTTCCGAAGAAGACATATTTCTAAGAAATCTTAACTACGGTTGCTTAATAATATGCATGTGCAATAATACATAATTATGTATAGAGATAATATCTCATGCTTGATTAATACAACTGATGGGCGAGATTAATCCCACCATGACTCCCTCCAACGAGGAACGGTGGGCGGGATTAATCCCGCCGCCGAAGCTACCCTTTGGAGAGAGTCGAGGATTAATCCCGCTGCCGATTCCCTCCGGCAAAGAAGAATCGGCGAGATTAATCCCGCTGCCGGATCTTCCTAATCAGAGAGAGGCGGCGGGATTAATCCCACCACAATTCCCTCCGACGAGAAGAGGCGGCGGATTAATCCTCCACAACTCTTACGACGGGGAATAGGTGGCGGAATTAATCCCGCCCACAACTCTCTCCGAAGCTATGATTTCAAAGAGATCTCGGGATAAATCCTGCCCACAAATATTTAAAATAGGGAAGTGATGGTGAGATTAATCCCGCCACCCCTTCTCTGCCTCCTAAAATAGTTGGTGGGATTAATCCTGCGACAACTCTTTCTAATAAATTCAGGTAACTCTTTATTAGTTGAGAGAGTTATCGGCGGATTAATCCCACCATTATTTTTCAGAGGCAGAGAAGTATTGCTCGACTAATTCTGCCATGGCTATCAAAGAGATGGTGGCGGGATTAATCCCGCCACCTCTTTTAAGAGTGAAAAGAAATGGCCGGATTAATCCCGCCGCCCCGACTAACGAGAATATTAAGTTAGAAGAATATTTAAACGGGATAAATCCCTAACGGAATATATTGTAATCTTAATGCATTCCTAAACCCCTAAATTTTAATTTTAAGAGAGAATGTAAGAGAGTGAATTTTTATAAGTATATCTAAATTTGTTTATAATACTTACTTGTAAACAGCACTAAAGGCGCCGTGCTTTCCTATAAACAATACCACCCAATTTAATGTCGCTCCTGAGTTGATCACTATGAAGAAAAAAGAAAATCTGAAGAATGAAAAATACAGAAATGAAGAAACCCTTATCAGAGAAAGAACCAGATCTGAATTTGAGTGGGAAATTAAATGCATTTTTAAATTTACATGTCAGACTGATAATACTTATGCCAGAAATTTAAAATTTTTGAAAAGAACAGAAAATAAAATTTAAGATGAGTTAACATAAATAACCAACACTCTGACATATATACTCTCCAATTCCAATGAGTGTTATAAAATTGCATTTAATGTTATTCAAGTGATTCAAATTGTTTAATATTACAAAATTTTAGTAATTCTTCTACATTCTTAATATTCAAGTATATATTATTAAGTTATATTATATATATATATATATATATATACTTATACAATAAATAAATTGATATATTATATGTATTATTTAACATATATTCATATTCTGTTTATTAATATATTTTCTTAATTACTCGAGTAATTAATTTACCTTTCCTACTATTAATGGGATATTCTCAATTAATTTCTTATTATTTTAAGAATATTCCTATGCTAAACCTATTATCAATATTAAATTAATATATATATTAAAACTATATATGACTATATATTAGATAAAATGATGTATTATTATGTATAATTAAAATATGTTCATAGTGTGTATATTAATATAATTTTCTTAATTACTTGAGTAATTATCTTCTTTATATTAATGGGATATTCTTTATTATTTTCTTATTATTCCAAGAAATTCCAATATTAACCATGATTATCATAATTAATTTAGTAATTATTTCAGTACTTGATTTACATTTGTATATATTAATGGGATTTTTCTCAATTAATTTCTTATTATTTCAAGAATATTCCAGTGTTAAACCTTATATTAATATTAAATTAATATATATTATTAAAATTATATATGGCTATATATTAAATAAAATTATATATTATTATGTAATTAATAAATATGTTCATAGTGTGTTTATTAATATTATTTCTTAATTATTCAATGTTTGTTTGCACACATATATAAACACAATCATAAATTTATATATACACGTGCACACGCATTAGAAGCACTTACAGAAACACATATGCACAAGCCCTAAACCAAACTTGAGAATATGTTGCTTCTTTATTGAAAACATCATGTTCAACGCATGTATGATTTATATGTACTCTGTAACACATTGAATTTACACATATATATATGTATGTTTGTGTGTATACATGTGTATATTATATGTGTACTAATATAGCAATGTGTACGATTTTAATTTGTTAACACTCTCTCTCTTCACTCATACATACACAATCTCACCATGCATAATCCCTTCTCTCATACATACACACCATGCATAATCCATAATATGTAGCATGTCTCTCTTCTCTCATACATACACACCATGCATAATCCATAATATGTAGCATGTCTCTCTTCTCTCATACATACACATCATGCATGATCCATAATATGTATTGATGTTACAATATTATGTACTATGTATGTATATCTGTGTATAATATGTGTATGTATATATGTGTACTAATATATGCAATGTGTACAAAATTAATTTTTTAACACTCTCTCCTTCATACATACACACCATGCATGATCCATCCTAAACCCTAAACTTAAACCCTAAACCCTAAACCCTATGTAACACATTGAATTTACACATGTAATATGTATGTATGTCTGTGTGTATCACGTGTGTATGTATATTGTGTACTAATATATGCAATGTGTATGAATTTAATTTGTTAACACTCTCTTTCTTCTCTCATACATACATACCATGCATGATCCACATTAATGTTACTGTCTTTCTTCTCTCAACATACACACCATGCATGATCCATAATATGTACTGTCCTCTTCTTTCATACATACACACCATGCATGATCCATAATATTACTTTGTTTCTCTAATTATGTACTAATATGTATGTTGTTTATGTGTATATATTATGTGTGTATATATGTATTATTACAGTGAAACTTTAACACTCTCATGGACACACAACATGTTAAACCCCTGCATAATTTATATTCTTGGGGTGACAGTGATACACCCACGCACACACCCACACTGATAATATAATGAAGAATATTTGTTTGGGCGAATCTATTTTTATTTTTTTAGGGTTTAAGTATATTCTAAAGGAATATTCAATTAGGGTTAATATATTTCTATTCCTTTTAGGTTTAGGTATATTCTGAGGGTTTAAGAAGAAAGGCAGCGGAGGCAGCAAGTGTGAAATCTCCCTCTCTCTCACACACATGTGAAATCTCTCTTTCTCACATGCACACTCCTGAGTTTATTTATTTATTTTTATTTACATATACATTTATATGTGTGTGTATCTTCAATATAATTTATTTATCTATCTCTCGCACACACACCGCACATCCTATACACACACACACACACACACACACACATAAATATGTGTGTGTGTATCTTCATAATATAATTATTTATCTATCTCTCGCACACACACGCACACTCCTATACACACACACACACACAACACACACACACAACACACACACACACACACACAGATATATATATGTGTGTGTATCTTCATAATATAATTTATTTATCTATCTCTCGCACACACACGCACACTCCTATACATACATACACACACACACACACACACACACACAACATATATGTGTGTGTGTGTGTGTATCTATATAATTTTATTAATTTATTAATTTTATCTCTTGCACACACGCACACTCACACATATATATATGTGTGTGTATCTTCATAATATAATTTATTTATCTATCTCTCGCACACACATGCACACTCCTATACACACACACACACACACACACACATATATATATATGTGTGTGTGTGTGTGTGTGTGTGTCTGTATCTATATAATTTATTAATTTATTAATTTTATCTCTTGCACACACACACACTCCTGTTTATCTGTATGATTTTATTTGTTTTGCTCACACACGCATACACATGATATACATATACACATATATATACCTATATACATATATACATACATATTATGTGTCCAGTATCTGTATAATTTATTTATTTATTAATTTATCTCTCGCATACACACGCACACTCCTGTATATATATGTGTGTGTGTGTGTGTGTGTGTTTATCTGTATGATTTTATTTGTTTCGCTCACACATGCATACACACGATATACATATACACATATATATACCTATATACATATATACATATATATTATGTTACCAGTATCTGTATAATTTTATTTATTTATTATCTCTCGCACACACACGCACTCCTATACATATATATTATATTTATATACACATATATAGATATATATGTGTGTGTTTGTATAATTTTATTTATTCATTAATTTTATCTCTCGCACACACACGCACACTCTTGTATATATATATATATATGTGTGTGTGTGTGTGTTTGTTTATCTAATGATTTTATTTGTTTTGCTCACACATGCATACACACGATATATATATACACATATATATATACCTATGTACATATACATACATATATTATGTGTACCAGTATCTGCATAATTTTATTTATTTATCTATCTCTTGCACACACACGCACACTCCTATATATATATATATATATTACACACACACACAATATAGATATATGTGTGTGTGTATCTGTATAATTATTTATTTATTAATTTTATCTCGCACACACACGCACACTCCTGATATATATTGTGTGTGTGTGTGTGTTTATCTGTATGATTTTATTTGTTTCGCTCACACATGCATACACACATATACATATACACATATATATATACCTATGTACATATATACATACATATATTATGTACCAGTATCTATATAATTTATTTTTTATCTATCTCTCGCACACACATGCACACTCCTGTATACACATATAATACATATACATATATATATGTATATATATATATATATATATATATATGTGTGTGTGTTGTGTGTGTGTGTATTTATATAATTTAATTTATTTAGCACACACATATGATTACATATACATATACATATGTGTGTGTATCACTATAATTTTATCTAATTTGTCTATCTCTGGCACACACACGCACTCTCCTACACACACATATACATATACATATATATAGTGTGTGTAGCGGCGGGATTAATTCCATCGCTCTTTAGTTAACCTCGCGAGCGGTGGATTAATCCCGCCGCTATATGATTAGGCCCCGCGGGCAGCAAGATTAATCCCGCCGCTCATCCGTTACCCTCATGAGCGGCGGGATTAATCCCGCCGTCGAGGCTCTTCATGCAAATCATGAGCAGCGGGATTAATCCCGCCGCCCTTCACGCAGGCTATTCATTTAGCCTCATGAGCGGCGGGATTACCCGCCGCACACCCATGCCTTGCGCGGAATGCGGCGGGATTTATCCTGTCACCAAGGCCTGTGTGAAGGGCATAAGCAGCGGGATTAATCCGCCGCATTCCGCACAGGGCATGGGCGTGCGGCTGGATTAATCCCGTTGCCCATGCCCTGTGCAGAATGCGGCTGGATTAATCCTGCCCGTCACCATCCCTTCTCGGAGGGCGGGGGATTAATCTCACCGACCCTTCTATGCCTAATGGAGGGATGAATCCCGCCACCCTTCTTTTTTTCCTCCATTGGTGAGTCAAACCATCCGACCGTCTCTGTCTGAGATGGAGAAGGTTACACATACCAATGGAGGGGACTGAGAAGGGTGGCGAGATTCATTTCACCATCCTTACATGGTGGCGAGATTAATCATGCCGCCTTTCTGGAGTTTCCTGAAGGGTGTGCCAAATAATCCTGCCCAGTTCTCTGAGACTGAGAAAGGGTGGTGGATTAATCCTGCACACCCATTCAAGGCCTCCAGAAAGGTGGCGAGATTAATCCGCCACCATTTCAGGAGGCATAGAAGGGGTGGCGAGATTAATCCCGCCCACCTTCCATGTGAATATATATGTGTATTACTATATATAAGTTGCATATCTCATTTTATTTACTTTATCATCTTATCATAATATTTCGAGTAAAAGCCATAAACTATGTAAAATTATCTAAAGCTCACATTTGTGGTGGTTTTAAACCAAATGTTATCTGTCTTTTGCACTATCACAAACATGAGCTTTGGATAATTAATCCCGTCCACTTCTCTCTGAGACAAGCAGGGTGTATGTGAATTTATCAGTGTATTCTTTTTGTATATTCGAGTTATACAAGTGTGTGTGCGTTTTTATATGATTGTATTCATAATGTATTATTTTGCAGAAGGACAATTTGATCAAACAAGGAATTGAGTCATTAGTATGGAGTTGTCGTCAAATTCTGGGTAAGAACTAAAATAAAATCTGTTATATTCGGATATGTGCTTGAAGAACTAATCATTTTTGTATTCAGATGTGGAATTGAGGTGACATTGAAGACGAGAGCAGGAGAAGAGATGGGTAGGGGATTTTGGAATCAACTTGGCCATATTTCAAACTAACGGGAAGCGCATTGGAGCAACCATGGTTGCTATCAACTAACCTCTATCACATCGCATGGACAAGCAAAGCAATGAAAAGTAGATTTGCTAGTCAACATCCGAAAGCAGGCTGCGAACCCAGATTGACGATGCTCGACACATATGCCTTGTTCCATCCAATGTCACGTTCTCGGATCCAGAGGTCGCCAGTTACAACATTAATCTCGGGTGGTTTTGTCGACTTGTGGATAATGACGTTCACGTGTTCACTAATGATGTTGACCGTGGAGTTCTTCTTCAACTCAACGAAAGCCCATCTATGGAGGGGATCCAATCTGGATGTCTACTTCGAAGATCTTCAGACTCATCGAGTAGGTGTATTCTCAGAGATTGCTTCACAATACAGAAATCACAAGTGGAGCAATCGTCCCTCTTCACATTGAAGAAGAACACAGCGACATCATAAGGGAGATTGAGAGGGTGGCTCGGTCTCAGGTTCTTTACAGATCACGTTCAATTTGCTTAGAATTTCGGGAGCTGGAAGAGTGTGCCGAGAACATTAGAACAGCTGCAATCGGGGATCACACATGTTGATTCGGATCGTAAAGAAAAATCATCGTTTTTGTCAGCTGCACCTGTGGCATCCCATGCTGCAATAAGCCACAAGGAAATGATGTTGGATGATAGATTTATAGTGTAGGGTTAAGTATTGCAGCGTCAACCCAAACTTCAATTACAGGCCACTCAACCAGGAACGTGTAGCTGAGCTCATGGAGAAGATGAAGGACGACAATTCTTACACCGTTCCACATAATGCTGTTTTGTGCCATACTGAAAGAAAAAAGGCGCTGACAAAGTTGGATCACAACACCAGAACAAATCATGAAGATTCAGACGGAGAATAGAAAATCATCAAGTACTACATCATTAGTGGCCAGCACACAATAACGGCAGCCCAACGACTTCTCGATGAACACAACAAAGGAACGATGGCAACAAAACTTTCCGAGCATACCCGTGAGAAGCTGACAAAAAGATCGGCGTTTTTAGCTAAGCCGAATCTCACAATCGAGCAGTACCATAAGTTATCGGCGGAATGGGACGCTGCCGACACCAACCACTACAACAGCAAAATATGGGAGAAGTTCAAACACACGCGAGCCGTGTGGGAATCTCTTCAGCGACCACAAAGAGCTACTGCAGGGAATACACAATCTGCGGATACCGGGTAAGCAAATTGTTTGGGCGGGATTTATCTCGCCGGTATATTAATCTGTCTTTTTTTCAGAGAGTTGAAGAAATTGTAGCAGTTGATTTTGCCCAGGTGGGCGGGAAGGAAACATCCTTTTTGATGATGTTGATTTCTTGTCCCGAGGATAGGATCTTTGCCAAATGGTTGGGGATTATGGAATCCTTTTCAAAAGGAACACTGAAGAAGAAGCAGACAAGTGAAGGGGAGCCCTCAGAGAAGTCTGCAAAGAAACCCAGTAAGACGCCGAAGGCTAAGTCTGTTCAATCTACAAAGGATGTAGACAACGATTTCAAGCTCACATGGTTGAAGCCTTTAAATGGAACAACGATGGAGGAGATGGAAGTCTTGGCTGATTTGGTGATTGATGGCAAACTACAATTAACAACAGCAGCCCACCTCTCCTTTTCATCTCAAGGCAATGGAGTTGAAGACGGTCAGGCACTTCAAGGAGTGGTTGGGAATACACTGCCACAAACTGGGTTGGACCTCGGCTTCAACATAAGAGGTCAGCAAATATTTGCATGTGACAAACGATGATATGCTTGTCGAATGGGTGAATCAATCGGAAGATCTGGGCAAGAATCTATTGCACGCCAACGCCAAAAAGGAGAACATTGATGACGCCTTCTCTTATGGCAGTCCTTCAGCAGCGGAGAACCGAGTTGAACCTTATAAAGGAGGATGCTACGAATCACGACAAGCCCTACAGATGTTTGTTGTTGGATTCGGAGACTTTATGGGGTAACATCACTGCTTGTAGGAAACCGTTTCAATTGTTCGTGATGGATCGGCGGGTGTCAAAAAATCCTTCGACAGAGGACACTAGAGGATTTGGTGGAGAAACTTAGCCGTGCAAGCATGTACAAAGAAGGTATTTATTATTGAATTCATGCTTGCACTCTTCACTGATACCTACGTTTTCAGGTATTTATTTCTTGATTCTTGCTCATGTCACCGATACTTTTGCCTTGCCTTTGCCAAGAAGAATAACATCGTTGGACAGGATTTTATATGAATGATGCTGATCCAAGTGCATTGATACGGTTGTTCACTTGGTTGTTAGGAATGCGCCAAACAATTTCAAACTTCCAAATGACTGGCCAGGCATCTGTTTGCACTCCAACGGCCCTGAACCTCCATCCGATACACCGATAGTGAGAGTGACGTATTCGGCAATGTACGTTATCCAAACATTACAAGTCAAGCGGCACGGAGCATGTCAACATCAGTCCATCGCAGTGATGTGGGTTTTTGACTACTGCACGGGGGTCCGTCTTGAAGGAGTGTTACCTTCGGATACATGTGTGTTTGCCGTTGAAAAGGATAAGACCATGGTTGAGGACCTGAACAAGTGGATAGAGAGGTTCTCAACTGACTACCCCAACGAATCCATAAAGGAGTATTTGAGAAAGTTCCCTCCCGATAAGTGCGATAGCTCTGAAGACGAATCTGGTTCAATGTCGGAGTCTGAGGACGAACTTCAATCAGATATTAGACCGGAAGTTATCTCGAGGAGTACAGAACATTCACACACTCCATTACCCATGGAAACATCAATAGAAGATATGGAAGATCATGAACCATCTCACAAGCGGCTTAGACCTTCTTCGCCTCACTCAGAAGGTAATAGCGAAGAAGAATTGTTAATGAGTTCTTAGAGTGACGAATAGTTGTAAATGAGTGTAACATAAGGCATTTTTGTATATTTCGTTTATATTTGTACAGAAAATAAATTCTCAAGGATTAATGAAGCTTTTAGTTCAAACATGGGTCACACATTAACAAGGTAAATAATATACCTTGATAATTTTAAGGTCAGCTAATTATCATTTTGCAGATGTAATGAAACATTGAGAACATGGATTTTCAGCATTGCCATGAGGTAAGAGAGGGGTTTGGCGAAATTTCTTGTGCCACATGTCAGAATGACAGAGTTCATGCAGGAAATGGATAATAATGCAGCTCAAAACATCGTTACCATGGGGCCACTTCAGTTTTTTCATCACATTTTTATTGGCTTCAGTTCCGAAATCAATTTCTTCAGCGCATGCAATATCTGAATCTTGTAAGGATGATGTACAATTAAATGATAAAGGGATAGGCAACGATATAGTCAACGGATAAATGTGAAAGGGAGCAAACAAGTGATTTGCAAAGTATTCAAGAGGCAACGCTACCCATGTTACCATGGCCATATTGTGTTGTTGGATGTCAATGGTGTTCTGCTTCATCGACAAAGGCCCGAGGATAGAAAAAAGAAATCAAACAAGGAGATTTCATTCCTTGTCATGGTAAATTTCGATATGATATTATTTTTCGTCCAGGGTTGGATTCTCTTTCAAAAGCTTAAGGAGATGGGTGCGCTTGTGGGGATTTGGTCATGCATGCAGATTCACAACTTAACACCGCTGTTGAATTTGCTTAAGAAACATTGTAGTGTTGCAGAAGAGGTGATTCGTAAAGATTGGATTTTTGACCAGCAATATGTTATAAACCTCTCGAATTTCACAATATAAGAAAGGAAAGCAAGCCATACTTCTTCAAGAATGAAAGAATAATTGGGCTCATGGGGAGATCAGTCGCTTAAGGATAATGAAGAACGCACATATCTTAGTGGTAGACGACTCTCCTCAGAAGGCTATGCTCAACCAAAACATTGCTTGTATTCATCCAATCACTTTCCCATATTCTGATACCGATACATGGATGAGCTAGTGAACTACTTGGATACGTGCCTCAGAAAGAAGAATCTCGAAAATTTTTGTGAGCAGTATCCACCGTATCAAACATTTCCTGAAGCTTTTCTTTCTCGTGATTTTGAATTTTATAAAATGAAGGATAGCAACCGGGCGCATTATTATTCTTAAGGAACGTCATTTTTAGATGAGCCTTTATGCAGACCTGTTCTTATCACATCTTATGTATTAACAAGGATGGCAACTCCCAATTGCATTCGTGAGAGTGTTAGTGGTGGCAACAACATCAAGATATTGACCAAAATGATTTGATTAATCCGGAGAGTGATGATTTAGACAAAATGAGAGATTTCTCTGTATGGTTAGGAAGAAAGTATTTATAAAAAATTAAATGTTGATAAGAAATGATTTCATTTGTAATTATGTTTGATAGTATTTTTAATTATTGTAAACTATTTTTAGAATAATATGAATATTCTAAGATATTTTAGGAATATTCCTTACTAAGTAAGGTTATTGAAGGATTAATTTATTAATTAATTAATATTTAAGGCTTAATTACATATTAAATAATTAATTAAATAATTAAAACTTAAGTATTAATTAGTAATTTATTTTATATTCCATTTTCATGTATCATGCCCATTTTAGTTACAATGTGCATATTAGAATCTAGTGTCCCTGACCACCAGTATAAATTTGGTTTTAGAATTTGAATTTAGACATATGTTTAAATTTGAATTTGGACTTTTGATTTTAAATTTGGATTATCAATTCTTTAATCTAAAATATTATAAAGAAATACTCTAGTGTTGGTATACACCAACATCAGCATCTGGTGGTTCATGAGAATTACACTTTGTTTTACAAGGTGTTAGAAAACAAGAAAATGAAGCATACACTATATGATTGAAAACACAAATAGCAATTCAAGCATGTCAAATTCATATTCCAACCACCACTCGATTAGTTAGCCACACATTTCCTAGCGTTTCACAATTAATCATGGCATTTCCTTAGTCAAACCCAAGCAAAAAACTCTATATTGCCTAGTTAAATTCTTAAGCAACCAATGGCGTCTCAATCTACACTCTTGTTAAAGGTAAAATATTAGGACCATAGGACGTCCTACTGTGGAGATAATAAGGATAGGAAGGTCTGTAGTAAGCATAGAAGGAAAGGTTGTGAAGGAGGAAAATCCTTATCGAGAGGAAAAGGAAAAGGAAAAGGAAAAGGATAACATGGCGAAAGGAAGGGGAGTTAAGAGGTAGTTAGGGCAAGGGAGAGGGGGTCTCCACAAGAAGTTCCAACATGAGAGAGAGTGGATTTCCTTTTTAACATACTTTTTAGTATGATTATAGATCATTGGTTTTCCTTCTCCTTCTACCATCATCTTTCTTGTTCTTCCATTCTGAATAACCTTATCAGACTTAATCCATGATCTAGATAAGAACATAGTATATACATTGTCCTTTTCTTCCTTTTGAAGGATATCCTATATTTGAATCCTTTTACTGTGATAGTGACTCCTCTCATTATGTCTAGTGGCCTTACACTCCGTTGATAAGCCATTTTAAGGTTAAAAGGAGCAGGTTGGATTGGTCCTAAACCCATCCTTTTACATTCACCTTCTTCAATAAAATTCACACATGAACCTCCATCTATTAACACTCTCTTTAACTTATTCCTGCCCACATATACTGTGATGCAAGGAACATGTCCATCATAATCACCTTCATACAGTACCACCTTATCCATTTTACAAACTGTATATCCTTCACTCAAAGGTGATGTTTGTTGAACTAAACTTAATGCATTTAATATCTAGTTTCTTATGAAAAAGACTCAAAAGGTGTAGAGCCGGATGTGTATAGGAGAAGGAATGAATAGAACCTTGAAGAAACCATCGTCCTGATCCAGCATTAGATGATTAGAGGAACCAAAGGCAGGCCAATAAAGTTGCTGCCCAACAGCAACCTGAAACTAACGAAAATAGATGTCAAAATATCCTTGGGAAGATAGTAGAGGATATTGCAGAAACAATACAGAAATCTGAGCATGATCTAGAGAATTAGAGGCAGTAGTATCAAACAGCTGGTTTAGAGGAAACTGTGAGAGGAAGGGAAGGAGTGCCTGTTCATATACCGAGATTGCAAGGAGAAGGATCTCCTGAGAACTCTTAGAGAGGAAGAGAGGAAGGTGTAAGAGGAAATACACCAGAGCAAAGGATTATTACAAATATGGCACTTTTTTTGGGAATGTTTGGAGGTACTGTGATGTATCCCACATTCTCTGCAGGAAAGAAGAAGAATCTGAAAAGACATTTACAACAGTTTGAAAAGGTAGTAAAACTGTATAAGGTGATGGATGCAAAAAGCTGCTTATATTTCCACATACATTGAAAGAAAATGCCTCTGATTGGTATTATGATCTTGAAAAGGACATTAGAGAGGATTATTAGAAGGTTACTAAGGCTTTTAAGGAATATTTCAGAAAGGAGGAATTGCTGGAGGAACATTTAAAGAAATTAAGAACCATCCTTCAAAGCAAAACAGAAAAGATAGATGAATATACACATTGTTTTAAGAAACATGAGAAAAAGTGTAAGGCATATGTAAAGGAGGATGCCTTATTACAATGGTATAAGCAAGGGTTGCTAAAATCATTAATGAAAAGGATAGAGAGGATTTCATTACTTATTTAAAAATATATGAGAAGAAGAGAAGGCAAATAAAAAGATTGCAAAAGGAAAGTTGAAAGTAAAGAATCCTCTGATGAAGAGGAAGAAGAGGCTGATGTAGTAAAGGTTCGTATATATCCAATAGATAAGAAAGCATTGGCTCAAATGATGAAAACTTTGAAGGGAATGATAGTTAAAGAAGAGATAAAGGCAAAGGTATGGTGCACTAAATGTAATAATCTTGGCCATATAGTGAAGGAATGTAGGCTGCAATTGCCTACATGCCAAATATGTGGAAAGGAAGGACATGTGGTCGTAATTATAGGCAGTTTCTTGAACCAAAATGTGGCTCGAATGGAGAATGGAAACGTCCACCTCTTAGAAGGTTCCCACCTAATAGGAACCGTGGGAATGATAGGAATGATAATGTTATTACTTATGAGAACAGAAATAATATATCATATGGCAGAAGGAATGAAGTTCCTTATCAGAATAGGAACTTTGGATATTATAAGAGAAGGAATGATGTTCCTTACGAAAACAGAGAGGATAGGTATTACGAAGAAAGGAATGGTCCATACAATGGACGACAGAAGGATAGATCCTATAGAGATAGAAATGATAAACAATATAAGAAGAAGAAGACTTTATCAAGGTCATAGAGGTAGAAATGAGCAGTATAATCAGATAAGTGATAGACAAGGACCATAGGGCAGGAATTTTCCTTCCCAAGTTTGTTATACATGTGGTGAAATAGGACATATCTCTACGGAATGTCCTAGGCGGAATGTACAACCTCCTACTTCTATTAGGATGACTAATGTGCAACCTACAACACAGCTAATTCAAATACAAGAAGGAAAAGATGAGTATCCACCTGTTGCAAGGGCAGTTATAGCTCTTAAGGGAATGAGAAGGAATCTTCTTGTTAAGGGTGATTCCTCAAGGGATAAGTGCCTTAGCTTTGTCACAGAGGAATGTATGGGACATGTCTCCTTGATGGGGTTAGGATATGAGTTTGTCAGTCTCCTTAAGTAGAATCTTAAAGTCTACTCAAGTTAACCTCTAGGGTTCAAAGGGTAGTCATTTAGGGGACTTAGGTAGGATCTTAAGTCAGGGTTGTCTTATAAGACTTAGTGTTGCTCACACGGGGTGTTGATGCTAGATGGCCACTTGTTATCACATGTTAGCTATCGGAGTCTATTCTTTGCGGTTAGTAGGACTACATAAGTGTAGTGTGTTTTAGGGTTTAGCTAGTTCTAAGTTTTGAAAATACTCTATCATTTTTGGTTAACACATTTGAATTCTACGCGGAGAGTTAGTCTTGAGATATATAACTCTTTTAAGAACACTTACTTGGTAAGTAGGTGTGGGTTATGAACTAATATCGAAGATAACACTCAGAAGGCAACTTCCAAGTTGTATGTCAAGTTATTTTACCCTATAGTTGTTCAGAATACTTTATCTTACAATTATTCATGTTACTTTACCATATATTTATGCAGGTTAATTTATCAAACACTTTCACGAGACATGGCAAGCTAGTTTGTTCTAGCTTATAAATTAAATGTTGTGAAGTGGATCATATGATATGCTAAGTCTATATATTATTGAAAAAAAAAATTCCTTTAAAGTGTACGAATTTGGATAACACATGATTTGAAAATGAACAATGTCTATTGAGTTTTGGCTTAGGTCAAGATTCAATATCAGTTTCAACAATGGTTTGTTCCAATGTGCATTTTTAACTTTGGAAAAAAAAGGCATATTCATACATAAGAATGAATGCTACATCTTGATAAAAAGTTGAAAATGAGTTCTTACTATAGCACATATTTTCGAATGTAACTTAAGAAGTAGGCTATGGTGTTGAACTTATAATACAACAAAAATTAAGTATTAACATATGATAAATATGTTAAATAGTTGGTTTATGCAATGTAGTTGAAATATTATTTTATGTTCACATTATTTCGATGACACTAGCTATAAGTGATATTAGGTTGATTATACTAGTGAGTTTAAGTCTATTAATTTGAACAAGTATAACGTCAAACCATGGTTAGTTGTAAGCGCACATTTTGTATTTAAGTTAGCTAGCACAACTAACTCAATTATGGAGTTGTCTCATATGGAATCAATAGAAAGAGATAAAATGATAGTTTTATCATTGCAGTTTTGGGGTAAATGGCATAATTTACCAAATACAGAAATGTTAAAAGCATATGTTTACATTTTCTGTTTATTGAGTGTAAAAAGACTTGCATGGTGAAAACATTCGGTGCACACTTGTGCATTTTATTACTAACTCTTTAAACTTAAAATTTATAATGTTGTTTGCATTATGAGGATCAATTATTTTAAGCTTTTGAAGAAGGGTGATTCCTTAGTTAACAAGAGCATAAATTTAAGGGTCTTGACTTTGTTCATAAATTAAGTAGGAAAACTTGCTAGTTTTATTAAGTATGTTGAGAATGTCTATGACTCAAAAACATTCAAGTGTATGAAAGTTTTAGTGCATGTACCTCTTTAGAGAGTCGATTTTCGATGGGATTTAAAAGTTGGTGTTGGTTTTCAGTATCGACTTCATCTTAAATTTGAATACGGTTCTTGAAAAAGCTGATTTCTTAACTCTGCATCATGGTCGCAAATGTGGGTACTCAAAAGAATACAAAGTATATATCTTTAATTCTTTGGAATAAAAAAGTAGAGCTTTTCTTGATTCAAAGTCTTATGGTATTCCTTGGATTCATTATTCGTTCTATCTCAAGGACTGATGGTGTTTCTTGAGTTTAATTCAATATCCTTAAAAATGTAATGAATGTTGTAAATTAGCTCAAAAAGATGGTCTCCCTTCTTGATGATTATGATCCAAGGTTCCTAGTATATAGTTCGATATTCAATTCGAGAATATGAGGTTTTTATCACCTCATTTGTTGAGATATCTATATTTTAGACTTTGAAAGTATTTATGACAATCTTTTTAAGATTGGTTATAAATGACTTAACAAAGTATGGTAGATATGTGTTAAATATTCAGATTAAAACGCTTAATATTGAAACTTGGTTATGATCACATGGGGTGGCTGAAATAAAAAAGACTCAGAAGAGGGATTTGACTTTAACACTATAATAAGGTATTACTTTAGTATTGTAACTTAAAACAATGTCTTCAAATTACTTAAGAAATGATAAAAAGTTTCTTAATACATTGCTTGGGGAGCAATGTGAAATTGCTAGGTGTTCAGAATGAATAATGTATCTTAGTTCAACATATTGAACTAAATATCATATTTATGTTTAAGGAGTTCTGCTGAATTATGAAATGTAACTGAAACATGAAGTTAATATGGCATTTCAATTTGATGATAACATTAATATGAAAGAAATATCTTACTAAAATCAATTAAATTAACTAAAAGCTGATTCATGATTCCTCTTAGTTCCTAAACGGTTCCTTGAAATATTGAAAATAACATTATGTTTCCATCTCAAGCTAAAGTTCAATTTGTATCAACTAAGTCCAATATAATTCTTACATTTCGATAAATTGATACGATTGTAAATGTAACAACTTATCTGTAAATTTAAAATTTGAATGTTAAAAATCGTTATCAGTTCAAGAGTATTAATATTGAAATTGTAATTATTTATGGAATAAGGATTAGTTTAAAGGTATTAGTGAAGAGGTTATATTACATAACTTCGAGGGAAATATTTACATAATCAATTTGAAAGTTGAAAATGGTAAAGGTGTGTAGTATTACGAGTTTAGGGAGACTCTTATAATGAGAATTAAGTTTTGAAATTCAGTATTGAACTTAGTGAGATAAGTAATTAGGAATTAATGAATGAACCTAGTTGTTGTGTTTTTTAGGAAATGAAATAGGACCAAATCAGTTGAGACATTTGATATCTAGAGATTGCTGGTTGAAGGCACTAGGTTGAATTTCCTGATTTCCACATTAATTTGATAAAAAGGTATGTTAACTTATTTGGTTCTTGAAATGGTTGGTGTTTTAAAAGAATACAAAGTCGATTACGAAAGGCAAATGGTAGTGCTATAACACTTAGTAGCAGATTTAACATGAACTTGATTCTCATCAAGAATGAATTTTATATCAATGACACACCAAGTGAATGGGCTAATTTCAAGTTGAGTGTGAGAGACTGTATGCCCATAATAGCACACTATATTTATAATATATAATAAATATAGTATAGGGGCTTTTGGGGAGTAATGAGAGAGGGCTGAGAGCTTACGGGGAGTTGGGAGTGTGGAGAATTGCGAGAGACTGCCTAGCTCGGGGGTGAGCTCTTGCTCTACAGTTGGGTGTGAGTGAGACAGCTTACTACTTTTAGGCCTACTGTGGGCAGGACTGTTACATTGGTATCAGAGCCAGTTAAGGCTTGGTGGTTGCCTTTTGTGTCACCATGTCGGATTATGAGGGCGATGGTGGGAACCGTTATGTTCCATCTATGAAGTGATGGGAGGATGGTTCTTCTTATGAACCACCTCATTTTGGCCAGCAGGAACTGTGATGAGTTCCGATTTGTTTACAAGTTGATGGAGATTTATGATGTGGAGTCAGCTAAACATATGGCCATTCTCCACCAGAACATAAATTATCTCAAGCAAACTTGATGAGTTAAAGGACCTAGTTCAAACTCAATGGAGAAATGAGAAAAAGGGCTCCGAGCTTTGATTCTTTGAGAAGAAGACATTACCCGAGTTCCCTACCAAGAAAAGTGAATTCGGCCAAAGCCTTGTCTTGGCTAGAGAAGGTCGATAAACTTTTGGATGTGAGACACTTTAGCAGCAATGAAGGCAAGCTTCTGGAAGTGTCCTTGGCGTTGAGGAGAGCGGATCGGTGGTGGAATCGTGTTACCACGCACTCCCTAAGCCAATTACCACTTGGGCACGATTCAAAGAGGCATTTAAGGAGTTTGTTGCTGGCTATGATGTGCAGCAGACAAGGTTAACTTTGAAAACTTTGTGCAAGGGAAGTTGTCTTTTGATGCCTACATCAATGATTGCGAGACCTCTATGCACGAGATCCATCGATTCCTCCAGCGATGCAAATTGATTACTTCTTGATGGTTTGAAGAATCATCAATTAAAGTGTCAATCGAGTAATTGAAAGCCTACTGATTTTGACGAGATGGTACCCTATGCCAGGGAGCAGGCAGCGCACTTCTTGAGCAGTGAGGTGCATGTTCCTGAATCTTCCAATCAATCTTCGAAGAAGAAGCTCTCTTATAAGTCTTATAAGAGGTTGTATTATAAGCCTTATCATTCATGGAAGGAGCATGAGGCTCACATGGAGAGAGAGGGAATAAGCATTCTTCGGAACGACAGGAGAAAGGAATCGGGGATGTTACATTTGTGGTGATCCAAGTCACCATCAGCATGATTGTCCTCAACGAGAAAGAGAATGATCGTGGCAGTCAGTGCGAGAAGTGACAAAGAAAAGCCAGCTGAAGTAAGCACTTCTACTAAGAAGGTGGCTATCTGCATATTGCTAGGGAGGTGAGTTGTGTGGCTGGTAACACCAAGACACATCAAACAAACAAGTGATTCATCTTGGTTTTGTGGATGACACTCGCTTGAGTGTGCTTATTGATCCGGGGAGCAACGATGAGTTCATTTCCAGGATTTAGTGGAAGAGTTGAGCATTCCCACTATGGAGGTTCCTCCATATAGCATCGAAGGAGTTGTTACGAAACAACAAACTTGGAACGCAACTTGAATTTTGAGTTTCTAGTGAAGGGAACTCCTATTTGCGAGCAATTCTATCTTGTGGGAGATGAAATGATGATTGATGTTATACTCGGTTGGAGAAGTTTAAACCTCAGATTGTATGGAGGACAAAAGAGGTTACTCTTATGTTGAGGGTCGGAAGATCACTTTTCATGGTGAATCCTATACTCCACCAATGAAGTTACTTTTTGCTACTGCGATGAAGTCTGTTTGTAAAAGCATTGGAAAGAAGCTGCAGTTGATGGGGAAGATGAGTACTTTTTGGTTCAGCTAAAAGATGCAGACACAAGGTCACCGTTGTTGACTGGTCAATGATCAACATTGACTATGGTCAATAGTCAATGGTCAACATTGATCGAGGCGCTGAGATTTTGCGACTAAAGGCAGAATTCAAGGATGTGTTTCCTGATGAAATGCCTAAGGGAGTCCCACATGAATGGGGTGTCCACACGAGATTGAGTTGGAACCAGGGAGTAAACCAATATCGGAAGTCTATATCGGTTAAGCTACTTAGAGGAGCTCGAAGTGAAGAAGCAAGTTGAGGCATTACTTGTTCAAGGATTTATTCGTCCTAGTAAGTCACCATATGGAGCACCGGTGTGCTCGTTCGTAAGAAGGATGGGTCAATGCGGATGTGCATTGATTATCGTGCCTTGAACAAGGTGATTGTGAAAAATAAGTTTCCTATGCCTCAGGCTGATGATATCTTTGACAACTTGCCGGGAGCATGATATTTTAGCAAAATTGATTTCAGGAGTGGCTATCATCAAATAGCAGTGAGGGAGCAGGATGTTTTGAAGATGGCTTTTTGGACAAGGCATGAACATTTTGAGTTTACTGTTATGCCATTTGGTTTAACTAATGCTCTTGCTATGTTTATGAATTTAATGAATTCGATTTTTGCTGAGTATATTGATAAGTTTGTCGAAGTATTCTTAGATGATATTCTCATATATAGCAAGACATGAGAGGAGCATGTGCAACAATTGAGAATAGTTCTGATTGTGTTGAGAATGCATAAGCTTTATGCAAAGGAATCGAAATGTGACTTCTTCAAGGAGGAGGTAGAATACCTTGGTCACATTGTTTCAGCACATGGCATTGCTCCTGATCCCAAGAAAGTCGAGGTTGTGACTAATTGGCCAGCTCCAAAAGATGTTCAAGAGTTGCAAGGTTTCATGGGACTTGCCAATTACTATCGGAGATTTGTGTAGAACTTTTCTCGTATTGCACTTCCACTAACAACTTTGTTAAAGAAGGACAAGTTGTTTGTGTGGACAACCAAGGAAGCAACATCTTTTAAGAGATTGAAGCAAGTACTTACTTCTGCTCATGTGTTGGCTATCGCTATAGATGATACACCATTTGAAGTGTACACTGATGCATGCGGGTATGCGATTGGAGCCGTGTTGATGCAAGCTGGTCATGTTATAGCTTTTGAGAGTCGGAAGTTGAATGATGTGGAGAAGCGTTATTCTACATACGACCAAGAGTTGCTCGCTATTGTGCATGCTGTTCGTATTTGGAGGCATTACTTACATAATGGATTAGACTTTAAGGTCTTTACCGATCATAAACCTCTACGACATTTCTTGACTCAACGAGAGCTGAATGGAAGACAGGCTCGTTGGTCAGTTCGTCTACATGAGTTTGGTGGACGAATGTCAATCCTCTATAAGGAGGGGAAAGAGAACGTAGTTGCGGATGCTTTGTTGAGAGTAAAACAACTAAATGCTGTGGGGAGAGTGGAGAGTTTGCTAGTTGATATGATCGGGGAAGCTCAATTAAAGGATGATGATATACAACAACGCTTGAACAATGGTGGAACCGTATTCAAAAGTTGATGGTTTGCTACTTTATAAGAACAGATTTGTTGTTCCAAAGAAGGCAGAGTTGATCGCAACCATCATGTATGAGATGCATGATAGTCCATTTGCTGGACATTTCGAGGAAAATAAGACATATGAATTGGTGAAACGTCACTTATATTGGAAGAACATGAAAGCAGATGTGTTGAATCATGTTAAGACATGTCAAGATTGCCAAATGATTAAGGTTGTGCGAGTTGCTACTCCAGGTTTATTGAAGCCTTTGGAGATTCCGCACCAAAGTGGGAGAGCATCTCGATGGATTTCATCACTCATATGCCATGCACGGTGAGGCAGAACGAGCAAATCTGGGTGATTGTTGATCGCTTGACCAAGTATGCTAGTTTTATTCCGTTGAAGGGGAATGTAACCAACAAGGAGTTAGATGTGGTCTATTTGACTCAAGTGTTTTCGGAGCATGGAATGCTGTTGAACATCATTAGCGATTGTGACTCCAAATTCACCAGTTCTTTTTGGGTGTCGTTCTGTTGAGCGTTATCACCGGATTGAATTTTTCTAGTGAAGATCACCCTCAAACTAATGGGCAAACTGAGCGAGTGAATCAAATTGTGGAAGATATGTTACGAGCAAGTGTCCGAGAGAAGCCGGGGCAGTGGGATAAGTTTTTGCCATTAGTAGAGTTTGCTTACAACAACAGTATGCATAGTGGCTTGGGTTACAGTCCATATTATGCATATCATGGCAGGCATCTAAGAACTCCAGCCGATGTGGGTATTCGTGGAGTAAGCGGTACTAATCAACAAGCTCGTAGCCTTGTTGGAGAACTGAAAGAAATCCTACTAATTTGTAGGAAGAATTTGCTTAAAGCTTAGGATAGAGTACGCAAGTATGTTGATGCAAAAAGCTCTTATTGGCAGTTCAAGGTTGGAGATAAGGTATATCTACGAGTGGCATTTCCTTCATCTCTTAAGTGGGGATCTATATCTCAACTCAAAGCCAGCAAGTCAGACAAACTTGCACCTCGTTATGCCGGTCCATTTGAGGTTATTGCGCAAATTAATGAAGTAGCGTATAAGTTGCACCTACCTGCAGGAGTGCAACTTCATCCGGTCTTTTATGTGAGTCATTTGAAGACTGCTCTTGTACGTGACGACGTGCATGTGAATCTAGAGACGGATGATGGACACAAGGGTGAAACCCAAGATGATGATAGTCCAGTCCCACCTCCTCCAAAGCGACGTCACAGAACTTGAATGTGCACAGTACGTCCTTGAGGACAAGGACTTCAATAAGGGGGGAGAAATGTGAGAGACTGTATGCCCATAATAGCACACTGTATTTATAATATATATATATATATAATATAGGGGCTTTTGGGGAGTAACGAGAGAGGGATGAGAGCTTACGGGGAACTGGGAGCATGGAGAATTGTGGGGAGACTGCCTAGCTCGGGGTGAGCTCTTGCTCTATGGTTGGGTGGTGAGTGAGGCAGCTTACTACTTTTAGGCCTGCTGTGGGAAGGACTGTTACATTGAGGGACCTTGTTGTATACATGTGTACAGTCAAGTGCCTCTAAAATTACCTTTAACAAGATTGACATGTTTACAAAGAACAGGGTTCCGAGAATAATACTCTTGTATCGGAAAAGAGTTTGATTCTGATAAAAGTCTCATACCTAGTCTGACATAGTTATACACTAATGGGGGATAAATATATTGGTAAACCCTTATCTAAAGGGTGATGAGAAACTCCAAGGGATGCAGAAATGTGATGCTCCATGTGAGATATGAAACCATTAGAAAATCAAGAAAACATGAAGGCGTTGAATTAATATTTGAGATGGACTCAAATTGCTTGTGGTGCACATGACAATAGGGTTGTCAAATGCATTTAAAATTAAGAAATAAAGCAAGGCTTTATTTATATATTAACCTAGGGGCCAATAGTTAACAATATAAATTTTAATTAAAGAAATTAACCATATGTTGTTGCGTCAGGTGATAGACTTTGCAAACGTCCAAAGGTCTCCAAGTGACTTCATGTCGCAAGTAGTGCCTTTGACAGTTGAGTTTATGACTCAGTGAACGATAGTTTTAAAGTACTTGGCTTTACGTAATGCAAGGGGGTAATAACATTATGTATCACTAACTTTGCATAAAGTGATATTCTAGTTTTGATTAATGTTTTTTAACATTATATAGTCTTGGAGTTAGACTTATTTGTTAATGAGAACGTTGACATTTTTAAAAACAGAGAATATGTCATAGTTTTTACTATGATCTTTATTTTTACTTTGAAGATGACTGTTGTTACCTACCGAATTATGTTGACAAGCCCTAGATATAGTGAGCAATAGTCTTGCTTAGTGGTGTTGGGGTAGTCTAGCCGGTTGTCATTAAATACTTTAAGAAACTCTAACACTTACCTTCTAAAAAACTCTTACCCTCGTTTTTCGTGTTTTGGTTGGATTACTAATTAGTTTCAATGAGTTCAACATGTTCGATATGCATAAACACCATTAGGGTTGACCCAACCCTACCTAAACCCCTTAATTAGGGTTTAGGTAACTCATCAAGTATATTCCTATTGGGAATGATATTTCGTGTTAGCCCACTTTACAAAGTAGCAGGAAAACAAGAGGGGCCTTTATCACATATATTAAATAGGATATGTGAGAGTTCATAGGTTCATAACTTTTATTAATGCAAGCTTTAGCTTGTGTCGTTAAGGCACAACCCTCTGTTGTGCCGTCTCAACTTCTAAACAATAGAGATATGTTCCACCTGTAGGGTAACCTACCCTTAATGTTGGCGAATTCACACATGGGAAGTCTTGTCAGAATACATGTTCCAAGGGTCAAAGGTTGAGACATATCTTCTCTTCACATCAAGATAAAAGTAGCACTCGTAGCTAAGTAGGGCACATTCATATCCTTGTTCAACTGTGGACGTGGAATCTTGGTTGACATGTTTTCTTTACCAAGTTCATAAGAGTTTACAAGGGGCTTTAGAGTTGGCATCTGTGAGACACGTTCATAGCACCAAGTGTAACTCTTAAATCTAAGGGGCTATGGCGGACATCTTTAAAAACAATGTCATATGAATATGTGACACTAGGCTAAATGGCACATGGTACAATACTCTTTTGGGGTTGTCTCATGGGTGTAACGTCAAGGCCAACACATCTAGAGTATTCACTGAACAAGTCATCCTCTTTGTTTGTGTAAACTCTTGTATCCAAATACTTGTGTAGTTAAAACTGCAAAGGAAGTCTATGTAATCTTGTTTGTCAGTATCATATATAAGACTTGAATGTGCTGCTGCATTTGGATTGATATGTCCCCTCCAACCTCAAATGGATCTGCTGGAGATATGTGTATGGTTCTCGAGCGCGCACACACACACACATTACCACTTGGTAAATTGACAAGGTGTCTATCTATATTGGGTCCTCCAAGTTATCAATTAGAAAACTAGCAAAAGTAGCATGTTAACACATGCACAGACACATACACACGCATGCATGCACTGTTGTTACTATAGAAGACTTGATTGCAACTACATGATTTTAGGAGTGCAACGATACCAAAAACATGTGGACAAGACATGGATGTCCTAGACTCCAACTTGTATTTGACACTCTTGTCATTGTATTAACTATAAGCTACAAAAATATTTACTCCTAGGGCCATGATATCTAACTATTAAATAATAGGGGGGTTGACTATTTGTGTGCCAGGACTGCACAACCGTACAATAAATACCAAGAATTTCCTATTGAAGATCCTAGCTAGAGAATAAATAGAATGCTAAATTATGCATGGTATTGACGTCCCAAAATTTCCTCTACGTTGAGGGACTATTTGGGGTAAATCTAGCACCTCCTTTTTTGAAGACAAAAAAACTAATTATGAAAAATATATAAAGATATGTTTAGGTGGAATGCCAAAGGATGTTGATTGATATGAAACCCATAAAAGGTATTAGTATTTCTTTCTCAAATGACTTATGGAGAAGCGCCTGAATAATTGTGCCATTAATAATTTGCAGAATATTATTCAAAACGTTATATGCACATGCATTAATTTCAAAATGTTAAATTAGATTTTTACGTTTGTATAAAGAATACAGGATTGATTTACAAAAATAATATTGCATGTGTGTACCTGTCATTAGCTCTTCTTTAGAACATTACTTTTAATCTTTTTGTCTTTGTTGTGTGGACAATGTCCAGTGGTAGGTTAGATGATCGCATTCTTCTTGGTAGTTCATCACCAATAGCTACGCAGACAGTTTTCTTCTTCTTCTTCTTGTGTGCATTTTCATCTTTGATCTCTAGAGATTGAAGTGGAGGTTGTGTGCTAATTCTTCTTCTTAGGGTACTTTTTTGTATGTTGTACTTACTCAACTTCATGGTTCTTCTATTGTTTAAACCTCCTCTTTGGTGTATGTTTATTTGAATGTTTTAGCTTCTATTCTTGATTGATATTAACTTTAACTTTATCTTTATCGCTCTCATACTCATTGTTCTCATTTTGAATCACTACTTGTCACTACTTGAAGTCTCTCTTGTTCCTTCAGCTGAAATGTTTGCTTGAAATGCAAGGGTTCTAGTCTTTCGCATGTGAGCAAATTACTTAATCTATGTCCACTCCCAAAACATTCCTTCTCATTGTAGCTCCAACATAAAGTAATTTCCCAGTACCCATGAACAAGTCCAAGACGTATTCTCTAGGTTTCGTTAGAGCTATCATATCTTGGTGAAAAGAGAAAACTATACAACTCAACCTTCACATATATTTTTCTCATCTTTCCCTTGCCTTTTCCTAATCCACCACCAGCGCTTGACTCACCTAACAACATCTTTCTCTTCTTAGTTTTTGCTCGTTGTCCCTTAGGAAGCTAGACCTCATTAAAAAACTGTAGTTCATTGTCTAACACACAACGAAGCTCTAAGTATAAAGGAACATCTTCAATCTCTTCATCAGTGATTTTTCATGGAAATTTCAAGTATAATTCAAAGTTGAAGGCAAATTCCTTTGCTTGCTTGTCCATGTGCAATTTGTTTCATTTTTCTATTAGATAAAAAAATCTTTGGTTTCCTCTAGCAAATCTAGTAGTAGTTTAGGGTTTAGAATTGATGGGAAGAAACTAAAAAGAAAAACAACATATCACAAAACTATGCAATCTTAAGCATGTTTGACATGGTAGTTGAAAAGGTCGTCCTTATATTTCTTAAGAATGGCAAAGACCTTCGCTATGTATGGGAACTAGTCATTCACTTGTGCCATCTTCTTTATCCCCTTAAGAAAATCTCACATTTCTATGAACATAGATACCTCCTCATTTTTGTCCTTGAAGATTTTATCCAACCTTTCTCCACTAATCCACTTAATCTTTCAGTTCATCCACTTTATCATGAGCCACTGTTTAAAATCTTTATTGGCCCTAGGAATGACATCATTCTTGAAGTTTGATGAGGCTTTTATAAAAGCATGTTCATAATTTTCAACTTGAAAATGTGTCTCTTAAGATTATTCATCAAGGTAATCTAGCATGTGAGGTCCATTTCTCAAGCCCTTGGCACTTGTTGCCGACAACCATCTAATCAAATTGTGCACCTTGTCAATGAACTTTAAACCATTCACTTCTTTATTAAATAATGGAAAAGTATTTACCCATAGTTGTCATCTTATTGTTCCTCACATCAATCTTGGCCTTGTGAATATTTGTTGGTGTTGTAGCTCTTTTGAATAGTAGCATGTCGATCCTATTCTTCTCATTCTTTCAATATTTTAGCTATATAGGATGTAAATTAATGTGTAACAAAATTGAATTAAATGAATCCTTGACATCAAGGATTCCTTTCATTAAAAAGCCAAAAACATATTTAACTTACCCTGAATAGTTTGAACATATGAGCTATTTTCGAAAGTGTTCCGAATGGTTCTCTTTACTTTTTCCTTTCCTCGTCAATATTTTTCTATCTTCCAGGGAGATAAATTTAAGGTAGTAGTCAAAGTTGCCGTACTTCTTGCCTTGCTTCAATGCATACAGTCTTGTGGCAACTCCATGTGCTTACTCATTCGTTCTTTGTAGATCTTGGATTAACGACATAGTTTGAGAAGTGTTTGTTATCTCTAGTAAGTGACAATTAATTGACATATGGTATGTTTTGTTGTGTTCCTAATCCTTGATTATGCTCATCCATTATAAGTGATGATTACCATCGCATATGTCAAATGTTTTGCAATACCTCTCGACATTGTTCCCAAAAAGATTTACATGTTTCCCAGTATCTGTGCTCTTCTATTTCTTTTCTTTCTTCTAGACTAAGTTCCTTGCCAATAGTCACCATAAAAGCATGGGCCATGCTAATGTATTTATTTTGTTTAAAGGAGTCCATACGATCACTCATATTCTTTAATAGCGCATGCACTTGCTCATTTGACTTCAACAAAATTAATGGACTTCATAATAAGTTTTCACCACTCTTCTTTCTCCAAATCGTCTAGCAAATACGAAAGTAATGTTCTTGCAAAATCCACAGACAACAAAGCTTAATCATGTGCTTGACTTTCATCATCGTGTAAACGGCCAGGTGAGGTGTGATGATCTATGAAGCTGGTTGAGTGCGTCTCTTCACCGTTTCTCCCTAAAAAAATTGTAACACATAAAGCCTTTTCATTCTAAAATATGAAAAACCTTGGCATTGAGGATTCACTACCCCATCCTCTGCATTGAGGACTCTAGGCACATCTTCCCAAGACTATTAGGTAGTCCTCAATGGGGAGGACTATTTCCATAAAGTTTCCTGAGGTTAGCCCCTTGACTTGGTACTTAGCTTTTGGATAAACCCAAGTTTATACAAATGAACGATAAAGATATGAAATTTAATAGTATTTAATTAGTTTTTAAAAAATACTTGAGTAACTTAAAAAAGATTATAATAAAATTAAAAACATTAATATAATTCAACTTTTAAATTATTATTTAATATAAATTTTTTTCAGAGTCAACATAAAACATAAATTCCCATTTTTGATAATATAGTAAGTCTGGTAGATACCTTTGTCCACCTCAAACGATACAAATTTTCATTATTGTTATTAATACAAAATGATTTATAAATTAACATTCAAGATTTAATTTAAACCATTTTTCATAGACTTGCTAACTTTGATCATCAGAATTTACATGCAAATTTGATATCATTGCACGGCAGCATGGGTACATTATACCGGTGAAGAAGATCTAGTTACATATTCTAAATTATATATCTTTAATTTGTAACTGATATGACAATTAGGCTTGTCACAGAGTAATTGCCATTGCTCCATGTAAGATACCCGAAACTGTAATCACTGAAATATTCTTTCACTCCAAAAGTGACCTTGAATGTCTTGATCTCACCCTTTCTTTTGAATTTTAGCTCCGAAGGATGGACAGTAACATTTACGTTATCCGGTGCACTCACAGTAGCTCGGTAAACAGTTGCATCACCATCGACATTTGTAACACGCCTAGTTACAGTTCTCGTGGTTTTTAAGTTAGATACTGCAATCGATGGATAGTTTAAGTTACTCGCATCTGGAACATTCTCTGGGCAAGTCGTTCTCTTTGTTTGTGTAAACCCTTGTATCCAGTTACTTGTGTAGTTAAGACTGCAAAGGAAGCCTATGTAATCTTGTTCATCAGCATCGTATATAAGACCCGGATGTGCTGCTGCATTTGGATTGATATGTCCCCCTCCAAAGTCAAATGGATCTGCTGGAGACAAGGCGGCTGTCTTTATTGGATCCCCCAAGTTATCAGCTAAAAACCTGGTGAAAGTAGCATGTCAACACGTGCACACACACACATACACGCGCACACACCTGTTGTTACTATAGCAGACTTGATTGCAGCTGGGCTCCAATCGGGTCGATATGATTTCAGGAGTGCAACGATACCAGAAACATGTGGACAAGACATGGATGTCCCAGACTCTAACTTGTATTTTACATTCTCGTCATCGTATTGACTATAAGCTGCAAGAATATTTACTCCTGGGGCCGTGATATCTGGCTGTTAAATAACACATATCGATGTTAATAATATATTTAACTGTTTTATTTAAAGTACCTTTAATATATCTGGAGTGATTATGTTCGGTCCTTTAGATGAGAATGTAGCCATTACAGGAGCAGGCTCTTCGTGGAGCTTTGTAATGGGTTTGTGGGATATGTACGCTCTTGGATACCTAAAATTAAATTTTATAAACATATTAGTTAATAATAATAAGAGAGAATGTACCTTGTTGAATTAATATAAGAAAAGATTGCTTCTCCATCCTTTGTATCAGCGTAAAGTACAGATATGTTTCTTAATGGGATTCCTCTACTAGAACAGAGCTGGTAGGCGAGGCCCATAGAATCATGCCAACTCCACCACATCTTTCTACTTCAATGACGGAAGTGTTCAAACCAAGTAAGCATGCCACAATCTTGTTCTTCACTTTCTTTGGATCCAAAGAGCCTTGAAAGCAATATTCGCTAGCAAAAGAAAGACTTAATTAAGATTTAATAGAATTAGTAATATTATACCTGTGTGTGACATCTGAAGAAGGCAAAGCAGCACTTGAACCTGAGACTAGTGAATGCCATCTCTGCCTTAACTTGTGCTCACCTACAACGAGACCCTGCAAGCACATGGTTACTACATACATAACAAGTTTATATTGTATCAGCACTTACCGGGAATGTTTCATTGTTACCAAGGGATATATTTCTATAGAATTTTCGATCTATAGTGCTAGCAGCAACTGTGATAATCCAAGGAGCTACATTCGCAACAGTTCTGCTAATCCACTGTTGCCTGCAGATGCCACCACTACAATACCTTTCTGAACTGCATGGAAAGAACCTATAGCCATTCCATTGAAGTAGTCGATGCCCAGACTACAAGTGAAGCTGAGAAAACATCCACTCCATCATGAACACCCATATCAAAAGCTGCAAGTATGGATTCCTCTGGACACACTGTTTGCCTCTTTCTACTATTCTCCAGCAGACCTTGTATACTGCAATTCGAGACCTGGGTGCACCACCTCTTGCAGTGCCTTTTGCATACTCTAACCAGTTTGCGTTCTCCACGGAGGCTCCTGCTACTGTGGATGCAGTGTGTGTTCCATGACCATGAACGTCCCGAGGAGAGAGCAGCTCTCTGTTCTCTTCTGCATATGATGTGTTTACGATGCCACCAGGGAAGAACCTTGCACCAATGATCTTTCTGCACATACAGGAGAAGTATTAGAGATTATGTTAAAGCTTAAGAAAACTTATTACCTGTTGCAATTAGATGAATTAAAGAGCTCTCCATGTTCACAAACTCCTTTCCATCTTGTGGGGACCGACCCATTAAATCATCTGTAAAACTTGCTGATTCGGGCCATATTCCTGCGAGAAATCACATATTTAGGTTGGTACTTGCACCCATGGAACATAAAATTCTATGATTTTTTTTATAACTTACCACTATCCAGTACACCAATAATGATATCTTCACCATACTTGGACTTCTCCAATAGTGATTCTGTTCTATTTGCATAGCCATATAGTGATCTCTCTGCATCTCCAGAATCCCAGAAAATCCCATGACTCAGTTGTATGGACTCTGTAGTGCCTACTTGGAAAGACTGATACAACATTTGAGAGTCCTGACAAGTCAAGAAAGTCAGTGTGTGTGTGAAAAGTGAAGTCATATACAAAACAAAACTGTTGATATGTGTTATGCTCTGCTAACTAAATCTTAGAAGTAGAGTTCTAGTAGAGCTGTCACACATAAAAAATATAAGACCAAATTACCAGAAATTTGATAAGCTTGTTCATCTGTAAGTCGAGCTGCAAAACCACTGAAGCCGTGCCTGTAGCTGTAGACTAAGGATTCCTTCGCTGCCTTATAGCTACATGTAAGGAACATATACTCAAAATGAACCACAGAATAGTGTGTATTATATCAATAATACACACTATTCTGTGGTTCACTTTGAGTATATGTGTATATTTACAGTATGTACCTTCCTAAACTGCTTTTAAGTAACTGATAATGCACTCAGTTGTTTCATCCGGATGAATTGATCATCCTTGTCTCCCAAGTAAACAATGTGTGTAGTAACCTATACAAATACAGTATTTAGAATAATCCACACACACACACACACACACCAACCTGAGAGCACGTGGTGGAAATCAGGCAGAGAAACACACATAAAATATGAAAGGACGCCATGATAATATATCACAGAAATTTGATAGCTGCAAACTTGTAAGAACGCCACATATATACTAAATATTCAAACCCGTGTGAACGACTCAGGCAGTAAACAGGAACGGACGCCACACGCTACACATTATATGGGGTTAATTAAATTTAATAACGAATGAGACATGTCAGCTTTCTTGACTTACTATTTCCATTTAACCCATCCATTAATCAAGACTTAATCAAAACTTAGTTGATCTATTAATATTATTATAAGCTGTCCAATTCATAAACATTATACTAGTTGAATAGTCAGAATATGCGTAAAATTCATATTTTACATTAACAGTTTGAATTATACACGACCATTGACTCCACACGCCTACGTCATTATGTTTGTAAGTTATAGTGGTGTGTGTGTGTCTTTCTCTATATATATATGTAGGAATATATACCATGCAATCGTCAAGAGCGTGTTATGTACATTGCATGTAGGTCCTGAAGATTAATTAAACAATTTTGTTTTTTTTGTAAACTTAAAAAAAATATAACCCTAAATATAAAATCGTCATATTATAGACTCCTTTGCTATATGGACACGGATACACGTGCCCATATATAATAAATTTATATACACATTATAAATATTGTTTAACAGTTGATTATTGAAAATTATATTATATTGTAATATAGTTATGCTTCAGAATTATATACCATCAATTAAGAATAGATGTGTTTTTGTATATGTGTGTGTGTATTTAAAAGTGAAAGGAAAATATAATATTTATGTTTATGTATATTTATAATACTAATTTCATTTCATATTTAAACTGACTTCATATCTTAAAAGATTTATATATTATATTATTGTTAGCTATTTTTTAATTAGCTGTCAAGAATAAAAATGATTTCAGCAGTATCGTCTTAGCATATTCTGGTGAATCATTATATATACGTGGCGACGTATTGCAATGTTTAACGTATTAACGCAGGCAAATCTATTACACATGGACACGTGTTAAGAATTGGAGTCCAAATGGACATTACATATAAAAACAAAGAACGTGGTTATATTAGATTTTACATTGTAGATTAAATATAGAGTTTGAATTAATTCATTGTTCTTCTTGTAATTATGTTTAATAAAAGAATTAATAAAAGTCATAAATTTATAAATCTTTTTTATTTTATAATTAATAAAATAAAAAATGATTTAAATAATGAGATTTAGCCCACTTTTCCACTACGGATGCTTATTTGGCCGGTGGTAAATTAAAATAATGCCATGTCATTAATTATTACTATCATTATGTTTTTCATTAGAGTGGTTAATTGAATTAAAAAATAAACTAGCAATGCACAATTTTCATTTAACCAGTTATTATAAAAAGGTTTTTACATATATATTACACATACATATGTAATAAATGTGCACCTACTCAGTATTTTAATTAAAGAAATATATTAAAACTCTAACTTTTCATTGTTATTTTCTTATATAAAATCATTAATTATAGTTTACTAGTGTCTCTCTTTATATATATTGTGTGTATAACAATGTATATATATATATATATATATATTACACACAAACATGTGAGTGTGTTGAGAGAAAGAAGTTATTACATACTCCATATATAATATATATGTGTATAAATATGGTACATATATATATAATTATATACTCACATACATATATATGTATGCTTATTTATACATAAGAATTGTTTATTTTGATTATTTATTAATTTAAAGAAATCTCTCATATATATATATATATATATTTAATTTAAATATATATACATGTATAACATTAGTTTATATATGTGAAAAAAATCTTTATATTATTGTGCATTCTTACAATACTTATGTCATTTATATTAATACATGCTGAGTATGAATGAAACAATATTATAGAAAGAAAGACATACACATCTATGTTTATGTTATATAAAAAAGACTCGTCAGAGGTCTGCATATTATCTGCAATAACTTATGTTCTTCTGCAAAATAAGTATAGCAAATAATGTGTGTGTCTATATATATATATATATATATATATATATTCTTTGTAAATAAGTGATATTTTGCTGAATCTTATATTCGCTCTTTATTTTAAAGTTCTAATTTATTTGTTTTTTATTCATTTTTTGAAAACTAAAAAAGCAAAACTTAATTCATTAATCTTGATATACATGTCATTCAATTATACTCGATAGTCATACAACCAGACAAAATTGCTCAGTTATTGGTACCACCGAAAAAAGTCATGTAGCGCCACATAGGTGGAGAAGAAGTGATAGGTACTTTACCTAACAAGAAGGAGAGTTTGTTACAGGAAAATGTAAACAAATAGGAACAGAATCCTGACCGAGAAGGTTAGACTGATAACAAATCAGAAGGTATAGACAAGGTAAACAAGGTTTTTCAGTCTTACCATTACAGGATGACTCCATGTATCACCAAGTTATAAATCAGGAAGTAAAGGAAAATAAGCCAAAGGAACATAAAGGAAAAACTATTCAGGAATAGGAAGAGAAAGCAAATGCTGATCCTAAGGAACAAGATGCAAGAAATCAAGTGCTGCAACTTAAGTACCATGAAGATCAACATCCAAAGGAAGGAGAGTAGGATAGTTGCCATGAGGACACAGCAACGAATAAGGAGGGAGTAGTGTTAAAGAAAAATATTAGGAGCATAGGACGTCCTACTGGAGATAATAAGGGTAGGAAGGTCTGTAGTAAGCATGGAAGGAAAGGTTGTGAAAGAGGAAAATCCTTACTGAAAGGAAAAGGAAAAGGAAAAGGAGAGTAAGGAAAAGGAAAAGGAAAGAAAATCTCGGAAAGAAAAAGGGATGACGTGGCAAGAGGAAGGGGAGTTAAAGGTAGTTAGGGCAAGGGAGGGGGTCTCCACAAGAAGTCCAAGAGTCTCCACACTTTATTCTCTTGTATTCATGTTAGTAATGAAGGTGCATATTATAAGATCTTGTGTGTGTTATGTATACTTTTAACGAATGGATATAACAAGGCAATAGCCAAAATCCATTATTGCTCTTGACTTTAGAGACCAGTCATTGTGGCATTGAGAAAAGGTGTTTTAATATATATATGTGGAGAGTTGATGTAAAGAAAGTGTGTAGCCTTCCTTAAAGGTTAGGAAAAAGAAACTGGTTAAACAGGAAAAGGTGGGTTTCCTGTTTTCCTGTTTAACAACTCTCAAAATAGTTATTGTTACAGTTTTAATCCGAAGGGTTAACACGTGGCAACACATGGCTGTTAAGTGGTCATCACCTATGTGAGTAACACTAAGTCTTTTCAAGACAACCCTAAGAGTTCGACTCAAATGCCCAAATAGGCATAAGACTTAAGTTCCTTAGAATGATTATCCCTTGAACCCCAAGGATAACTTGAGTAGTTTTTAGGACTTTGCCTTAAGAGACCTAGACATGCTCATGGCCTAACCTCATCAAGGAGATGTGTCTCACACATACCCCATGACAGAGTTAAGGCATTTTCTCTTACCCCTTGAGGAATCACCCTCATCTGGGAATACAACCCTATAGGGTGACAAGGAGTACCCTGAACCATGACTAACCCCTAAGGGTTTGAGTGGTCAAGTCATACCCTAGACTTAGGGCTAGTACTTAGTGAGTACAGAGTGTGCATGGTAGGCAGACACGAGTGTTCTGCTAAGCAAACCCCTTAAGGCTAGGTTTGAATAACCTTAAGGACAAGACTCGTAAGTGCCTCACGAAAGGGCTTTTGTTAGGTTGTTCAACCCTTATATCCTAAGGAGAACACCCCCTAGCCAAGTGTGACACCTAGTTTTGAGACTTAACCCCCCTTGAGTTAATGCCCAAGGCTTAGCACCTTGGTGCGAGTACAAGCATGCATGTTTGCTAGAGTATCCAACTGCTTGGCAATAAACCCATAACACAACCCAAAGGGCGTGCCTCGAGCGTTGTACTATGTGTGGTTTAGCCTAATGTCATATCTTTATGTGACAGTCTCCCATGATGTGGACTATCATGCCATAACTCTTTAGATTCAAGAGTTACACCAAGTGCCACGACTATGGTTCCTAAATGCCAATTAGAACCCCATTGTGAACCCTTAGGAATTTGGTAACGAAATCATGTTAGCTAGGATCCTACAACCATAGTTGGACAAAAATGGATATTCCCTGCTTTGCTATAAGTGTTACTCTTAGCTTGACATGGAGGAGAAGGCTGGAGACATGCCTCATTCTCTGTCCCTTGGAAATTCTAACAAGACGTCCCAGATATGGATTCACCAACGTTAAAGATAGGTTACTCTAAATGTGGGATGTCCCCTATTGTCTAGAAGTTAATGTGACATAATAGAGGGTTATGCCTTAATAACACAAGCTAAAGTTTGCACCAGTAGAAGAGTAATGAGCTTAGTCATGAACCCAGGAACCCTCACTACTACATACACTACCTTATTTATGTGATGGAGCCCCCCCCCCCTTTCTTGATTGTGTAAGTGGGCTAGCACAGAATGCCAGTCCCTTAGTTAACGAGATGAGTTTTCAACCTAACCTAATTCGTACCCCTAAACCCTACTCAAGGGGGTGGGGGTGGTTAGGGCAACCCTAGGGTTAGGTCAACCCTAGGGTGTTCCTAACCCTATTTAATATGCAAGACTAACTAGGACATCAAAATTAGAGGGAGAGTTTTCTAGAAGGTAAATTCTAGCTTTTCTAGAGTTTTTCGATGTATTTAGTAACAATTGGCTGGACTACCCTTAAACACCTAAGTGCACTAAGTGGGGTTTCTCACTACATCTAGGGTTCATCAACATAGTACAATAGGTAATAACAATCAACGTCCAAAGTAAAGAGGAGTCATAGTAAAACAACAACTTGAGACTACTGAAACCTATTGACACTAAAGTCATGTAACTCTTGGAGGTGAATGTGGATATTAAAGTTGAGGTTTAATAAGAATGCATTTTGACTATTCAAGATACACTTGAGGAGCTTCAAAAACAAGTTCTTGGGTAGTTAAATGATGTTCGAATGGAGGATGAGTGTAACTCTAAAATAGAAGAGGAAGAGGATGAAGAAAATATTTAGTTTGTATTGTTCTCTTTTTATATGTGTTTGTTTCTAAGAAGGTTTGGGTGTGTGTGCGCATAGAAGTTTATTCAAGGCCAAAATACAATAAACATTTCCAAGTTTTCTCTACCCTTCTTCTTAATTTGCCTACCTACCTCTAGGACTTAGCTAGATCTCTATACACTATTGCCACATCATCATCCACGCCCATGTCATCCTGTCATGATCCACATCATCGCCCACATCAGCCTCCATGTCAATAGCCTCATCATCACCTATGTCAGTAGCTACCTCATCATCCACATCAGCAACCTCGTCATCACCCTCATCAGCAGTCACATCATCAGCCATAATGTCATCTGCATTCCCGTCAGCATCCCCATTAGCCAACATCATCCTCCACGTCGGCGAGAGTCTACTAGCCACTTGGGTGGGCTCCACCTCCATATCACATGGTTTTGCTATTTAACCCCTACAAGCGGGGGCCACAACCTCTCCATCAAATCTCTCTCGTTCAAATCCCCCCTTTCCCATGCGACTTCATGATGTGATGCAATTGCCGAAATGAGTGTAGTCCAGAAGAATGTGGCAGTCCATTGTGTAAGAAGGTTATGATTGGTTGATGTGTTGTAGGACATATATTCAGTTTCTTTACAATTTCTTAGTTTCTTTTTTAAGTTAAAAAACCATTCAATCACAAGTTGCATTCAAATAAAAAAAGAATTAATAGTATTCTTGTTCAGGTTGAGAACCTATGTAACATTCAAATGTTTGGTAACAAGTATGATATTATTTTATATGGGTTTTTTTCATGACCAGGATTAGAGTGTCAGAGTTTTAACCCAAAGGGCCAACACGTGGCTGTCAAGTGGCCATTCGGCATCAACCCTGTGTGAGCAATGCTAAGTCTTCCAAGATAACCCTAAGAGTCTGACTTAGGGCCCAATTAGGCAAAAGACTTAGAGTCCTACCCTAAGTCCCCTAGAATGACCATCCCCTGAACCCTAGAGAATAACCGAGTAGACTTTAGGATCTTGTCCCAGCAGATCTAGACATGCTCATGCCCTAACCCCACAAAGGAGATGTGTCTCACACATACCCCCATGATAGAGCTAAGCATCATCACTTACCCCTTGAGGAATCACCCTCATCCGGGAGTACAACCCCTTTAGGGACAAGGGTACCCTGAACCACGACTAACCCTTAAGGGTTTGGGTGGCCAAGTCATACCCTAGACCTAGGACTAGTACTTAGTGAGGACACAAGCCATAGGTGACACGAGTGTTCTATTAAGTAAACTCCCTAAGGCTAGGTTTGGAAAGCCCTAAGTACATGACCTTGTGAGTGCTTCACGAAAAGGCTCATGCTAATAAGCTTAGGTTGTTCAACCCTAGATTCCAAGGAGGACACTCCCTAGCCAAGTGTGCCTAAGCACACCTAGTTACGAGACCTAACCTTCCTTGAGTAAATGCCCAAGGCTTAGCACCCTAGTCGAGCATAAGCATGCCTGTTTGTTAAGTATTCAACCCTTTGGCGACAAGCCATGACATAACCCTAAAGGGTGCCTCGGGCATTGTACTGTGACGTTTAGCCCAGTCACATCTCCATGTGACATTGCCTTCCCCAATGTGGGCTATCATGCCATAGCCCTTAGATTCAAAGATGCACCAAGTGCCACAAACGTGGCTCCTAAATGCCAACTCTAGAACTCCTTAGTGAACCCTCAGGAATGGTAATGAAACCTATTAAACAAGATCCCACACCCATAGTTGGTCAAGGACACGATTGCCTTACTTGGCCATGAGTGCTACACCTAGCTTGACGTGGAGGAGGAGGTTGGGACAAGCTCAACCTTTGCCTCTTGGAACGTGCATCCCAACAAGACCTTCCCAAGCATGGATTCGCTAACGTTAAGGGTAAGTTACCTTGAAGGTGGGACGACCCCTGTCATCTGAAAGTTAGGGCGGCACAATAGAGGGTTGTGCCTTGACGACACAAGCTAGAGCTTGCACCGGAAGAAGAGTAATGAGCTAAGTCATGAACCCAGGAACCCTCACTCCTACATACTACCTTATTTATTGACGGAGCCCCCCCCCCCCCCCTTTTCCTATATGTGTAAGTGGGCTGGCACGGAATGCCAGCCCCTTAATTAATGAGATGAGTTTGTACACTAACCCCTACCCTAAACCCTACCCAAGGGGGTGGGTTTTAGGGAGTGGGTTAGGGTAACCCTAGGTTAGGTCAACCCTAGGGGTGTTCCTAACCCTATTTAACATGCCAAACTCATCTTAACTAGGAATTCAAAATCGGGGTGGGTTTTCTAGAAGGTAAGTGCTACCTTGCTTAGAGTTTCTCGCGACATTTAAAGATAGCCAGCCAGACTCCCTAAACACCTAAGTGCACTAAGCGGGGTTGTTTCTCACTACATGTAGGGTCCATCAACATAGTACATAGGTAACAACAATCAACCTCCAAAGTAAAGGGTCGAGTCATAGTAAAAACTATGACACACTCCCCACCTTTGAAAATATCACGTCCTCGTTGACGTCTAACTCCAAGACTAGATAATGTTAGAAATTAACCAAAACTAACATATCACTCTATGTGAGTCAACCAAAAGTTCACATAAGTTTTATTACCCCCCTTGCATTACGTGAAACCAAGTACTTCAGAACCGTCGTTCACTAAGTGTAAACCCAGCTGCCGGAGGCACCACCTATGACATGAAGTCACTTGAGACCTTTTGCACGTCTGCAAAGTCTGTCACTCGACGCACACAACACTGGTTAATTTCTTTACTTAACTAAAATTTATATTGGAGGCCTCTAGTTAGTTTGTTGCTGGCCCCTTGGTTAATAAAAATAAAGACTTGCTTTATTCTTTATATTAAACTGTTGACGACCTCTGTCATCTAGCACACAACAAGCACTTTGAGTCCATCTCAAGTGCTTAACCAAACGCCTTTTTTTTCTTTGATTTTCCAATGGTCCCACATCTCCACATGTTATAATATTATAACTTTACATTTCTACATCCCTTAGTGTTTCTCATTACCCCTTTTCATAAGGGTCTGCTACTATACCAATCCCTCGTAGTATATAGCTACGCCATACTAGGTATGAGACTTTTATCGGAATTAAGCTCTTTTCTAATGCTAGAGTACTTCTCTCGAAACCCTATTTTTGTAGACATATCAATCTGGCCAGAGGCGATCACAGAGGTGCATGGTTGTACACATGTATATAACAAGGTCATGCCAACCTGCTAAATGCCATCCACTTGGTGTGTCATTAACATAATTTATTCTTGATAGGAATCAAATTTAGTCAAATCTACAACCAAGTGTGATAGCTCTACCATTCGTCTTTCGCAACCTAGCTTGTACTCTTTCATAACACCGACCAGTTCAAGGATCAAATAAGCTAACATACCTTTCTTTACAAATTAATGTGGAAACCAGGAAATTCAACCCATTGTCGACAAACAAAGTGGAGAATCCCAAATCATGCTCTTCTTAAACAAGGAATCAACCTTGTTCAAGAGCTTATTCTCACATTACAAACAACGTTACAAATTCTGTCATAGTTTTTACTATGACTCGACCCTTTACTTTGGACGTTGACTGTTATTACCTACTGTACTATGTTGACGGACCCTAGATGTAGTGAAAAATAGCCCCGCTTAGTGCACTTAGGTGTTTAGGGTAGTCTGGCCAGATATCTTTAGATGTTGCGAGAAACTCTAAGCAAAGGTAGCACTTACCTTCTAGAAAACCCACCCCCGATTTTGACGTCCTAGTAAGATGAGTTTGGCATGTTAAATAGGGTTAGGAACACCCCTAGGGTTGACCTAACCCTAGGGTTACCCTAACCCACGCCCTAAAAACCCACCCCCTTGGGTAGGGTTTTAGGGTTAAAGTTAGGCTAAGTTAAACACTCTCATTAACTTAATAAGGGGCTAGCTAATTTAGTGCCAACCCACTTACACATATAGAAAAGGAGGGGGGGGGCTCTCCGTCACATAAATAAGGTAGAGTATACGTAGGAGAGCTCCTAGGTTCATAACTAAGTTCGTTGCTCTTCTGCCGGTGCAAGCTTTAGCTTATGTCGTTAACTATTGTGCCGCCTAACTTCCAGATGATAGGGGTACGTCCCACCTTTGAGGTAGCTTACCCTTAACATTGGTGAATCCATGCCTGGAGGTCTTGTCGGATGCACGTTCCAAGAGGCAGAGGTTGTGGCTTGTCTCCAGCCTCCTCCTCCACGTTAAGCTAGGTGTAGCACTCATGGCCAAGCAAGGCACATCCGTGTCCTTGACTGGCTGTGGGTGTGGGATCTTGTTTGACAGGTTCACATTACCAGTTCCTGAGGGTTCACTAAGGGGTTCTAGAGTTGGCATTTAGGGGCCACGTTTGTGGCACTTGGTGCAACTCTCGAATCTAAAGGGCTATGGCATGATAGCCCACATCATGGAAGGCAGTGTCACATGGAGATGTGACACTGGGCTAGATGTCACACAATACAACGCCTGAGGCACGCCCTTTGGGGTTGTGTCATGGGTTTGTTGCCAAGGGGTTGGATACTCTAGTAAACATACATGCTTGTGTTTGCACTAGGGTGCTAAACCTTGACATTCGCTCAAGGGAGGTTAGGTCTCGTAACTAGGTGTGCTTTGGCACACCTGGCTAGGGTGTTTCCTTAGGATCTAAGGGTTGAACAACCTAAGCTCATTACAAAAGCCCTATTATGAGACACTCGCAAGGTCATGTACTTAGGGTTATCCAAACCTAGCCTTAGGGAGTTTGCTTAATAGAACACTCATGTGTCCTCACTAAGTACTAGCCCTAGGTCTAGGTATGACTTGGTCACTCAAACCCTTAGGGGTTAGTCATGGTTCAGGGTACCCCTTGTCGCCCTAAAGGGTTGTACTCCCGGATGAGGGTGATTCCTCGAGGGTAAGTGATGATGCCTTAGCTCTGTCAGGGGTATGTGTGAGACACATCTCCTTTGTGAGGTTAGGGCATGAGCATGTCTAGGTCTACTGGGATAAGATCCTAAAGTCTACTCGGGTTATCCTCTAGGGTTCAGGGATGGTCATTCTTGGACTTAGGTAGGACTCTAAGTCTTTTGCCTAATTGGGCTCCTGAGTCAAACTCTTAGGGTTATCTTGGAAGACTTAGCGTTGCTTACACAGGGTGATGACGCTGAATGGCCACTTGACAGCCACGTTTACCACGTGTTGGCCCTTTGGGTTAAAACTCTGATAATGGTATCGGAGCCTATTTCTCTGCGGTCAGTGACTACCTAAAATGTAGTGTATTAGTTAGTTCTAATTCTTGAAGTACTCTATCACTTTCGGCTAACGTCTGAATTCTGCGTAGAGAGTTGGTCCTAAGATCTATAACTCTTTAGAGAACACTTGCTTCATAAGTGGGTGTGGGTTATGGACTCCATTGTTGGCGGTAGCACACAAAAGGCAACTTCCAAGTTATATGCCAAGTTACTTTACCTTATGGATGTTCAAGTTATTTTACGATATACTTCCACAAGACGTGGCATGTTAGTTTGTTCTAGCTTACAAACTAAGTCTTGTGAGATGGGCCTTGTGATATCCTATTCTACACATTATTAAAAAAAAAAAAAATTCTTTAAGGTGTTTGGACTTGGGATAACACATGATTTGAGAACGTACTATGTCAATTGAGTTTTGGCTTAGGTCAAGATTCAATATTGAGTCCAACTAGAGTGTTCAAACAGGGAAAGACTTATGTTCAAATGTGCGTCTTTGACTTCGGAAAAAAGGGGCATATTCAAACATAAGAGGGAACTATATTTTGACATAAATTGTAAAATAAGCTCTCATTATAGTGCATGTTTTCATAGTGTAACTCCAGAAGCAGACTATGTGATGAACTTATAATATAACGAAATGTCAAATATTAACATATGTGAATATGTTAAGCAGTTGGTTCTTAGATCCAATGTAATCAAAGTATTGTCCGACGTTCAAATATTTTGATGACGCTAGCTACAAGTAACATTAGGTGAAATAGTTTACTAAGTTCAAGTCACTTGATTTGAACAAAGTACAACTTAAACCTTAATTGGTTAAGCGCGCACTTTGTATTCAAGTTAGTTAACTCGACTAACTTGATTATGAAGTTATCTCATGTGGGATCATAAGAATGAAATAGAATAATAGATTTTGGCAGTAGACAAATTTAATGTTGCATCCTATCAATGCAGCTTTTGGATGATGGCATGACTATCATAAAAAGTAATGTTGGAAACATACATTTACATTTTTAGGTTACTGAGTAATGAAGGACTTGCATAGTGAAGGCGTTCGGCGTACACTTGTGCATTTTCATTGTTAACTCTTTAATCTTGGAATCTGTAACGTTGTTTGCAATGAGGGAATAGCTCTTGAACAAGGGTGATTCCTTGCTTAAGAAGAGCATGATTTGGGATTCTCCACTTAGTTTATCGACTAAGTAAGGAAACTTGCTAAGTTTGATAACTTATGTTGAGAATTATCAATGAGCCAGTAACAGTCGGATTTCCATTAGAGTTTAAGTGCATGTACCTCCTTAAGATAGTATGTATTCGATAAGAATTAAAAATTGTATTGGTTTCCAATATCGATTTTATTTTAGAGTCGAATATTATTCAAAAGACGGTTTCTTAACTTTGTATCATGGTTGAAATGTGGGCACTCAAAGAACTTATCAAGTAGATATCTTCGATTCTTTGAATATCGAAAAATAGAACTATTTTGACTCAAGGTTTATTGTATTCCTTGGGTTAGTTGTTAGTTCTATCTCAAGTTTCATAGTGTTCCTTGAGTCTAGTTCAAAATCCTTGAAAGTGAAATATCAATGGTTAGATTAGTTCAAGAAGTTGGTGTCCCTTCTTCATGATCATAGTTCATGGTTCCTAGCGTATGGTTTAATATTCAGTATAAAATATGAGGTTTCCTATCACCTCATTCATTGAGACATTCATATCTTAGACTTTAAAAGTATTTATGACAGTCTTTTAAGATTGATTATAAATGACTTGTCAAAGTATAGTATGGTATCTCTTGAATATTGAGTTTGGAGCGCTCAATATTAAGACTTGGTTATGATCACATGAGGTGGCCATAATCATGAAATATAAAGACTCAAGCGGACTTGAGTTCAACACTTTGGTAAGCACTACCTTAGTGTTATAACTTGAAACATGTTTTCAAGTTAGTTGAGAAATGAGGTTTCTCAATACATTGCTTGAGGGGCAATGTGGTACTTTCTGAATTATTAGGTGTCTAGAATGAATAGTGTATCTTAGTTCAACATACTGAACTAAATATTTTTATTCATGTTTGGAAGGGATCTACTGAATTATGAGATATAACTAAAACATGAAGTTATGTGGCACTTTGTGTCATGATAACATTAGTGTAGAAAATAATATCTTGCTAAATCAGTTAGATGAACCAAACACTAGTTCATGATTCCTCTTAGTCTCTGAACAAGTTCCTCGAAACTGTTATAACATTATAATTCCATCTCAAAACTGAAGTTTGGTTCATGTAAATAAAACCATGTCTATATTATAGTTGTAGCATTTCGATAAATTGATATGATTGTAAGTTTATATTTACTAGTATAACAGCTAGTTAGTAAGCTTAGATTTGAACGTTGAAACGATCATTATCCATTCGAAAGTATCAATATTGAAATTGCAACTGTTTATATAATAAGGATTAGTTTAAAAAGATGTTTGTCAAAACACTAATTGCTCAATTAGTGAAATGCTATACTTTGGTATAGTGTTGAGAAACATTTATGAAATTAGTTTAAGAGTTGAAATAAATATAATGTTACGAAGGCGTGTAGTATTTGAGTTTAGAGAGACTCTTATCATGGAAACTAAGTTTTGAAATTTGGTATTTTTAAACTTAGTGAGATAAAGAGTTGGGAAGTATTGAACGGCATCTAGTATGATGTGCTCTTTGGGGAATGAGTACAATGAAAGTGACAATTAAGGGACGTGTTATTAAGGTCATCGATTGAGGTGCTAGAGATGGGTTGAATTTCCTAGTTTCCACACAAGTCTGTAAGAAAGGTATGTTAGCTTATCTGGTCCCTAAACTGGTCAGTGTTATGAAAAGTACAAGCTAGGTTGCAAAAGACGAATGGTAGAGTTGTCACACTTGGTTGTAGATTTGACTCAATTTGGTTCCTATTAGGAATAAATTATTAATGACACACCAAGTGGATGGCATTTGGCAGATTGGTATGACCTTGTTGTATACATGTGTATAGCCATGCGCCTCTGTGATCGCCTCTGGCCAGATTGACATGTCTACAAAGAACAGGGTTTCGGGAATAGTACTCTAGTATTGGAAAAGAGCTTGATTCCGATAAAGTCTCATACCTAGTCTACGTAACTATATACTAACAAGGGATAGGTATAGTAGCAAACCCTTACATAAAGGGGTAATGAGAAACACCGAGGGATACAGAAAAGTGAGGTTATAATACCGTGACATGTGGAAATGTGGAACAATTGGAGAAACGTGAAGGCATTTGATTAAGCACTTGAGATGGACGTCAAAGTGCTTGTTGTCTGCTAAGACGACAGGGTCATTAATAGCGTTTGATATTAAGGAATAAAGTAAGTCTTTATTTCTTATTAACCAAGGGGCCGGCAACAACACTAACTAGAGGCCTCCAATATAAATTCTAGTTAGTAAAGAAATTAACCAGTGTTGTGTGCGTCGGGTGACAGACTTTGCAGACGTGCAAAAGGTCTCCAAGTGACTTCATGTCGCAGGTGGTGCCTCCGGTAGCTGGGTTTTGCGTAATGCAAGGGGGTAATAAAACTTATGTGAACTTTTGGCTGACTCCACATAAAGTGATATGTTAGTTTTAGTTAATTTTTTCTAACATTATCTAGTCTTGGAGTTGGACGTCAACGAGGACTTTAATATTTTCAAAGGCGGGGAGTGTGTCATAGTTTTTACTATAACTCGACCCTTTACTTTGGACGTTGACTGTTGTTACCTACTGTACTATGTTGACGGACCCTAGATGTAGTGAGAAACAGCCCCGCTTAGTGCATTTAGGTGTTTAGGGGTAGTCCGGCTGGCTATCTTTAGATGTCGCGAGAAACTCAAAGCAAAGGTAGCACTTACCTTCTAGAAAATCCACCCTCGATTTTGACGTCCTAGTAAGATGAGTTTGGCATGTTAAATAGGGTTAGGAACACCCCTAGGGTTGACCTAACCCTAGGTTTACCCTAACCCACGCCCTAAAAACCCACCCCCTTGGGTAGGGTTTTAGGGTTAGAGTTAGGCTAAGTTAAACACTCTCATTAACTTAATAAGGGGCTAGCTAATTTAGTGCCAACCCATTACACATACAGAAAAAGAGGGGGGGAGGGGCTCCGTCACATAAATAAGGTAGAGTATACGTAAGAGAGCTCCTAGGTTCATGACTGAGTTTGTTGCTCTTCTGCCGGTGCAAGCTTTAGCTTGTGTCGTTAAAGTACAACCCTCTGTTGTGTCGCCCTAACTTCCAGATGATAGGGGTACGTCCACCTTCAGGGTAGCTTACCCTTAACGTTGGCGAATCTATGCCTGGGAGGTCTTGTCGGGATGCACATTCCAAGAGGCAGAGGTCGTGGCTTGTCTCCAGCCTCCTCCTCCACGTCAAGCTAGGTGTAACACTCATGGCCAAGTAGCCATTCGGCGTCATCACCCTGTGTGAACAATGTTAAGTCTTTCAAGATAACCCTAAGAGTCTGACTCAGGGGCCCAATTAGGCAAAAGACTTAGAGTCCTACCCTAAGTCCCCTAGAATGATTGTCCCCTGAACCCTAGAGGATAACCCGAGTAGACTTTAGGATCTTGTTCCAATAGACCTAGACATGCTCATGCCCTAACCCCACAAAGGAGATGTGTCTCACACATACACCCATGATAGAGCTAAGGCATCATCACTTACCCCTTGAGGAATCACCCTCATCCAGAAGTACAACCCCTTTAGGGCGACAAGGGGTACCCTAAACCACGACTAACCCCTAAGGGTTTGGGTGGCCAAGTCATACCCTAGACCTAGGGCTAGTACTTAGTGAGGACACGAGCCATAGGCGGACATGAGTGTTCTACTAAGCAAACTCCCTAAGGCTAGGTTTGGAAAACCCTAAGTACATGACCTTGCGAGTGCTTCACGAAAGGCTCCTGCTAACAAGCTTAAGTTGTTCAACCCCTGGATTCCAAGGAGGACACTCCCCTAGCCAAGTGTGCCTAAGCACACCTAGTTACGAGACCTAACCTTCCTTAAGCAAATGCCCAAGGCTTAGCACCCTAGCGCGAGCACAAGCATGCCTGTTTGTCAAAGTATCCAACCCCTTGGTAACAAGCCATGACATAACCCCAAAGGCATGCCTCAGGCATTGTACCGTGTGACGTTTAGCCCAGTGTCACATCTCCATGTTACACTGCCTTCCCCGATGTGGGCTATCATGCCATAGCCCTTAGATTCAAGAGATGCACCAAGTGCCACAAACATGGCTCGTAAATGCCAACTCTAGAACCCTTAGTGAATGCTTAGGAACTGGTAATGTGAACCTATCAAACAAGATCCCACACTCACAGTTGGTCAAGGACACGAATGTGCTTGAGTACTAACACCTAGCTTGACGTGGAGGAGGAGGCTGAAGACGAGCCTCAACCTCTGCCTCTTGGAACGTGCATCTCAACAAGACCTCCCAGGCATGGATTCACTAACGTTAAGGGTAAGCTACCCCGAAGGTGGGACGTACCCCTGTCATCTAGAAGTTAGGGTGGCACAACATAGGGTTGTGCCTTGACGACAAAAGCTAGAGCTTGCACCAGGAGAAGAGTAACGAGCTAAGTCATGAACCCAAGAACCTTCACTCTTACATACTCTACCTTATTTATGTGATGGAGCCCCCCTTCTTTTCCTGTATGTGTAAGTGGGCTGGCACGGAATGCCAGCCCCTTAGTTAATGAGATGAGTTTGCACACTAACCCCTACCCTAAACCCTACCCAAGGGGGTGGGAGGGCGTGGGTTAGGGCAACCCTAGAGTTAGGTCAACCCTAGGGGTGTTCCTAACCCTATTTAACATGCCAAACTCATCTTAACTAGGACATCAAAACTGGGGGTGGTTTTCTAGAAGGTAAGTGCTACATTCGCTTAGAGTTTCTCGCAACATCTAAAGATAACCAGCCGGACTACTCCTAAACACCTAAGTGCACTAAGCGGGGCTATTTCTCACTACATCTAGGGTCCGTCAACATAGTATAGTAGGTAACAACAATTAACCTCCAAAGTAAAGGGTCGAATCATAGTAAAAACTATGACATAGAGAATGTGTGTGAAAAACATAACAAATCGCATCTAGGTTGATAAATTATCAATCTTAAATCACATTATTCTAACCATCCTCACTAATTACATCTCTAATCTTTCTCGGAATGTACCTTGGAGATTGTGTGGTGTATATATGTATGTGTGTGTGTATGTATAATGTATTATTTGTCTCAGTTTTGTGTATTTTGTAGTTTTATAGAAGTTGGTGTTAGCAACATTGATACCCAAGAAGAGGATTGTACAGGAGTTTTATGAAAAGATGTAGAAGTAGTTTAATATTTTAATCTACAAATCAACTAGCAAGGTGAATAATCAATAACATACACTTATAAAGTCTCAAGAAGTTATGAAGTACAAACCATAGTTCTAACTTGCAAGGCCCAAATTTGAAGGGTAGGGGTATTTTTTCTTTGAAGGGCATACATGTAATTCACCATTCCCTATTGAAAGGTTTGAAAAAACAATATTGCACCTTCTAACATATCCTTCTCATTCTTTGAGAGCCTCCTCTCCAAGCAAATGATCACTTACTGAACATAAGCTTGTGCAATTTACACACACTGGTTCAAAGCCTCCTGCATTGATGTAGTACTATATGTAAATTGATAATAATTGTAAAACTTGCATCATCTGTGTAGCAAAGTGCTCCATTGTGATGTTGGACATTCTCCCAAAACTTAGAAAAATAAGTTGCTTCCTTTTCAAATGGTTCTCCTAAGAAGTTCCTTTTGTTCAAATGATTTAACTCCAACAAACATCAGCAAGCAAATGAAATAAAAATTGTACTCTAATCTCTTGAAGCTAACAAATAGTTCATGCTCATCACTAGTCTCACACAAATGCAAAAGAGCTAGCATTACCAAAATAATCCTTTCCCCAACTTTTCCCTGAGAGAGCCAATGAATGTTGTGCATTTGAAGCAAAACTGAGTCTCTTGAGCTTCTGATGAATGTAGGAGTTGCAATCTTTGGGTACCAACCCAATCACTCACCTTCCTTGCCAAAGCCTCCAAATCTCAACACTTAATAGTTTATTTATTTCTCTCCTTGATAAGATGTGCATAATTAAGATTCATACTATATGCTCTATGTTTCACATGTTTATTTCTTGAAACAATTGAAAGCATCAATTGCTGCTAAAGCCTCATGTGCAATACAGTGCACAACCACTAGATGAGGAATGACCTGTTTGAGTTGTGTAACTAAACCTGATTAATACCTTGCATTGCATTGCATCCATCTGTAGCTATACCCACAAGTTTATGCACTAGAAGGCCTAAGTCCTCAACACACGACACTATTGCAAAGAGTGTGTCTGAGGTCCCATCCTTAGTGGAAAATAACTTCAAATATTTTGTCTTTGCCTTTCTTCCTGAAAGAAACTTCACATAAAGGATCAAATGATGCTCCAACCTATTATTAGTGGATTCATCATGAAAAGCCTAAAGAATGGAAAGTAACTCAAACCTCAACTTTTGATAAATGCTTTGTATGCAGCAAAAAGAAATCCCTTATTAACCATAGGATTTGTGTAACTTGAGTATCCATTAGTTACTAGCATATCTAGTGTTCCCATAAATCTATGGAACTTACAATTGGCCTCAAACCTCTCCAAAGAATCCCTTTGTTTTGCAAGTTGATATGCTATCTTCATCACAGTTATAACTCTTTTCTATTCTTGAACATTTAGATTTTTAAATGTTTAAGAATGGTTTTCTCAGATGGGGACCTAAGCTTTGCTTTATGAAGAGCTTCAGTTTTTTTTTGTGATCATCAGACTCAAAATGGCTTTTAAGAACCCCCCTTTAAAGAGTTTTACACCCCTCTCTAATGAACACATTGTTCATTTTGGCCTCTATGCAATAGTTGCATTTGAACCTTTTGTTAAGAAACAAATCTACCTGTTTCACCCATGGAAAACTCAAGAGCCAATGCTCATTGAATTTTCTTGGTTTTTTTAATTTGTTCAGTTTCCTAAACAATCCGTTCATTCTCTACTTCTTTCACAACTCCCCTTGGACCCCTTCTCTCACATACTAACTATTTGAAGCCAAGAAATACCATTTTAACTATGATTGTTTTGAGTTCTTTTTTGGCCTGCCCATTAGTTTATTCCTCCCCATCTCACTACCTCCATTACAATATAGGATGAAGGAGCCCTAATCTATTTCATCTCAACCCTTTATCACAAATATGCATCAACATCGTTCTTAATTTATACTTAATGTTAATTAAAATTTAATTTTATTTTTTAAAAATTTACATTTCTTTTGCAAATCCTTTTTTCATGTTGCCCTTCTTTATGCAAGGTTAAATTTTTTCTTCCCTTTTATTGAAAGCTTACATTTTAAAATGCATTTTTTGGAAGGGTAAAATGGCTTGGAAGGGTATGGCGGAAGGGTATGCATGCCATCAAATTTGAGCCTTTTAAGGTCTTTATTAAAGAGTAAATAAATAACCCTAATTAAAGTTGAAGTTGTAACCTCAATCACAAAGAGTCTTTGTATTTCATTGTGTTCTTCAAATTTGAATTAATGTCCTTAATTAAATTCTACACAATAAAGCACAAAAGGTGGTAAACCATTAGGTAAGGCATATTTTATAAATCACGACTTTGTTCGTCATTATTTATTATAAGGTTTTATGTAGTTGTATTTTCCCCATATACTATTATTAACATGTCATAACCTATACAAGTCATGTTGGGAGAAAGCTTTTAGATAGTCTCCTTCAACATGATTAGTAATTAACTATATTTGAAGTATTTTAATTTGAATTGTATAAATAAAATTTCGATTAATAATAATTTTATAAGAAAAAGAAAGATTTCTAATTTCAAGTTTTAGCTTCAATATGATTTCCTTAAAGGAATTTATTTAAGAAGGTGGGCAAGATTCAAATCTTTTAATAATTAATTTAGCATTGAATTAATATTAACGTTCATTATTCATCTTCTTAACAAAGTACAATGATTTTTTTAATAAAACTTTTAAAACTATCCTTAGGATTGTCCTATCAATATTATAAAAAATACTAAACCTCCTTAGTGTTTAATCTATATGTTATTATATATAAACATATAAATCAATTAAATCATTGTTGAAGTTTTAATCCTAAAGGCCCTACATGGTCACAAAGTGATTATTCAACATCACCACCATCACCACCATGTGCAAATAACATTAACTTTTTAGCACAACTCTATTAAAGTAGTATTTAATTAACATAGGAGTTCTAAGTTACATGTGTTTTTTGGAATAATAAAATGATAAAAATACAAAAACAATATATATGGTGAACATACAAGAATTATATAAGAATACAAAATTATGGGTACAACTATAATACGATGGTAATGGCAAAGTATATATTCAAATATATCAACAAAATACACCAAGAGAGTAATTATCATAATGGCATTGAGAAAGTTATTGTACTATGTACTTTATATGGTATATATATTCTTCTTACTCTAAGTACGGTATTTCTTTGTTCTTTGTCTTCCTTAGTATTTTTATCTTTTTTCCTTATTGCATTTGGATTTGTAGTACTAGTTATACCTTACCATCCTTACTCTCTTCTAACCTTTGAAATTTAATTTCTAAGCAATTCACTATTTTATGAAATTCCATTCTACCCATGTTACAAGTTGACGGGGATGACCACCAATATGATTAGTGCTGTAGAAAAATTTAACCTTAACAAACTCCAATGCAAGAGACTTAAAGCTTTGTTCCAAATGACCTAGATAGACTCATGCCCTACCACCATAAAGACATGTGCTCTCACTTATACCCCATACAAAGGCAAAAGCATAATTTCTTACACCTTAAAGAATCACTCTCACTAAAAAAGTACAAGTGATGAACCGGAAGAAGGGCAAAAGATTAATCAAGTAGTAACTACAATACATGAAGGACACGTTAATACATGGAAGATGGAGTGAAGAAAAGAACATTCCTATTTAGAGGGTACATGTAAGCAAGATCTTTCAAAGATATGAACAAGATGGTTCACATAAGTGTGAGACCATTGCTAAAGGGCAAAGATTTCCTTGGGAAAACTGAGGAGCACAACATCTGAGACTGGGAAATCCTCTGTAAAATCTAACAAAAATCGAGATATCATTAAGGTGGACAAATTAGAAGATGATAGGTGGTTGAATAAAAAAAAATTGACAAGCCATAAATGCATTAATACAAAAGGAGAACGGTGGAGCAACAAAAACTCTAATATTCTTCCTTCTGCAAAATTATCTTCTTCTTCTTCTCAATCTAAGTTTAGAATTCAAATTTCCAACGTAATTAGGTGTATCTTTAGAAATCTTTTCATTCCTACATTTCTAATTGGGAGAGTCTACCCCTGTATCCATTAATCTCTAGACATCAACAATTTGATGATGGAATCATACATTGATGTTGGAAGCGAATCTTTCACATGGCCACAACCCGAGTCACAACCTATACCCCATGGCCCAGCCATCACCCAATTTAATCATCAACATCGAAGACTAGATACAATGATAGCAATTGGAGAATTATTTTAACACCTTTGTTGACAAGCACTTGGATGATCAAGAGGAACACTTGGTTGATCGGGCAATAAGGCATATGTACAATAGTTCAAAGTGCTATAATTACATGGAGCAACCTTCACACTAACCGGTAAGATAGTTAGGATGCATTTGGATTACCACAATTTGAGGAGTGTTTAGAAGTAATCCCGCATGTTCATACTTACATACATGCACATATTGATCAATATGACCAGTTCCTTAGAAGAAAACTTCTAATGTAGCACCAACCTTTGTATTATGGGAGCCACCCAAGAGTCGTATCAAGACAATAATGACTACTTTTGGATTATGGAGAAAACATGCAAAGTTCAACAAGAAAATAAGGTATGTCTATCATCTGAGTGAATAGGGTAGGAAGGTAGATTGGGGAGAACTTATTGTAATAGGGCTGCTACGTGAGCTTCACACCTACACAACCCCAAGACCAAGGATAAACAATAACGTATTTCTCATTCTCCACTAGATTTTAGGAACCATACAAGTTACATATAAGGATCTAGTTTTGGCAGGAATCTATAATACTTTAGGAAATTTCATTACAATATTTGGATAATACTGGATACTTGTGATTTATGCTAAAGCCCATGAAAAGGTCTAGGATTCATGAAAGAGAAAGAACTTATATAGAAACTCACGTATCAATTTGTGGAGGACAATGATGATGAGGATTGACCTTTATTTTGAAGACTGATACCACGAGGAGATATTAGACAAGGAGATGGTGCTACAAACCAACCAACCATCGTCACCCACCGAAACACCCATGGAGTGTGAGGACACAATGCCATTGTACAGGTGAACCCCTAGTTTAGGAAATATCAATGAAAGGAGGTATACCATTATACATACATATGTATAATCCTGTGTACCATAATCCTGGTGAAAATGATAATTTTTTTAAAATTTAAATGTGACAATGACACGTCTTTTTAGACTGTGTGATTAAAATTGACATGCTTTTGTTTTAACGAAGCACAGTTACGTATGGCATGTCATGGGCCGGATTTTATTTTAATAGTTTTTAAGAGGGACCCTTATTATTACGATATAAAGAAAATTTAAGTAATTTTTTTTAAAAATATATATAAATTTCTTGTGGATTATCTTTAATCTAGATTAACATACTTTTTCATTTCAATGTACTTGTGAATGGATTTTCATACCTACCGATTTCTTATTTAATATATTTGTGAATGGATTTTTAGTACCCTACGGATTGAAAGCATTAAAAAAAATGTAAACAAAAAAAAATACATGTGAAAGCTGTAAGCACATGGACCAATACACGCCCCCACTGTGTGTGTGTTGATGTTTATTAGTAGACTCTGGAGATATGACAATGAAGGAACTGATATATAGAAATAAATCAGCAAAGAGGTACATGTGTATCTCCATGGTTACAAACATGAATTTCATACAGCATCAGAGCGATGTATATTCGGTACAGGTCCTTTAAACCAGTATCTCCCACTTAAAGCCCAGTAAGCCAGAGTTGAGATGCATAGGACACCCAGAGCAACTGGTGTATAATTCAGTGTCTCGAGGTAACAGGAAAGGCTACTGGTAGGCAGAATATTACAGTAGTTAGCATAACCCAGAGTACAGCTAACCATCCAATAATAAGGGAGAACCTTCCAAGGTTGAATGGTCCCTGTATGAACCTGTTTCGTGCTAGTGTCACTCGGAGTAGTATTGGCAGGGAATATGCGATGTTCAATGCAATTGTTGCAATTGAAACTGTTGCTTGAAATGCCACTGCGCTCCCCAAGTACTGATAAATGCCCAACAAGTTACTTGTGTGTGTGTGTGTATGAGAGAGAGAGAGAGAGAGACAATAGATTATGAGGCAAACCTACACAAAAAGTGTCTGCGCGTGTGTTATAGCTCATGTCATTATTTATATATTAATAAGATGCCACTTACTGGTAAAACAACGATAAACGCAATGAGGGTGCACATCCAAACTGCGTTAATCGGGACGTCCTCTTATTCAACATGTGCCATAATCTCGAGAAAGGTAGAGCTCCATCTCTAGAAAATGCATATGTCATCCTGCAAACAAAGGTGTGTGTGTGTTTGGCGGGTACAAAGACGTACATAATGTAATAAAAAGGATATCATATTGCATTAGCATGACATTTCACCATCAGAACTTTAACTTACACACAATCAGCACAGAAACACATATGCATCTCTCTCAATCAATCAATCAATATATCTGTGTAGAGAGACACATACACAGATACTGTGTACTATATATAATGTGCATTACCTAGAAGTAGCTGTGACACCTGTCAATCCACACATAAAGATAGCACCACAAGGGATGATTAGCAAGTAAACGCCCCACTTTCCATTTCCGTACTGGCTCTTGAAAGAATCGTACACAATCTGTGCAACAGCATATCCCCTGGTACCATTGCTTGTGTCTAGTAAGTGTGGAATGTCCACACTTGTAAAAACTAGCGAAAAAAAGAACGTTCCAATAACCACTGAACCTCCCACAGCACCCACTATTCCAAGAGCACCTGACGTGTCCGCAGTCTTAGTTTCTTCTGTCTATATATACATATGTAATAAAGTGTGTGTGTGTGTGTGTGAATCGTACCATGTGAGCAGAAGCATCATATCCGAGAAGGGTATACTGGCTCATGAGAAGTCCTATTAAGAATATATATGGTTTACTATCTATTCCAGCCCCATTGTCCTCGTTGAAATGAGTAAAAACGAATGATGCCTTTTGACGTGGTGAAATTACTAGTAAAATGGTTCCCATAACAAACACACCTACACAACAAAGTACACGTCTCTCTCTCAAACATATGCATGAATTTACACATGCATACATACAAACGTGAGAACTTACCCAATATGTTCCAAAGAGCAGCCAGAGAACCCAGCCAAGATAGCCAGTGAACTGCAAGGCTGTTGATCAGCCCATCAACTAACAAAATCCCAGCGTACATGCCGATAGCAACGTATTTAGATGGATAATATCCTGCTACCATCAATAATAGTGGCATGTATACAGATACGCTATGTGCTATACATAAATACATACATACCTGTGCAAAGAAGAATAACCACTTGTAATAGTCGCACTAAACCGAAAAAAACACTGGCTGTTCCCACCCACTGCATTTCAAAACTTCAGCCATCAAAAATTTACATAACCAAATCCATTTACCTGTCCTACAGAGTTAAACCTGAAAAAAAAAGGAGACTGTGTTGTGCTATTGGTATGCAGAAAGATGCATAAAAGATAGCATATCAGAGTACACTTATGCATGAACATGTATACAAATACATATGCATAGATATGCACTGCATATATACATGTCCATATATATATATCAGAACAAACTAGTGTGTGTGCGGGTGTGTCTGAATCTATATTTGTAGAGAGAGATGCAAATAAACCCTTTATATCGTTTGTCAATAAGTTACATACACATGTCTAATGCTTGTTTTATATAGAAAATCCCGTGTGTAATGTCTATATATGCATGTGTAAGTATGTATATGGGTCTCACCAACCAGTCATCCATGACATGAAAGGACCCCATCTTGGTCCTGCTAATTTGAAGCTCCAAAAATACAAACCGCCAGAAGTAGGATACGCCGAGCAAATCTCAGCCATCGAAAGAGCAATGCACATGTGAATATACATACCAATATCCATCCATATACGATGGATACTGGTCCTCCGTATGTTAACCCCGTGTTATAAGTTGTTGTGATCCCAGTTATTATTGATACACATGAGAAGCACAAGGACGCATTCCCCAAAAACCTGGAATTATTACCTTGAATAAGAACACACCCTCTCTATATATAATAACTAGGCACAGGTAGGTGTTAACGTGTGTGTGTGTGTAGAGAGAGAGAGAGAGAGAATTTACGATAATGATCGCTGCAGATCCTGCTTGTATCCAAGTTCATGGAGACGACGCTGCCCAGAGTCCATTTTTGCCGAATCATAGCACACAACAACAAAAAGAGTTGTAAAAATTCCCTGCATATCACGACAAGGATAGTGTCTTTTTAGAACTTAACTGAACTACCAAAGACTTTTCTTTAAATTATATGTAAATATAATATTTTGTATATATAGAATTCTCAGACTAGTTGATTTCAAAGATTGGCTGTTCCTTACATATATAATTAATTTATTATAATATAAGATGATACCGTGACATTTGCACTAAGAAATGAATTTACATCATATTTTATAAATTTTTCAAAAGTCACGTTTACCAAATAATGCAGGCAAGTCTTTCCATATTCACGGCATATTTCATGGCCCACATTTGGCATGAGTACTCACTGCACGTTTCACAGAGAGAATAGTGAAAGTGTTGCACTGTGCATATAGGTGTACATATGCATATAAACACACACACACACGCACACCTACCTGGTTCACCAATAATCTTTGCAGGAGCAAACTCCAGATGTGTATCTCTTACGAGTATTTCACGTGCTTGAGATAAACTTGTAACAGTATGACAGTCGTAACAACCTCTAAGGGAATGAATTTTGAAAGGAAAAATGCCATATCTTCTAGAATGAATGCAATTCAAACCAGCGAATTTTTTGTGGTAGCAATTCACTACCTACAGTGTTTTGTAGTCATTTTTTACTCCATAATTACTGTAATGACAATCCGATAATCAACTGACGTTCACTAAAAATTCTGTTTTAGTTAATTTAAACTTGATTACACTAATATATTTGGAGCACGATTCTACTACAGCGATATTCGCTGATTCAAACCCAAAGCTTCATTTTCTAAAACACAAAACTTTAAAAATGGAGGAGCCATACAAAAGTAGCTGGGACCACCACATCTATGTGAATGTGATGTTTCTAGAAATTTAGGATGACTCTGAGAAGGTCACACTAATCCAAACACTCACGACGACCAATATGTAAGACTTATATGCAATTGTGAACTTTGGTTGGCAATGGTACCACCACCACCAAAGCAAATCGCTGGCACATTTGAGCAACAATCCTTGGACAAAGGCTCAGGACCTTGGCGGAGAGACCAGCCTCTGGACATGCGGCATGAATAAACAACAATGGCTGTCAAGCGACAAATCAAAATAGGTGTCAAGCGACACTAATAACATACTAGATCCAATTGTCTAGACCAACCACCTAAGGCCCCAAGGACAACACACATGAGGAAGGCACATTAAGACAATTGACCTAGTACCCAATCATGATGAAGGCACCCAACAAGAAGATGTCACTTGGGTTACGGACAAGTACTACCCAACCCACTATATAAGTGGGTAGGTGATTAGTGGGCAAGCTTTTTCTTCTTCTTTTCTGCATAAGGATTTGTCTTAACACATAAATAGGCTTAAATCAATGTCAATTCAGGGCATTTTGCCTTGGGTAGTCAACCACTAGGGAGGGGCAGTCTATAATTTTGTTTTGCAATAGTCATTCTTTCTTTTTATGCTCATGCTACCAATTGAACAATAGAGAAGCCCTCCTCTCTTTCTCTTTCTCTCTCACCCAATTGAAACTCTCACTTCCCTACATAACTCTTGACCTGCCCAAATCCCCAAGACATGGACCTTCGTAGCGTCTAGGTACAAGCCATCAATGCATACTCCCATACAGTCCAAGGAGATGACTAGACCTCATGCTTGGAACTCTGAAATTGGATGTTGGCAACAATGTCTTGACGATCACTGAAACCGTTTACATTCACCTCACATTTAGCTTGCGGAGTCCCCGACAACTAAACTCATTATTCTCATGATTAGCGTAATTTTGCAAAGCCCTCGCCACCACTAGGATCAAGATAAAGATGCCACAAAGACTATATTCTCTGCATCAATGCATAAAGTTTGAAAATTATGAGTACTACATCAAAAGACTATCTAAAGAGGATAGGAGGGTTGTTACTGTAGGGATAGAGAGCAGTGCTAAAGTTGTTGGCTCTCTTCCAAAGGCTGTGACATGATCATATGTTTTGGGGTAAGTCTACTTATAATATATACATTCTTAACATTCACAGACCTTTTCATCTTTAGTGCCAAGGATGTTTGATCAACTTATCCTCGGCACTGAGGATGGTGCTTGTTAATTAAAGAAGATTAGGCTGATCTATATTCGTGTCTCTGCAACACAATTACATAACGGAGAAGAGGGATAAAGTGGAACTAGCTAGGAGGGAAGGAAAGACTATTGTGGCAATGATAAACAAGATAAAGTAGGATATGTGGAACCATTGAATGACAACAATGGGCAAGTACTTCTCCATAGTCGATGAGAATATTAACGTGACAAAATTGTACAGAAGGTGACATGATTTCAGTGATTGGATGTAGGAAACAAAAATCTAGGATTGAAAAAATGAATCACTTTAACACAACTTTCATTGATGAACATCAATAGGGGTCAAGAGTTCAAAATGAAGGTCATGCAACACATGTTTGACTTTGTTAGAAAGAACTTTAACAATATTAAATCACAGTGTTTTTAAGCCATGGCTATATATCAAGTGGATACATTTTTAAGTCATTAAGAAAAGCCTCACAATCTATCATGCTTTGACTAACAATATGGAGGGAATTGTGGAACAAAATCACCAATTGACTCTAGGAGTTTTTGAATAAAATACAAAAAAATCACATCTCTTTTGGTACTCATACATTCTTTAGTGTATTGAAAAAGGACAAAAGGGATCTCTTTAGTTTCCACAAAGCTACATATAGAATGCTATTGAGGTAAGCATTAAGTTATGTATGATACTATTTACAACCTAATGTAATATTTTTCTTCAAAAGGTTTGATAAATGTGATGAACATTGCTTGTCTCTCCCACCATTCATGCAATGGGCTACTTGTTGTTGACAAAGAGGTACATTTACATTTGCATTCAACGACAAGTTGAAGCTGAGGTTCCCTCCGTGAATAACATGCAACGAGGTTAAAAAGGTGTCACTCTTGATCTTGTTCCTCATAATGAGGTGGACAATATGCATGTGCCAAATGGTCTTAAAGGAAGCTACAAAGGGAAAAAGAGTGGCTACTTCAATCAGAGGATGATGATGTTGATCACTAGTGAATGTTACAGATTGATGATGAGCTCTTTCTCTTTCTTGCAATCAAATTTGATGAGTCTGGTGTTATGAGACTTATGTTATGTGACGTTGCAATTCTCGAAGCATCCATTCCAAGAATGAGATTTGATGATGTGAAACCCAATCCAATTGCTTTGGCTAGGTTATACAAATTTTACTGTGTCACCAAGGAAAGTACTCAACATGGTGCATCATCCTCCTTAGCGATTAGGCAAAAGGATCTAGGAAAGTGGTGTACCAACTGAAATGAGGATCCTGAGTCGTGGAACCTTGCTATGAACTTACTGACAATAACAAGAGCATTCTTTGTGGTGTGTGATATGTACCTGGCTAAACATGGGTATATCATTATAATTTGTAAAAGCAAATTGATGAGCTCAATGCTCAAACTAAGTTTCACGTTCTATAGGATATATGTCTATTGAACTCTGATAGAACTAGTTGGGGATATGACGCAAGGGTTAAGGTATGTTATTTTATTAGTATCACTTTCAAAATATGATGCCCACATTATAGCTTAAACCATCCTCGGTGCCGAGGATGGAGTGGAAGCCAAATTATCATTTTCTTCCCCTTGAAGAGGCACTCTATATAATGTGGGCATCATTATACCTTAAGTATCCATGACTATGATGTTATTCCTCTTCAACTCTGATTTGATGTACCTTACATGCAAATTGTCCAATTGAGCTTGTTGGTGTTAGTACAAAGAAAAGTCAATGATATGAAACCAAATCCCTTATAATACATTTCAAGTGCCATTATAAATAAATAACACTACACTAAAGTAGCAAATGGTTCTTACATGTAAGTTTTTATAAATAATATTGTAAAAAACACTCATCTGATTAATTTAATAGGAGATGAGCACATAAAAATCAAGGGCTTGAATGAACTTCTTCATACTACAGTTGACAATGCCAAGGGATTTCGTCATTGGCATGGATTTCATCATTGGCATGTTCATAGCCATAAGACTTGGATGTTGTGGGTAATGATTTGGATAATAAGATGTTTTATTATGTTAAAGAGACAATGATGGACGTGCTAAAGGGTGAGCTGTACCATTTCAGAAAATAAAATTGAGCAATGATAGCGATGATGATGAAGAATGGCTAAACAATTAGAAAGACAAGTTAAAGGAAGAATTGAACGATGAACCAAAAGTGGGAATAGTCCTACCCCAAAAAAGATAAAGAAAATAACCCTTTCCGTTGAACATGAGAAAACGAGAATCCAATGTTTTAAATGAAGGTGATGTAGGTCCTCAAGATGGAAAGAATATGCCACTTTCCAAGTAGAAGATGAAAACAATCGCAGAGAAAGGGCATCTTAAAAATGAATTGACATCTGTTAAAAATAGGGAGAACATTTTGTTGCGAGGATAAGAAAGAAGAATTAATCATTTTAATTGCATCCACTTTATCAAGAGGATAATCACTTAAGAGTGTCAATGATGCTGCAGCAAGTGAAAATTATAATAGAGGAAGAGGTAGACCTAAGAAAATAATAAAAAATAAACAAATAGAACATATGCATGAACATTCTTACTAAGTTCACTAACCCTAAAGTGCCTTTGTAGGGCCCTATTACATCCTTGACACCAAGGGTGAATTTTGTGAAAATATGTCATTTCTAACACATGATGTTCATGAACCATCTTCAATGCCAAAGATGGAGTAATTATTCTTTGATAATACAATTCGAATACACATTGTTGCATGAACCATCCTTAGTGTGAGAATGAACTTTTTACTTTATAACATTAACTCAATTAAAAAGTTTCTTTATAATCAAGAAACAAATATAGAAAAGGATTTTTTTAAAAAAATTTATTTCATTCAAGAATCATTTTATAAAGCTTCTCTTGTTTTAAGAAAAACAATCATCTAAAGATTGTACCATCTTTCTTATACATGTCAAAAATTAATTTTTAATAAAAAAAATGTCCTTGGTGCAAAGGATAACTTTAAATATGAAGTTTTATATAGAAAAATGCAATTTTTTGGAACACTCATTTGTACATAATTGTACAAATGTCTATATTGCAGCACATAGCACGCGTAAACATTTACATCAGCCATAGTGGTATTTCTTAAAATTTATAAAAGACTAAAAAGATTACATTAGCCCTAGTGAATATTTCTTAAATTTATAAACATGTTCTAAAATTTTAAATTTAAATTATAATTTAATTTTAAATTATGTTCCCACAATGCAAAATGTGCAATGTATAGTTTTAGAGGGTGCACAATGTAAAATTATATTTATATATATCTTTATAAGTTTTATATTTACATATATATTACCCCTTTAAAAGTTGTAAATTTACATATATACCTTTTGAAATCTTTAATTATATATATTTAATTTTTAAAAATAACAATATTAACTAAAAATTTTTTTTAATTTATAATATGTAATAATTAAAGTTTATAACTAGTAAATGTCAAAAAATTATTATAGTAGAAAACAGAATATTTTAAAAAATAATTATATTATATTGTGATATATGTTTAATAAGTTGTATTTTGGACCTAAATTTAATAAATACAAATTAATTATAAATTTTATTAATTTTTTAAAAATGTTTTTAATTTTAATTTTAAAATTTATGAAATTTTAAATTGAAGTTTAAGAGGTATATATGTAAATATGATCAATTTCAAGGGTATAAATGTAATTTTTCCTAAATATTAAATGTGTGTGTGCAACAGTTAAATAATGGTGGTGATTATAATTGTATCCCAGATATAAACTATTGTCCCCTCTAAGAAATTAATTTTATAAAGCATGTTATTACCAAAATCATTCTTTTGTAAGCACAAGGATACCCATCAATCCGTTAGCTATTTCATAATGAACAGCTCTTGAAAATCCTGCTTCCAAGGCCACCTTCTCCAGCTCCTTTCCTGCAAATACAAAACTTAAACTAAAAGAGATACCTAACTAAATATATAAAAACCTGTTAAGAAATTTGCAATTGACTGTTCAGATATGCATACTCGTCCCGTAATCCAAATGAAGTTGCCACTGGCACCACTACATTATCCAGTATCCATTCCTGCAATACCCCATATATATATATATAATATATATATAAATAGAGAGAGAGAGAGAGAGAGAGAGAGAGAGAGAGAGAGAGAGAGAGAGAGACCTGAATTGATGGAAGACAGATGTGCTCTGAGAGAGAGAGATGAACATTGATTGTGAAGACAGATGTGCTCTTGTTAAAATCCAAAATAGATGCTGTCGCGCCTACAATGAACAGAACTCCTTAGAGTAGTTTATATATCATATGTCAAATGATTAATAATGTACTTATATATTCAACATATTAATGTATTCATTAGCTGTACCTGGTTTGAGAACACGGTATATCTCTTTTAAAGCACAAGGAATGTCTGTAACGTTTCGAAGACCATATCCCATGGTGACAGCATCGAATTCTTCACTCTGGAAAGACATGTTCAATGCATCTCCCAAGTGCCACCTGTGAATAAACTACTAGTAAATAAATTAACATTTATAATAACACGATCGTCTCTTACTCAATGTTCTGTTTATGTAAACACTTTTGCCGCTTTTTTGCCAAAGCTAAGAGTTCTTCAGCAAAGTCGAGACCAATCACCTATAACAGCAAGTAGAGTGTATGTATTGATCAATATTAATATACTTATATAATGGTAACCTTGCCACTGGGAGCAACTTGTCTGCTAAAAGCAGTGATAAGTCACCAGTTCCACAGCAAACATCAAGTACAAGATCTCCAGGCTTTGCACTAAAAAGAGCACTCATTAACACATATAACCATGAAGTATGTGTATGTGTGTATATTATTATGCTTACCTGCTCCATCGAACGGCCATTCTTTTCCAAATCCTGTGTTGCCCAAGGCTCAAGACATCATTTAGCTGTACTAGTTTCCTTTCATACGGTGATATAACACACACATGTATGAATGTGTATGCATCAATAATAAATTTGTATATATGTTTATGAAGTGGTTGCTAGAGAATATATATATATATATATATATATATATATAATTATAATTATTTTATATGCATACACATTCAGACGTGTGTGTTATATCACCGTATGAAAGGATGTCTTGAGTAATGTGTATATATATATATATATATACATACATACATTATCATATATGGGAGCAACGCGGTTGAACAAAATTTGCCTTGGAGCTGCTCTGATCCAATTTAGCAGATATGAACACGTTTCTTTCGCCTAATACAATAATTAACAAAAATTAAGTACAATTAAGAGAAGAAATAGAAGAACCCACCTGCTCTATGGAGGCCAATAAAAATGTTGCATCCCATTTGCCATCATTTTGAATTTTGAATTTTGAATTTTGAAAAAAAGACCTAAATCGCTGTCCAAAATTCACAAGAAACAGGAGACAAAGATGTTCCTCCATTCAGAACGTGACGCGTGGAGTATATTCCCCACTTTGTTTCTATCTCATGGCTATGGCGTAGGTAAACTCCATTGGTGTTCTTCCTCAAAGGTTTGCGCTGATTTTTCTGTTGTTAAATAAAATTATTAATGTGATGTAGTGATATAAAATTAGTAAATTGATGTATTTTATACAGTAATTTGCAGATTATTCACATATTCAAGATGCCGAGGAGTAGAGTGTCTGGGAGCATGAGTTCTCCAACTGTAGATTTTATAATTGATATGGGTAATCCATTTCTAAATAGGATTGTTGATGGATTCCTGAAAATCGGAGCTGTAAGTGTGTGTGCGTGTGCGCGTGTGTGTGAATATACCCAACAGTGTTTTCTTTTTATTTGATTTTATTTATTTAGGTTAGTGCCGGACATGCTGGTGCTCAGGAAGCATTCAAGGTTCTGAAAAAGCGTAAGATGTTTTCTTTTCATTTTAATTTGTGGACATGTGTACTCTGTGTGTTATTTTACTTGAATTTATACGTGCAGAGAGCGTCACCAAGCATGACTTGGAGCATACGGTATCTACATTTTAAATACGAATACTTACATGAATTTTACCTACATTTTGTTGTGTTGACAGCTAAAGAGCATGGGAAAGGAGGGAATCCATTGGGGTATGCATGTGCTTATCTTTTTTATTATGTCACTAGCATGTGTGCGTGCGCTCGCTATGAGAGTTATTGTTATTAATTTGTAAACTCTTTTCAGGCAGTATAGCAGGAGTCTACACGGGAATGGAATATGGAATTGAGCGGGTTAGAGGAAGGCACGACTGGGTAATGAACTATCGTATATATATCTTATATAGATAAATAGAGAGAGAGAGAGAGAGAGAGACGTATTTAATGTGTATGTTAATGTATGTTTTCTACAGAAGAATGCAATGCTGGGGGGTGCGATCACTGGTGCACTTGTTTCATTTGGTGATAATCACTACAGTAGGGACAGGATGATTCAAAATGCCATCACCGGAGCTGCAATCGCCACAGCATCGGAATTCTTAAGTTATCTTACGTGACATCCTACTAAATTGCGGAGAAAATAACGTATCCAGCATAAATGAATCTTTTTCGTTTTTTAATAGTGCACACACACAACACACACACACACAAGTGTCCATATAATGGGGGTTCATGAGGATATCATTTTAAATACAACTCTTTGACGTTAGCTGGGAAAGTAGTTTGTTGTCACACACATGCACACACATAACGTACATGTTCATATTGTTACACAGCATCTCCTTCTGTGCATTTGTGCGTGCGTGTGTATCTCCGGGCTTGTATGTGTAATTCCACTCAAGTTCTAAGGTATGAAAATAGAATGACCCGATGCGCGTGTGGTGTGTGTCCGTTCATACCCCAATGGAGTCCTCCTTTCCCATGCTTTAAATAAAAAGAGAGATATAAACGTATTGTTTATAAATGAAAAAATTAATTAAAGAATATTTAAAAGCCTATAAGAAATATATATTTCTTATTAAAAATAATGAATAAAATTAATGAGTTTCTTTTTAATAATTTGATAACATCCATAATTTTTTGTATTGAGTGATAAATATACTTTTTTCCCTTTATATAAAAAGTATTAAATAACTGAAATGGATTCATACATTTGTAGACAGTAATATTTAATTATCAGGTCATTCTAATTTTCATTGTGTTAAAGTCAGTATGGCAACAATTTGATTATTCGTAACATTAATAATAATCTTTTTTTTAATTTTTCACGGATTACTGTCTCTTTTTCTTTATTTTAATACAGTAACAATTTTGTACTCTTCACAGTTTACTATATTCTTTTTTTTCATTTTCTTTTCTTTTTCTTCATTGTATCTTTATAAAGACGGGTTTGCCTTTTAAAGAGGACCTCAACAAACAAATGAAGACATAAAACAAAGCATTAAAACAATCGACTTTGAATTTTAAACTAAGTCATTCAAATTTAAAATTAATAAGTTAAACAAATTTGATGACACAAGATTAACTTTTTAGATTTTTTGAAAAGTATTTACTTTAAGAACCCAATACAATCAAAACATTACAACTCTGACAATACTTAATTAGTTCGATAGATTTTTTTTTTTTTGGTTTGTACTTAATTTTCAGGCTTAATAAAGAAATTTAATTTATGAAATACTTTATTAACATGTTAAGTAATGGTGATCATAAATATACTATCACTAATAATATTTAACATGGCATATGTTTGCCTCCCCTTACACATTAAAGTTTCAACTCTTGTATTATGACATTTATCAATATAATTTAATTTTTAAAGAATAGTTTTAATAAGAATTATAAAATGAATTAATAAATATGTTAATGTTTTATTTAAATCATATAATACTTTTTAAAATGGTTAAGTGAGAAATGCGAATGAAACATAAAAAAGAAGATAATAACAAAAGTTAAAAAGAAAAATAAGGTAAAGAAAATAGAGTGCATGCCTTTTTATTTGTTAATTCAAATCGTGAAAGACCCAAGATAGTTAACAAATTAAGTATTAACATCACATTAAAAGAAATATTAATTAAATTTGAAAAAATTATAACTTTCACAAACTTTGAGAAATTAACCACCAATTTAAAAATAATGATACAATAATTTATGATTTGTGTTTTACTAATTGGTGTAGATGAATCACATAGTCAATAATAAATTTATAATTGATAAAGCTAGCATTTACTTTATTATTAGTAAGGATTTTCATGGAAAAAATTACAATTACACAACTATGTAAAAAGGTTTTAAATTATATGTTATTGTAAATGCAAGTGAATTAAGATGCAATAATAAGAGGCATTTTAAGATTGGAGATTGGTTGAAACCTAAGTTTTTTAGCTAAACGGTTTTTACTTAAACTATTTAAATTATATGATCAAAAACTACAAAATGTGTTTTTTTATTTAGTCAAATTATTATCAATACATCATTGTTGTTCAATTATTAAAATTTGTTCTTTGTGAGTAACACTTAACTCCATAAGAATTGCATTAGAGGAATTGTAGATTGAATTTCATAAGAATGAATGAAAACAAAGAAGTTTTGCTACTCATACTTTTAATGCCACTCAAACAACCTAAACACTCAACTAATTTAAGATTATTGATTATTAACATCTGATTTACCACTTTACCATATGCCATATGATTATCATGTCAAGCCATGATCCAGAAACAAGAAAGAGAGCAAGATTCCGAGAACAAGTAAGCTTGACTCAGGAGCAGGACAAGGAGTAGGACAAGAACTAGGAACTCAGGAACAAAAAGGAGTAGGATAGGAACTAGAACAGGATAGGAATTAGGAACAAGACAAGAGTATAAGGTAAGAAGCAAGACAAGAATCAAGACAAGAATGATCGTAGAATGATTGGTGTTAATAGTAACTGATTATATAACAATTAGGTCAGAGTTTTTATGCTCACAACTCCAAGAGCTAATATGGTCATAAGCCTAATCTAGTCATGAGTTAAAATGGCATATCATGTAGGTATATCCTATAGGCATATCCTGTATTATGTATCCGAATCCTGTATTTTGTATTGGGTTGTGACAGCATCTCCTCCCTAAGGATGAATTCCAAGAGTCTTGGGATCTGGTTTAGCAAAATAACGCCGATGGAAGGCAGCAACCTTGGAAGAAGCATAGAGTAAATTAGATGCAAATCCCAAGTGCGATCGGTAGGCAAATAACCTTTCCAATCCACCAGGTATTGAAGTTGGCGGCGATGAAGACAAATTAAGGATGGCTGCAACTTCGTACTCAAGTTCATCATCAATGACCACAGGAGGGGAGGAGAAGAAACACGACAAGGAAGAAAAGAAGGATGATATGGTTCCAACAAAGAGGTGTGGAACATAGGATGAAGCTTCACAGTTGATGGTAGCTCTAATCGAAAGCTACAGGATTGACCCAGCTGCAATCCTGTAAGGGCCCAATCGTTGAAAATCCAACTTAGAAGAAGGCTTGTTGGTGCGAATATCCGACAAAGGAGCCACACAAGATCAAATCTTGTATGCAGATGCCGGCTGAAGATGAGTATCAACATGTCGCTTGTACCGTTCCTGTGCTTGTTAAAGATGAACTTGGAGATCATCCTGTACCTAATGAAGATGCTGGAAACGATCCTGTACTGCAGGAGTAGAAGAAGGAGAAGCAAGAGGAGCAAAGTCCAAGACGTGGATGGTAGCCTATAACGAAGAAAAGGTGTCTAGCTTGTAGATGCATGAACGGAGTTGTTAAGGCAAACTCCGCCATAAAAAAGAGGTCCAACCAGTTGTCCTGTGGTAGCTGATGAAGCAGTGAAGATATTGCTCCAAGGTCTGAATTGTGCGTTCTGACTGCTCATCAATTTGCGGATGATATCCTGAAGAATCTGTAATTTGTAGACTCCAAAAAAGCTCTCGCAAAATCTAGACATGAATTGTGGGCCTCGATCAGAAACAATGCTCTCAGGAAGATCATGATGTCGGTACACTTCGCAGATCATCAACTCAGTAGTTGTTTGGCTTGTAACCGTCTTGTTACATGTAAAAATGAGCCTATTTGGTGAAAGGTTAACCACCATAAGAAGCATCAATCCACAGAAGGAGGAAGATCTATGAAGAAATCCATAGAAATGGATCTCCAAGGAGTAGAAGAAACAGGAAGTGGGCGAAGAAGACTAGAGGGTGCGTGACGAGGCATCTTCGATCTGTTGTAGGTGTCACAACTCCATACAAATTTTTTCCACAAAACTCGCAACCCAAGCCACCAATAGTTGCGAGTCACTAACTCAATTGTCTTGGCCACACCAAAATGTCTTGTAGCCGGGGTATCATGACAATCAGTACCACACGAGTTCTGCAAACACAACAGGAATATACAAGAGACCTTCCCAGTACAGGAGTCCGTCCTGTATGGCAAACAACTTGTAGTCTGTACGGGAATTGGAGGAAGAGGAACTTGCAATGTCAGGACTAATGTGTGAGAACACATTCTTTGCCAAGTCATTTGTAGCCAACTACAAACGAATGTCCTGTAGAAGTGTTGAATCTGCTGGAGCTTGATGAACCTGTAGTGCTGCAAGCCGAAGCCGATCAGGACACAATAACACTTGCTTTTGACAGTCATATGCAGGATCGCCCGAGGTCGGTGCAAGGTAAGAGCGCCTAGACAATGCGTCTGCTTTGCCATTCCGAAAATCGGGCATGTAGACGATGACAAAATCAAAACATGGTAGGAATTCTACCCACCTAGCCTGTTGTCGACTGAGAACTCGAGCCGTTTAAAAAACTCCAGGTTCTTGTGATATGTAAGAACTTGTACAGGATGTGCAGCACCTTCTAGGAAGTGCCGCCATTCCTCGAACGAACCACAATGGCCTTGAGTTCCTTGTTATGAATCTTGTAATTGATCTCTGCTGAAGGGACTTACGAGAGTGAAAGACTACAGGATGGAGTAACTTGTCTTCCAACTTGTGATAGGATAGAACCTACTGCAAAATCTGAGGCATTTGCTTCAACGAAGAAGGGACAAGAAGGATCAGGATGTGCTAAAATTAGAGCTGTTGTGAAGGCGTCCTTGAGTGCTATGAATGCATGTTCCACCTTGTTGGACTAAGAGAAATCTCCTATGTTCTGGTGTGTTCCATGAGAGGAAGTACACGCTTGGAGAAGTCTTGTATGAATCGCCTATAAAAGTTTGCAAAGCCAAGGAAACATTGGACGTCGCGTACAGACTTGGGCCTCTCCCACTCCACGATAGTCTTCACCTTGTGCATGTCCATGGAAATGCCAGCAGGAGAAATGATGTAGCCCCAGAACTCCACAATATCCCTGTCGAAAAACACTTCTCTAACTTCGCATACAGGCCATGCTCGCGAAACCTCTATAGAACTAGTCGTACATGCTTGTCATGTGCCACCTAGTCCTTAGAGAAAATTAAAATGTGATTGAGGTAGATCACCACAAACTGGTCCAAGAAGTCACGAAAAATGTCGTTCACCATGTGTTGGAACACGGCTGGGGCATTGGTAAGTCCGAAAGGCATCACCATGTACTCGAAATATCTATACCTTGTATGAAAGGCAGTCTTTCACTCATCGCCTGGACGAATTCATACAAGATTGTAGGCCCCTCATAAGTCGATATTTGTGAACACCTTTGCTCCTCGCAGCCAATCGAGAAGTTCTGGGATCAATGGTAATGGGTACCGGTTCCAAATGGTGACTTAATTCAAACCCCTGTAGTCCACAACCAAGTGCAAACTCCCATCTTTCTTTTTGACAAAGAAGATAGGTGCTCCTGCAGGGGACTTTGAGTGACGAATGAAGCTAAATGCCAAGTTGTCCTCAATGTACTGGTGAAGAACCTCCAATTTGTCGGTGACAGTGCATAAATTGGTCTAAACGGTGAAGTCTTCCTTTCGCAAGATTGATAGGATAGTCGTAGGACCTGTGACTTGTTCTGGATCGTGGCTTGACAGTTTGATAGTAACTGCTTTCATAACTCCCTGATTTTCAATTACCATCAAATTGTCAAGCCAGGATCCAGGAACAAGGAAGAGAGCAGGATTCCGAGAACAAGAAAGCTTGACTCAGGAGCAGGACAAGAACTAGGAACTCATGAGCAAAACAAGGAGCAGGACAAGGAACAAGACAGGAACTGGAGCAGGAGAAGAACTAAAAACAAGACAAGAGTAGAAGGCAAGAATCAAAACAAGAATGATCATAGAATGACTGGTGTTGATAGTAACTGATTGTACAACAATTAAATTGGAGCTTTTATGCTCACAACTCCAAGAGCTAATCTGGTCATAAACCTAATCTAGTCATGAGCTAAAAATGGTGACCCTTATCCTGTAAGTATATCCTGTAGTATATCTTATAAACATATCCTGTAGGTATACCATGTAGGAATATCTTGTAGGCATATCCTGTAGGTATATCCTGTATTCTGTATCCTGTATCCTCTATCCTCTATCCGGAATCCTATATCTTGTGACATATCATATCAATTTGTGGATGGTAAATAACCATTTTTGTGTTTAATTTATGGTTTGTCACAAGCAAAATTAAAGGTTTTACAATAATACATTAAAAAAACTTAAGTATATGTTTTAAATAACATTCTCAATCTTAAACAAGTGCTTATGTATTTTTATTACTATAAAAGATGAGAATCTTTGTTTAATTTAATTATAAATTACCAAGTTTTGAATATGATCACGAATCCAAAGAAGTATCTACTTCCTCTTGTTTTTTTATATGTTAGAGCAATTATATGGGGTTTAACATTTTATAAAAATTGATCTTTGAGAAACATTTGAATACATGAAAGTCAGAGTTCTAACCTGATGGGTTGACTACCTAGATAAAGATTGTGGAATATGTGGGCAAAAGACCCAAGTAGACATGGGTCATCATGACCAGGGGCCCTCTTTATAAACATTAATTGGTTTTTTGTCTAGTTGGAGAGGGAAAGGTTGTAACATTTAGTGATTTCATGTTCAATTTCCATCAAAGGTGAATTTTACTTAAAGCTCAGGCCAATAAGGTTGGCGCACTTGTCCTCCCTCAATTGCCTTTCTCAAATGGGTGGAGAGTGTTTATAGTTCGCCGACCTTATTGGCCTTACCTAACTAGACCCCTCGATCAGGTGGAAATTGTTATAGTTTGCCGACCTTATTGGCCTTACCTAACCAAACCCTTGGATCACCTTTCTCACATGTCTCAAATGGGTGGAGAGTGTCATAGTTTGCTAACCTTATTGGCCTTACCTAACTAGACCCCTTGATCGCCTTTCATGATCAACAACTTCAAGAACATGGGTTATTTATTAAACTAGACAAGTGTTTAAATTAACCATTAGTGAAGTTTTTGGGTTATATCATTTCAACTAAAGGTGTGCACATAAATCCAGCGAAGTTCACACAATTTTGGAATGAAATTGTTCCATGTGTGTTTGTGATATGCAATGCTTTTTTGGTTTTGTCAATTTGTATTTGTCATGGCTGAAGCCAATAATAGAATATGAATAGAATCGTTTTAGTGAAGAAAAAAAAGAAAAAAGAAAAAAAAGGAAACATACTAATTGTCATAGTTTTTATTATGACTCGACCTTTTACTTAGTGCACTTAGGTGTTTAGGGGTAGTTTGGTCGACTATCTTTAAATGTCGTAAGAAACTCTAAGCGAAGGTAACACTTACCTTCTAGAAAACCCACTCCCGATTTTGACGTCCTAGTTAATATGAGTTTGGCATGTTAAATAGGGTTAGGAACACCCCTAGGGTTGACCTAACCCTAGGGTTTCCCTAACCCACGCCCTAAAACCCCCACCCCCCTTGGTAGGGTTTAGGGTAGGGGTTAGTGTGCAAACTCATCTCATTAACTAAGGGGTTGGCATTCTGTGCCAACCCACTTACACATACAGGAAAAGAGGGGGGGGGGGGGGGGGGGCTCCATCACATAAATAAGATAGAGTATACGTAGGAGAGCTCCTGGGTTCATGACTGAGTTCGTTGCTCTTCTGCTGGTGCAAACTTTAGCTTGTGTCGTTAAGGTACAACCCTCTATTGTGCTGCCCTAACTTTCAGATGATACGGGTACGTCCCACCTTCGAGGTAGCTTACCCTTAACGTTGGCGAATTCATGCCTAGGAGGTCTTGTCGGGATGCACGTTCGAAGAGACAAGGTTGTGGCTTGTCTCCAGCCTCCTCCTTCACGTCAAGCTAGTTGTAGCACTCATGGCCAAGCAAAGCACATCCGTGTCCTTGACCGGCTGTGGGTGTGGGATCTTGTTTGACAAGTTCACATTACCAGTTCCTGAGGGTTCACTAAGGGGTTCTAGAGTTGGCATTTAGGGGCCACGTTTGTGGCACTTGGTGCAACTCTCGAATCTAAAGTGCTATGGCATGATAGCCCACATTGTGGAAGGTAGTGTCACATGGAGATGTGACACTGGGCTAGACGTCACACGATACAACGCCCGAGGCATGCCCTTTGGGGTTGTGTCATGGGTTTGTCACCAAGGGGTTGGATACTCTAGTAAACATACATGCTTGTGTTTGCACTAGGGTGTTAAACCTTGAGCATTCGCTCAAGGGAGGTTAGGTCTCGTAACTAGGTGTGCTTTGGCACACTGGCTAGGGGTGTTTTCCTTAGGATCTAAGGGTTGAACAACCTAAGCTCATTAGCAAAAGCCCTATCATGAGATACTCGCAAGGTCATGTACTTAGCGTTATTCAAACCTAGCCTTAGGGAGTTTGCTTAGCAGAACACTCGTGTCCACCTACGGTGCACACTCGTGTCCTCACTAAGTACTAGCCCTAAGTCTAAGGTATGACTTAACCACTCAAACCCTTAGCGGTAAGTCGTGGTTTAGGGTAGCCCTTGTCGCCCTAAAGGGGTTGTACTCCTGGATGAGGGTGATTCCTCGAGGGGTAAGTGACGATGCCTTAGCTTTGTCACGGGGGTATGTGTGAGACACATCTCCTTTGTGGGGTTAGGGCATGAGCCTGTCTAGGTCTACTAGAACAGGATCCTAAAGTCTACTCGGGTTATCCTCTAGGGTTCAGGGGATGGTCATTGTAGGGGACTTAGGGTAGGACTCTAAGTCTTTTGCCTAATTGGGCCCCTAAGTCAGACTCTTAGGGTTATCTTGGAAGACTTAACATTGCTTACACAGGGTGATGACGCCGAATGGCCACTTGACAGCCACGTGTTGGCCCTTTGGGTTAAAACTCTGACACTAATTATTTAGTATTAAAAGAGATCGGCCATTGAATCGGAATATTAAAACTTTAATCTTAGCCTCCTTTATATTAAGACTTGACATTCATGGATCAATGATTATAAACTTAAATCTGAACATATGGTTCTAAATTTGAATTTGCTCATTATCCTAGAATATTTTAAAGAAATATTCTAGTGTTAGCTTATCCTCATAAGAACATTAACATCAAATTGGTATATTTTGGTAGTTCATGACACCTTCCCCCCTTCAATAATAAGTTTTACGAGTGGGATCAGAGTGGCATCTAAGTTTGTCTAGGTATTAAACATAGAATGTGGCAATGACTTGTTGCAAATTACCTAAGTTCTCCACAGGTTCTCAAGTGCGATCACTAGGAGAAAGCTTACCATGAAGGAGCTTAGAGTTTAAAATAACATGAACTTCATATTTAGGTTCACCGTCGAGTTCAACAGGTAGTGCTAGTGGCACAATATGGTTGGGAATGGACTGGGTATATATGGCTTATAAGGACAGAGACATAGAAAACTAAGTGGATCTTCATGATAAAAGGAAGTTGAAGATGGAGCGCAACCTTGTTAACTTTATTGATGATTGAAAATGGTTAGGTGGTTTGTTAGCTACGTTGAAAGAGCCAACCCGATCAATAGGGGCAGTTTGATGATGTTGGCTGGCATATACCTTGTGGGAGGCTTGGGTTTAGTGGAGGTGATGAGTTAACTCCTCATGAACAACTTGAAGGTGATTGAGGCGGTCTTCTACTGATGAGTTGACCGAAAATCAACACAAGCATGCAACGGCCAACAAGGATGCTGATCATGAACTGCAAAGAATGATGATTGATTTATATAAGCATGCACTGAGTTGTTATATGCAAACTCTTCAAGGGACAAGAGTTTGACCCAATTATCCTGCTGGTAATTGTTGACGCATCAAAGGTACTACTCCAAGGTATAAATGGTACATTCAAATTGACTATTGATTTATAGATGATACCTCAAAGACAACTTGCATTCAATATTCAAAAACTAAAGTAGTCATTTTCAAAACTTGACAACAAACTGAGGTCCATAATCGGTGACAATATCATCAAGCAAATCATGTAGTCAAAAAATCTCCTTAGACACCAAATTTGTTATTTTCTCACTTGTAATGAACTTTATATATTGAAGAAAATGAGCCATCCTGAAGAATCGGTCCACCACAATCAAAATCGCATCAAACCCCTTAAATCAAGGAAGGTCAATGATGAAGTCTATGACATTAACTTCTAAGGACTAGTTGGAATCAGCAATAGTTAAAGCAACTCGTATGAACGATGACATAGGGCCTTAAATCGACAATAAACATCACAAGTGCGAATACAATTTGTTGAAGTTGGAGTCACAAATAATCCTGAGTAACCAACTCGAATGTCTTGTGAATGTCAAAATGTTCAGCAACATAATTATCATGACAATCTTGCAACACTCAAAGATGACATGGGCCATTTGAAATATAAACAAGATTGTTATAAAGCACCAACTCATTATGGAGCTTGAACTAATTGTTTGTAGTCATTGAAATTGTATCGGGAACCAAAACTTGAGGCTCTATCAAAAGTAATATGGTTTAGAACATCCTGAGCAACTGGATTTGCTAATACAGTTGCATGAACCATGTCAAGAATGCTAGAATCTATTGGAGCTTGCAACACCTCAATAACCATCAATCTAATCCCAAAAGAACATGTCATTATTGGTTAAACACCATGTCACTGGAATGAAGAGCCAAGTAGAACCTTCAGGATAAAGCATTTGCTTTACCTTGTTGCAAACTTGGTTAATACATGATAACAAAGTTGACTGTATTAAAACTAACCCAACGAAATTGTTGTCGATTCAAAACTCGTGCCGATTGGAAGTACATAAGATATTTGTAGTCATTATAGACAATCACTTGATTTCCAAGAAGTGCTTCCATTCTTTAAATGAATCCACAATAGCCAAAAGGTTCTTATCATGTACATTGTAATTGATCTCTTGTGCGAGAAACTTGCAGAAGTGAAATGTTGTTACTAGGTGGAGTTCACCATCTTCACCGATTTGGGACAGGATGCTACCCAATGTAAAGTCCAATGCATTGGCCTCAATGACAAAAGGTCTATCAAGATCTAGATGAGCCAACATCAGAGTGGAAATCAAAACCTAATTCAAGGCATTGAAGGCAAATTCGCGTCTAGTGTCCACACAAATGGCTTGTTCTTTTGTTTGAGTTTGATGAACCCTAGATGTAGTAGAAAACAGGCCCGTTTAGTGCACTTGGGTATCTAGTGATGGTCTGACCGAGTGTCATTAGGTATTTGCAAAAAACTCTAGGCGAAGCTAGAACTTACTTTCTAGAAAACTCTCCCTCGGTTTGACGTTCCAAAGTAGGTTTTTCGTTAAAAGTATAGCTTGTCCAAATAGGGTTAGGGACACCCCTAGGGTTGACCTAACCCCACGCCCTAAACCCCCCTAGGGGTTAGGTTTAGGGTTAGGTTAGGACAACTCATTTTCACTAAGGGCTGGCATTTCCGTGCCAACCCACTTACTCACTTAGGAATGTTTTTGTATTTCTAAATACTATTTATATAGTTTTCTCATAACTATATGTGGTAGTTCTCCACATAGATGACAGGGGTACGTCCCACCTTCGGGGTAGCTTACCTTTAACGTTGGCGAATTCATGTTTGGGAGGTCAAGCTAAGCTTGTGTCGTCAAGGCGCAACCCTTTGTTGTGCCGCCCAAACTTCCACACGACAGGGGTACGTCCCACCTTTGGGTTAGACTATCCTTATTGTTGGCAAGATCTCGCCTTTGTGATAGGGGTACGTTACTTCCAAGGAGCTAGTCAAATTCCTTGGTCCAAAAACCTGCTCGTAAGCTCAAAGGCGTTGCTCGAGTCCACGTTCCGCAAAACTAGTGGTCGAGGCCTTGCTCCGGCCGTCTCAACCATGCCAAGCTAGGAATGACACCTATAGCCCGGCTCGTCTACGTATCCTGATTCACAAGGTGAGCCACGTTTGTGGATTAGGTCAGCTAGGGGCTTAAGTTCCTAAGGGTTGGGTTCCTAATATGAATTACTTTACCAGATTCCATGGGGTTTCCAAAGAGGGGATTCCAGGGTTGGCACCTAGCAAGCCGCCTTTGTGGCACCAAGTAAAAACTCTAACATTTGGAGTAGTCCTTCATGAACTTGTGGTAGAAGTTAACAAAGCCAAGGAAACACTAAACATCCCATATAAACCGTGGGACTGACCAATCCAACACAATTTTCACCTTGGCAGGACCCATTAAGACTCTTTTCGACAAGATGATGTACTCCAGAAACTCTACATGATCTTGGTCAAAATTGCACTTCTTAAGTTTGGCATAAAGGCCATGATCCCAAAATTTTTGCAATACCTGCCAAACATGCTCCTTATGCTCCTCGAATGTTGTTAAGGTGCAATATCACAAACATGTCCAAGAATTTATGATAGATGTCATTTGCCATGTGTTGAAAGACAGTTGATGCATTGATGAGACCAAACGGCATCACCATGTACTTGAAATGTATGTATCATGTGCAAAATGTAATCTTCCACTTGTCTCTTGGGTGGATACTAATTAAGTTATACACACCTCAAAGGTTAATCTTGGTGAAATATTTGGCGCCAACAAGACACTCCAACAATCTCGGTATCAGTGATAGGGGATATTAATTTCATATTGTTACTTTATTGAGGCCACAATAATCCACTACCAAACGCAATGAGCCATATTTCTTTTTATAAAGATGGGTGCACTAGCTACAGACATTGAGTGTTGGATGAACCTAGTGGAAAGGTTCTCTTCGATGTATGCCTACAAAACTTTAAGCTTTGCTATAGAGAGCTCGTAAATCGGTCCCCATGGGAGTTGAGCACCTTTCACCAAGTCAATAGGGTAATCATATGGTTTGATATTATAGGAGTTTACTGGCTTTAACCTTGTAGCATCATTAACCTCATTTTACTTAGCTGGTAACTAAATTAAAGACTTGCTTGAGCTAAACTCAGATGATAGGGTGATGGTTACAGCAAAAATTATTGAAGGATCTTGCTTACCCTCTTGGATAAATTCATCCAATGAGATTGTGCAAACTCGTAAATGCTCCAAAGCTAAGTCTAGAGAGTTAGAAACCATGACATCCCTCAACAAACTGAAACATTACTTGCATCAGTCAATGATCAGATTGCACATCTCAAACCACGTAGTAGCTAAGCTTGAGACCCTACCTTATAGTTGTCACACTTATGTAACATTTCATCCACTTGTCTCATTTGTTTTTGACATTCTTTATTATGCCACTTCTTAACGTTGGTGAGTTGTATTTTCTCATTCATTAGCTTTACATTTTTTACTACATGTCGTTAGTTCTATTATTCCAAACTTGTGAACATGATGTGCATGCAATCCAACTCAGACTATAGTTACCAAAGTCATTGCTCTAACACAACATCAGCTTGATTCAATTTTTAAAGATTTTAATTCAAACTATCAAGGGCCAAAAACAAAATATGAATCAAACATTGAATCTTTTTTATGAATAAAAGAAAAAATGAAACTTAAACAAGAAAATGGTTCATAACTTGTGTTAAATTGAAATGTTAAAATCTTAATTTTAATTATTATCAGTATGGAACCTTCTAGAAACTCATATGAGCCATTAATTCATATGCATGATCTAAACCACTAACCTTCAAATACCGTAATATAGTTTTTGCTTGTATGATTGCTTATGCGGTGAGTGTGTGGCACTTATTATACATAAAATGTTTTTAAAATATTTTAAGGTATATTTTAGCATCGACATTAACATTATATTAACATATTATGGTAATTCATGACAAAGGATACTCATTTTGCTTGATCTTCTAAAATAAAATCGACTTTTCAATCCTTAAATAATGCATTCACAATTGCTCTAATTTTAGCTCATCCAAATGTGTTCAAGCCATACAATGGAAGTAAATGCCTCAAATTTTGCTATAGAGGGTGTCTTTACACATGACCCAATTTCTTTTCATTTGCAAAAATTTACAACACAAGAGATTAATTATGATGTTTATAATGACGAGATGCTAGTAATTGTGGATTCTTTTGAAAAATGACATTGGTTGTTGGAGGGTTCTCCACATGAGACTATTGCCAATAATGATCACAAGCATCTCTCCTTAATTGATGATAGGCACAGTAAGCATAATCCCTTGCACATTTTCAGTATAATATTCTTTATTGATCATGAGGCATAATGGCAAGGCTTATGCTTTTTTCAACAAAGTTAATTGGCTTCCACCTTAGGTGATTTATCTTTTGATCAATAGAAAAAAGTTGTTTTAAGCTGAAGCAGTTTTATGCAAGTGCTTTTAGCCGTATTTTTTGTTAGGGTTTTGACTCAAAGGGCTAACACATGGCTACTATGTTATAATTTTTATTATGATTCCTCTTTATTTTAGATGTTGATTATTGTTACTTACTAAACTATGTTGATAAGCCTAGGTGTAGAAAAACTAGGCTTGCTTAGTGCACTTGGATGTTCGGTCGGGTTCATTAGGTATTTTGTAAGAAACTCTGGGCGAAGCTAACACTTCCATTTAAAAAGTTCTTACTATGATTTTTCGTGTCCCAGTTAGGTTTTTTGGTGGTTTCGGTGAGTTTAGCATGTCAGATATGGGTAGAAACACCCTTAAGGTTGACCTAACCCCACGCCCTAAACCCCTCATGTTAAGGTTTAGGAGTCAATGAGTCATTAATTAACTCACCAAGTATATTCTCTTTAGGAATGAGATTCTGTGCTAGCCCACTTATGTAAATAGGAAAACAGGGCGGGGGGCTCCGTCACATAAATAAGGTAGAGTATGTGTAGTAGAGCTCATGGGTTCATGATTGAGTTCGTTACTTTTCTGCTAGTGCAAGCTTTAGCTTGTGTCATTAAGGTACAACTCTCTATTGTGCCACCAGATAACAGGGGTATGTCCCACCATCGGGGTAACGCACCCTTAATGTTGGCAAATCCATGCATGGAAGGTATTGTCGAAATGCATGTTCCAAGAGGCAGAGGTTGAGGCTTGTCTATAGCCCCCTCCTCCACGTCAAGCTTGGTGTAACACTCATGGCCAAGTAAGGCACATCTATGTCCTTGTCCAAGTGTGGATGTGGGATCTTGTTTGATAGATTCACGCTGAGGGTTCACTAAGGGGTTTTAGAATTAGCATTTAGGAGCCACATTTGTGGCACTTAGTGCAACTCTTCAATCTAAGGGGCTATGGCATGATAGCCCACATCATAAAAGGTAGTGTCACATGAAGCTGTGACACTAGGCTGGACGTCACATGATACAATGCCTGAGGCACACTCTTTGGGGTTGTGTCATGGGTTTGTCGCCAAGGGGTTGGATACTCTAGCAAACATGCATGCTTGTGCTAGCACTAGGGATGCTAAGCCTTAGGCATCCACTCAAGGGAGATTAGGTCTCGTAACTAGGTGTGCTTTGGCACGCTTGGCTAAGGGAGTCTTGGAATCCAGGGTTGAACAACCTAAGCTTGTTAGCATGAGCCCTTTCGTGAGGCACTCGCAAGGTCATGTACTTAGGGTTATCCAAATTTAGCCTTAGGGAGTTTATTTAGCAGAACACTCGTGTCCGCCTATGGCGCACACTCATGTCCTCATTATGTACTAGCCCTAAGTTTAGGGTATGACTTGGCCACTCAAACCCTTAGGGTTAGTCATGGTTCAGGGCACCCCTTCACATCCTAAAGGGGTTGTACTCCCAAATGAGGGTGATTTCTCAAGGGGTAAGTGATAATGCCTTAGCTCTGTCATGGGGGTATGTGTGAGACACATCTTCTTTGTGGGGTTAGGGCATGAGCCTGTCTAGGTCTACTGGGATAGGATCCTAAAGTTTACTTGAGATATCCTTTAGAGTTCGGGGATGGTCATTCTAAAGGACTTAGGGTGGACTCTAAGTCTTCTGTTTAATTAAGGCATATAAGTCAGACTCTTGGAGTCATCTTGGAAGACTTAACGTTATTCACACAGAGTAATGACACCAAATGGCCACTAGGCAGCCATGTGTTGTCATGTGTTGGCCCTTTGGGTTAAAACTCCGACATACTAAGTGACCATCCAACATTATCACCTTATGTGAGTAATACCAAGTCTTTTAAAACAACCCTAACAACCCCTAAGGTTAGGCTTAGATTTTTAAGCATGCAAGAGACATAGGGATCTACCTTAAATCCCCTAGAGTAATTACCCTCAAAACCCTAGAGAATAACCCTAGTGATAACTCTTCAAGAGACCTAGATAGGCAAAGAGAGACATTGTCTCTTGCATATACCCCAAGACAGAGGCTAAGGTATCATCCCTTTGTCACGACCCGATATAGGATATAGGATATAGGATACGGGATACGCCTTATGTCTACAGAATATACATACAGAATATGCTTACAGGATATACTTATAGGATAAGGACATTATTTTTTAGCATTAGCTCTTGGAGTATATTTTTAGTTTATGCCTAGATTAGCTCTTGGATAGCATAAAAGTTCCAACCTAATTGTTGTACAATTAATTACTATCAACACCAGTCATTCTATGATCATTCTTGTCTTGTTCCTTGCCTCTTATTCTCGTCTTGTTCCTAGTTCTTCTTTTGGTGAGTCAAGCCTTCTTGCTCTTGGATCGTGGCTTGACACCTTTGTAACTAAAGGAATAATTCTCACTAGAGTGTACAACCCTTATAGAATATGTTGATCCATAATTAACCCTAAGGGTTTGTGTGGCTTAGAGGAATCACCTAGACCTAGAGTTGACAAACAAGTGTGTGTCATAGGCATATATGAGTGATTTACTAACAAGTCCCTAAGGCTAAGGTTGAATAACCTTGAACAGGCGATCGTGCAAGTGCTTTCATGAAAGGGCCTTGCTAACGAACTAGATTATTTAACCTCGAGCATGTTTACACACCCTCAAGATGAACACCCCTAGTCAAGTGTGCTAACAAGCACACCCAATTACGAGATCTAACCTTAATCGAGCACAACATATATGCTTGCCAGACCCTCAATGTTGAACCATGTTATGACCATGGGGTTATACCTTAGGTGAGAATCCATGTTATGAACCTGTTTGTTAAGAACCCACACTCAAGTTGGACACATGGAAAAAGATGAGGTCAGAGCAAAGCCTCTAGGTCTCGCTTTACTGCCCTTGCTTCCCCTACTTTCAACTTGGAAATAAGGTGGGTTGTTTTGGTGAGATTGACCTATTACATGCCATGTGTGAGAAGCTAGACTAACTATATTGCATGTTTCACTTTTGAAACTATATCATGCTTCTTCTAATTTAGTGCCACCATCTCCACATGTTATTATTAAGTATGAATATGAATTTAAAGTAAGTAATGTTTAACTTTCAAACTTTCCTAGGATGACTATATTAGTTGATTAAATATGTGAACCTACCTTTTACCTTCCACGTGCTTCAAATGTAATTATTGATTTTATCAATGGTAAATGAACCTTACACAATTAAAGCTTTTTTTCATAAAGTATTCTTAAATACTATGATATTCTTGATTTTGATATCAAATCATAAATGAATACTAAATAAGTTTGAACCTTTAAATCATAATAAATACTAAATGTAAAATAAAATATATTTTCACTTAACATTTTAGTATAAGGATTATAAGATTACACATTCGTTGTACATTGATTTTCTCATTTCTTCTTTTATATAAAAGTTTTATGCTTCTTTTCCAAGTCAGTCCTGACATTTCTTAATAAAATGAAAAAACCTATATTAAATATTTATATTTAATGGTTTTAACTATATTAGGTATATTAATTGATGCTATTTTTTTAATTTTTAAAAATCTTTTAAATTAAATCAATCATTTTTCTTGTAAATTGTTCAGAAAATTTTATTTCAGCTTCCAATATAAGCTTATAAGGATCAGGCGACATTAATTCAGATGTTGATTTATAAAAGTAATGAACAATAAATCGGACTGAACTAATTATCTTCATATTTCTTCTTTCATTTGAAATGAAGCAACATGTGTATTACAAATCTATATTATCTGGCTACACTAATAAAATCTTTCCGAAGTGCATGCGTTCGTGCATGTGCGGTCGTGTGTAGAGAGAGAGAGTGCGGAGAAACAGATCAGTAACAACATCATTATCTATGTAACAAACACTCTCTTTATACAATCGCATTCAGCACGACTTAATGTTGTACATCCTCACCCTTTTTCCCTGTGTATGGCGTCATATACATAGTCATACGTTAACATCGTATAATAACTTATACGATGTTGTTTAGTTTTGGAAGGCCCTCCTTATGTCCACGTGCAGCAGCTTTATCCCCATTGTTTTCAGGCATTGATACATAAATTCTTGCTGGAAATCATTCCGACAGGGACAATGGTGGTGCTCGATGAGGAAGGGACCACTGTCTACAAACTTAAAGGGGTAAATGCCACTTTCCAAACCAACTCAAAACTTGACATGTCAATTCCTTAGTAGAAGACAGATCCAGCGTCCCATCAAGTCAAGAATCCATGGAGAGACCACCTCTGACTAGTAGGCTGGTACGTCACACAGCTCACACGCCCAACGTGTATACATATACACATGTATTCGTAGAATATGGTAACCAATATATAAAATTTGCTTTTTATTTACGTAACACGATAAAGTATTGAGAGAGTATTACACAACTCCTATATATATATATATAAAATTGGTATTTAGAACATGCTACCCTTAAAACCCTATGTGAACTTTTCATTTTCAACTCTAGACAAATGCACACGTGATGCTTGTAAGACCAACCAACCTTTGCGTTTGTGTATGTCCAACAAACATCCATGTGTGCATTAAAGCATATTTAAACGTTTTTAACACGACTACTATGACTATTATTAGATTGATTCTTGTGAATTATAAATCTATAATAAATTCGATTGATATATTTATTCGAAATAAAGAATAAATATACACTTGATGTGTATGTATAAATGTTATTTATATATATTTAACATGAACAAGGGACTGGAATTTCTGAGTTTATGTCTACGAAAAGACAGATTTCTATATAAAAAAATTGCATTTTACACCACACGGTAAGTTGCATTTGACATTTCAACTTTCAACTCTAGACGAGTGCACCCGTGATGAGTGAAATTCAAATATTTGACAGATAGGTATGCGTATACGTGTACGAGGACACGTGTATAGCACCCATGGGACTGGATCAAGTTCATCCTGTTCAACTGCTCAGCTCAATCTTTTCTTTTTTGTATCTGGGAAAAACACATGCAATATGGATGTACAATAAATACACATTTGTTCGCAACGTGTATACATACATTATCGTCATCTGGCCTTGATCTCTTTGTAGGCTCCACAAGCATTCAAGCAGACCAAACTCATATGTTCTCAAACGGTGACTCTTCAACTAGCACCCATTAAAACAAAGCAGTTGACAAGACCGTACGAACAGCGACGTGTAATAGTTGACCGTGCGTAGGGTACTTAAAAGAACCGTGACAATGTATGCAAAGTGGGGCCGTACCCGGAAGATCCAGTCCGATAAGCTCGACGTGTGTGGTACCCGTTTGCTAAGTAGACAACGAATAAACGATGTAGTTTCGTGTTTGCATTGAGAATTTCCGTCCCGCTGTAATCCAATAAGTTAGTTTTTCCTGTCCAATCTGTTAAAAGTCTAAATGGGCCCCAAAAACATCACGCGCGTCCAAATTCAAATTCAAATTAAGGGAATATTCCTAAAATATAGGGTTTTTGTTGGTTTTATCTTTGTTTCAAGCCAGCCGCCTCGATCTACATGCCGAATTGTTACAATACATTTGATCCGATAACGAAAGCATGCTAGAATATGGGGCAATGTGTAAAGCTTTTTTATCACTAAACCCAACAAGTTCTCCCCGCTGCACAGATGAATCCCATAATAACTGTTCTTCATAATGGGAATTCGCTGCAGGCACTTGTTTATAGAAAACCTCAAGCAGAACAAACATATGGAGACACAAGAAAATATTAACTTGTAACAAATGCTTCAAGAGGGCATATCCCATAATGATGACGTTGTTGGTAGCCTCAATAAATCTGGTTAAACCAGGGTTAACTTATCTGATAAGTAGCTTGGTTTAGCAGATGCCCATAAAGGGCATTAAAAGTTTAAAGAAAAAACAAAACACGGGTTATTTTCAAGCTTCGAGAAACTGTTGGCTTGTGAGAATGTGAATTATCTACACATCCACATCGGACACAATGTCGAGGGCACCAACATGGACCATCCGATATAAGTTTCAACCTTCCTAGACAAGTTCCATCAAATAAATATAAAATATAATCTTTGAAAATGTGTGGTACAACCATATGCAACAATCGTATATATAGATCCTCTTGTAGTGAGAATTTCACTCTATTTTCCTTTTACCTCTTCCCCTCACTGTTGCTTAAAAGCCACAGAGAGATATATCATCTGGAATACTGTTCGCATATATATAGCTCTGTTGTTTGTATAAAATTTTCTTCAATCTCTCCCTGAATCATCGACTAGACATGGCAACATTCAGAATTCAGATGTTTCTTGTGTTATTATTGCTCCCTTGTCTATGCATTTCATCATTAGAATTGCCTCACAGGAAGCTCCTGCAACACGAGATGAACACAGAATTCGACTTGAGGAGATTCTTAAGTGCTTTAGTTTCTCTTACAATTCCTGATGGTGTTCACAACGAGAAGAGTCCGGTCTTGGTTGCACAGTTGCACAGAGTTCCGAGCAGTCCCAACCCAATACAAAATGAGTAATTTTGATACACACACAAGCATACACATATAGATAGCATGTTTATGATGGTTTCATGGTTTTACACAGATTTACAGATGAAGTTCATCATTGAAGTATTATATAAGATTTGAGGGGATGAATCAAGGTTGGGAGCAAGGATTTGTATATATACTTTGTACAGATGCGTTGTTTCAAGCAGAGCAACAATATCGAGTTCCAACTTCTTTGGAGTCAATATAGCACCTCTCAAAGGCTGTCAATGATGATATAGGAAATGTTCATAGTAAGCTTAATGAATGGGAATCATGAGCTAGATTATTGATTACATCATCATCTTTTTCAGTTCCTTTTCTACCTTACATAGTTTAATATAGATATATATGCATGCGTATATGTATATGCGTGTTATGTACGTATGTTTATGCAACGGGCATGGAACCATCCATGTGATACATTTAATATACATGTGTGTATGTGTGCGCCCGCGCGTATGCAGACACCTGTATATACTCATTTGCATATGGATAACGCACAACTTGCAAAAAGTGTGTATACATGTCTTATGTTTATATATAGTGTGTGTGTGCGCGTGTATAATATGTGTGTGCGTGTGTATGTGTTTATATAATGTATTGTTGAAAGACAAAGTTCATATACATAGTATCAGTATAATTATGTAGCACAAACATACACATACATAATATGTGTGCAAACCATGCACATACATACATACATATTATATATAAGGCCAAAAACTACACCTGTGTTTGGTATTCTTTGCTCGCCACTACATCACCAAGAAAACCAACGCAAAAGTGGAAAGGTACCTTGAGCACGTAGACAAGGGTGAACAGTAAAATAGTATTTAATTTAGCCCACGAAGTTGTTAAGGGCAGGTTTATAAGATTGGTGGAGCCACTCCACCCCGTGCACAACAGCTCTATAGAATTAAAAGATTCCTTACATACATATGCACGAACGATATCTCAAGTTCGTACATGATTCATTTATTTGTGGCAATGTAACAATCGGATGCCAATCACTATTATATATATATATATATATATATATATAGAGAGAGAGAGAGAGAGAGAGAGAGAGAGAGATGTATAAGTTGCAAAAATATTAATTAAATGAAGAAGTGACTGATTGATTTCGGCCCGTGAAGCTTTAGAATGTCAAAGGATGTAAACCAAGCAAAGGGGCCACAAGTATATAGAGGACAGATTGCTCGGGGACAAGGCACAGCGTTGAATTGAGGGACACACCTAACAAGGATGCCATAGACAAGTGCCTTGCAAACAAAACAAACTAACTGTATACTGATTACATTTTAATTTAAGATATTCAAGATTTCTTTTGATTTTTTTTGATTTTTTTTACTTGGCATGTTTTTATGTGCAGTTTCAAAGTGATGATGTAATGCCGTGTTATACATTGCAAAACTCCTTTGAAAAACCCCCGTGGACTTTGGTGCGTTTGCATGCGTATGTACATGTGTGCCCCAATACAGAATAGAGTATTTTGAATGGAGTTATAACACACACACACACACACACACACACACACACACATACACAAAATGTATGTGTTCACTGTAATTCTGACTTATATAAGACATATACACACACACGCACATACATAAAACGTCTGTGTTCACTGGTTGTTGACTCATAAGGCCAGAGGATGTTGATGCGCACACATGCAAGTTAAAGAAAATGCCTTCGCAATATTTGTTAATGAATGCATAGATGCAATATCAATGCTGCTACACACAGGCGCGTGTGTGCATATGTGTGTTCGTGTGTGCATGCATGTATGTGTGGGAAGCAGCATATGTCTATGAAAAACATACCCTGTCAAAGTTGCAATGGTGCGTTACCTGCGTAATATTTTCTTATTGTGCTTGCGTGTAGAATGTGTAAAAAACTTGTGTGCGTGTGCGGCGGGGAAAACGTGGTACTGCTTTTGCGGCTTAGAATTTGTTAGTGAAGATTATATATATATATATATAGATAGATAGATAGATAGATAGATAGATAGAGAGAGAGAGAGAAGAGAGAGAGAGCTCCTGTGCATTAAGGTTATGAGCGTGTTCTTGGACTTGTTCCAAAAAACATTATATTAGAAGTTTGGCATTTGCAAATATTGAACTAAAGACTCGCTCAGTTCTCTGGTTTTATGACATTTATATTTGCTATATTTGTGTGTGTGTGTAATGTTGTACATTAAATGCATATTATACATGTGTATGCTTATATATGCATATGTGTTGAATGTGTAATTACATCTTAACTTACGTCTCTCTCTCTACATTCATAAAGATATACGGGGCTGACAGGCATGTTATACCCAAGGAGTTGTAACCACTGCTATGCTGACGGCGATTTTGCAAGGTAGAGTGGACAAAATTGGCAGTTAAAAAAAGACTTGCCTGATGTTTTCCGGTCTTTCATATGCAGGATTCATATTCTTTTTTATTCCAAAACGACGTGCCAACCAAATGCGTACCCTGACCAAGTGAAAGAAGACTTTCTGCAGGGTATATATATATATATATAACATATGCACTTGCTCACGCACGCAAACACACACATGTGTGTATGTTATTATACCAGAGAAAGAGCATACCTGTCCTCTCATAAATTTACAGCTTCTGAGACTCTGCTACGACAACTAAGGAGGGATGGTCTGTAATGATTGGAATTTGCATGGCCCAATGTGTGTGTGTGGCTATGCCAAATACTTAATCGCAATAATATATATGTATATGTAATATTGAAGGTATATATAATCAAATTTAATTCTATATAAATACTTATATATGCGGTATTCTGCATATGTGCATGCTATATGTATATATGTATAACCCAAGCCTAAATGAACGTGATGAACGCACACATACACACATGTATATCGATAACACAATTAAGTCATACAAATAGCAGAGGATGGATGTGCCCCTATATCATGATATATATATATTATATATACTGTATATAAAAATATAAAACAGTGGTCATAATGTGAATGAGGCTTACCAGTGTGAGCAAGATACCTTGAGAGTGGGCCATGCTTAATTCAATCATTTCAGAGTATCTCCCGGAATCACTCGTTAATAAATGCATATATATATATAATATATAATAGACACACACACAGATACACGGGTGTGTGTATTTGCTATATACATATATACTATATATGAATGTTTACAGGCAGTTTCTGAGATTCACTCAGTGTCCTGGCGTTCTTCTCTGCAAGTGATGTAGAATGTTTCATATTATATGTATACACATGCACACACATACACATACTGTCACATATGTAATCTCTGACTTGGTCTTTAGTCTTTGGTCTATATGTATTTTCACGTTTGTCTTTTCTGGTGGTTTTATTAGCATGGCCAGCTAGGGGATATCTGCAAGTCGTTAATGTAAATTTACATCAAAACATGTACATATACATACACTGTTTAATTCCTCATATAATTGCTTAATTATTTTGCAGCTGTTTTCGTCACAATATTCAACATACCAGGGATTTAAATAAAAGAATGATGGTATTAAATTACAAATATAGAATATACTTAAATAGTTTTCACAAAAGTCCAGTACATTCTCCCCCATGCACACTCCCAGAGTTCATGTCATACTGCCTGACAGACAGTCGAGAGAGACACTATATTATTGTTACGTGACCAACCACACGTATTGGAGACGAGCATTGTCAGTCTGTGTTGACGTCGATATATATATATATAGATATATAATATAGATTAAAAACACGTACAAAAACATAAATCATGCACATTGCTATGAAATCAATGAAGAAATACATTGGTGTGTAGACACACATTCATATATTCTTTCCTTCTTCACTTCAACGTATATGCACACACGGAAACTGGCTATTAAGTTAATAACATACTTTATTAACAATGTAAAAAACCCATAGAAATGATGAGTATTATTATTTTATTATAATTATTAAATATTTTAAATTTAAATTGAATTTAACGACCGCTGTAATATGTGTACATGTACACATGCACGTATATGTATATAAAATATTTGTATTTCCAAGTGCATGTATTGCAGGTCGTTCCTTGGGTCAGGCTTTTGTTTAATTGGAAGGTGACTGATGGACATTGGAGAAAGTAATCAGTGTAAATAGCGGTACGTGTACGTATATGTGGCCTGGATACGGTTCCTCAGTAAAAGATTTACCTTCATTACATGATTCCTTATTGTTCACATTTCACACGCACACATGTTATGTGTGTGTGTATACACACATGTATTCTTCATATATTTTGCTAGATACATTCAGTACTACTGACTCGATCTCAGAAGACAGAAACTAATGGCTCGTGCAAAAGTGGTTCATGAACACCATTAATATAGTGTATATGTGCACACACACGCATGCATACACATACATACACACGCGCTGCTCCTTTAAAACCCACCTTTTTTGTAGCAGGTGTGGTGGACATAAATAACAGACGGAGCGTTTCGTTGCACATCGTGCGTGTGAAATGAATCCATTCAGACATTCTCCCTGGAGGTAACTTAAACATTTGTTTTAACTCAGTTTAGTTTTCATATATGAAAGTCTTATATTATGTATATATGTATAATGTGTGTGTGTGTTTATATATATATATATATATATATATGGAAGCAGGAATCTGGGAGGACTAGTCAAATAGAGAGTGAATTGTTGAACGACAAGGGGTAATATATAAGGTTTTGGATTGGTTTCACATGAATTTATTCTGTATGCATTAAATGCCTTTGAATGCATGTGCGACAATCAATGAGAAGTCTATCAAATCGTAAACATTATGGTCTGGTCCTGTATATTTATATAATATATATACATATATATATGTGTATTGTACATATTACTATTAAGTCTGAATATGATTTCAAAACGTCGTAAGTCGACTTAGTATAATTATGCATTGATTTTTTTAACTACAGACAGGAGAACATGTAGGAGAGTTGTATGGCCGGAAGATTGTATTCTTTGTCATTGGGGACATGACATAACATAAGTCAACAACTAAGTTAAACTCCACATGGGTATCAGTATTAACCTTAACCGTATGTGTTTAAGGTTTAAGCTTTCCGAGTATCACATTGCCAATCATGAAAAAAAATGATTGTGTACGTGGTTTTAGTATTACAACGTTAGAATGTATACATATACACACACATGTGTGTATGTATGTGTATGGGAAACGTAAGGATTTTGATTGATTGAAAGAAACAGGACAAAGATTAGTGATAATGGTGGATGATGAAGGTTCAGATGGAAATTTCCTGTGTGATATTCCTTGGGGGTCCCCATTACGTAATGGGTTCACTCTCGGAACGAATCAATGCTGTGAAAATGAAATGTTAGCACTTGCAACGAGGAAAATACTCTCCTATAACATCTATCTGCTCTCTCTGCAGTGAAGAATGAATTTACTTAATATATATATTTGTTTTATAATTACTATATATGTCTTTTATTACTTAAACGAAAATGGAAATAATAAATATTTAAATAGTTTGACACAAGCACAGAAATGTTGCTTAGTGGGTGTAACAGAGAGGACCTTCGAGACTTTAATGCTTAAAGAAAATAGAAGCAGATAATTAAAATAAGAAAAGGATATACATTAAATTTATAGAGAGAGAAAAGAATAGAGTTTAAAACATTTAAATAAATAAAACTGTACACATCATATCTATACAACTTGAAGTCCCAAGTTGGGTTTTGATTTTCCGCGTGCGAACCGCTTCGAGGTGTTCTTTCATGTGTGAGATCTCCCCGCGTGCTTCAGTTTTCTGTGCATATAGCAGTTTCTGGTCGATCTTTTGTTTGTAATATTAAGTTTTTTTTGTTTTTTCCTTTTCATATTATTTGTTATTTTTCCCCTTATCAATCATTGTATGTTAGAGGTGTGCACAGCTTCAAGGGAATAGTTTATACTCCACTCCACTAAACAAGCACTAGGAATGTCCATTAACAGCACATGTGTGTATATATAGCTGAAATATATGAGTAATCTTCAAGGTTTTGAGAATTTTACAAGAGGGCTCTGTACAAAGCAGGTATTTTCATGTTGAAACAATGAGCATGATATGCTTGATCGTGCTTATTCTCGCGGCTTTAATCTCTTGTGAGAAACAACACATGTTGCTCGCTGAGGCCAGGAAGACACTGCACCCGCACCATTCGAGAACACAGGGATTGCCTGCATCTACAAATCTTCCTGTGGTGTCAGATACCAAGACTAAGTGGGAACAACAACGACATAGAGGTGTTGATCGTGGTAGCAGTCCTCACTACAGTGCTAACAAGCCGCCTCCAGAAGGAACACTTATAGATCCGCCATCTCCAAGCTCTGCATCCTCAGATGCAGCATTCTACACCTCGGAGCACCTCGTTCCGAGTGGCCCAGATCCTCTTCACAACTAAGGAAGGTTGTTCTAATACTATATATATATATATATGCCAAGGAAATACTTGGTTTTTTTTGAGGAATAGGCAGTAGTTCTTCTTCACCACAGTATTGGGGATTCTCTAATCCAATCCTCTGTTGAAGAGGTGTAATTTAAGATAGGATAACACTCAGAAATTCAGAAATTTTGGTTCTGATTACAGAAATTTCTATCAATTATATGTGTGATCATATAAGATTTTAAGATTTGCTGACTTGCACAGCACTAGAAATTTTTAAAAACAAATTTGAAATGTGCACTGTTCTGGATATCAATCAACGTGGTGCGGAAGTCAACTACATTTGGTGGTGCTGTCTGTTCTTGTGTATATGTTCATGCATAGTTTATTCCAGGGTGAACAAACAAAAAGAGAGTATATCTTGTGGTATTTCATTGGGCATTGTGCAAAACAGGTTTACGTTGTCACATCAAAGGAGTCTTCAGCTTCATACATGTGTTACAACGGGCATAAGTCTCCTCCTAATCAAGATTGTAATTCATTTAATATATATCTTCTATTTCACAATATGAACGACTTTGCAACGCGGAAAGTTGATGAATTCTAAAATGCCAACGACAATCTGAAGTTATAATGAAGTAGAATTGTGTGCTCTTTCAATTATAAAATATATCATAGGTGAAAGTCAATTTTCTTTATCTTTTTGTCACCTAATTATACTTTGCTTAACAGCTGGATAACAATGCCCTAGTCAAGCCACATGAACGTCTAGATAACATTAGTGGCTGCAGAATACACAGCCATGATCTATAGGGATAATCCAAACAGATTCAATTGTTTATGGAGGAACCCACAATGATCCCATCACAGGCTAAATAGGAACTAGAATGCAACTAGAATGTAACTAGACTAGCAATCGTTACAGTAGCTAGTATGTCATTTACCTGGTATGCAGTTTCTTCTAGCAAATGCAGTGTATATGGTAATGTGCTCAACATGGATTTGCTGTGAAACTCTTGAGTGTAAAACATGTACTGTTCTTGCAATTCCGGAAGTGGATGGGGAGCTTCTCAAGAGGCTGGTATCAACCCTAAAAACTTCTCTTATGAGCATGCTGGCATAAAACATACATGCTAAGTGTGGGAAAACGTTGGGCACCATACGAGTGTATGCAATGGATATATGGAAAACAGTAAACCCAAGGTGGCTTCGGAAGTTTTCTGACAAATGAGGATGAAGTTTGAAGGCTTGAAAGTTTTCATAAGCTTTAGACGCAGGTTTTTAGAAGATGCATTCTTCACAACTTCTTTGATAGATTTCTATCGGAAATGCGAGACAGCATTGAAATCCACTCAAGGTCCGCTTGAAGATAATAAAAATGTATTGTGACGGATGTATGACAGAGGCTTTTAATTGCTTTGTGTGATCTTGCTGGTGATGTTGATGATACATACTTTTATAGACAAGTACATATATCTGAGAAACTGAAGTTACAAGAATAAACAAGATTATGTGTGTTTGTGTCACAGTGCAGGCACAGACACTTGAGGGAGTGATTCCAATAGTTTGATTATTGAATATTCTTTTACAGGTCAACGATGCACGGTTCTAGGCAACTCCATGATGCTTTTATATCAGTTTTATAACAACAACCTGCTGGCTCCACGATATGACAAGTCTTTCCTTCTTCATACCTTGGTTCATTGTATAATATAAGCTTTAAACCATGGTGAATACGACCATCTATATAGCCGGTGGATTACACTTGTATATCTCATTTAACTATTTCTAGTTTAAAGTATATGTGAAGCATCTTGCTTGACGTGTTCACACATTGCACTTGTTGACTTCGATTGCTACAGAGCTATTGAGAGTTTATCACAGAAATGGGGTGTTTTCTTAGCAAAGCTTTTGAGAATTACAACGATGACAATAGCAATTCAGATTTCTTAAGTGTGGAAATCTTCAATAACACGGGCAAGACAATTGCACTGAGAGACAGGGATAGGGAAGTCTATGGAGTCTTGAGGCACAAAGTGAAGCCACAAGAGACGAAGAGAGTTAAAGTAAATCTTGAGGACATACTAGGGACTCACTACAGAATGGCAGTTCTTGTGATGGTTGATGACCAAGATGATAACAAGCTAGAGCCAACTATTCCCCTTCTGTTCATTGATAAGGAAGACTTCTATGATCAAAAGGTAATTACTATTATGAAAGAGATAATAAGTATGTGATCGAGACATCCACAATCTAAGGTAATGAATGATTAATCTTGTTAATAAATAAGCTTGACTGTGATTTGTGTTTCATTAAATTTAGAATTGTTTGTATTCTTCAATATTGCTTCTAAAATTAACATTTCAAAATTTTTTTTGTTGTAATTTCTACTTATTTATTTATTATACAATGTAGTTTCTCTTTTAAAGATATATTTCTCCATTACTTACAATGTAAATACTATGTGTTATTAAATAATAATGTTTATAGATTTTTATATATATATGCATATGTGCGTTAATACATATATTTTGTTTATATATTTTGCCTTAATGTATTAATATGTCATACTAAATATTGTCATTTTGTTATATTTATTAACTTTTATTTTCTAAGAAAACTCAATCTTACGGGCGGTTCCCACTGACCATTAAATTAGTGGCCTGTTTTAATTCCATTGATTTGCACTAATGGGGCACCATTACTTTAAATCTTAAAATTACATTACTTTATGACTAAATTAATAAATTTATTTTAATTTAATGTTGTTCTCACCTAAATTCATTACATTAAATTAACTTAATATAATAAAAAATAATTCCCACATTCAATTAACATGAATAATTTCGAAGGCTCTATATTCTTATAATTGTCTTGTGTTAACTAGTGTTTTCCACTCCATAGAGGTACTCTACCTTTTTTAATTTTTTTATTACATTATTAAAACACAACCTAGTGCAAATGTCATTAATATATGGCTTGTAAGTTTATAGTAAATACAAGATTTAGATGATACTATTGTAGATTAGATACTTTATGGCAAGTGATAGTGCCTTCAAAATAGTGTAAAGAATAGGTGTGGTGGGTTAAACTATGAAGTAGTGTCTAATTTTTGAATTTGTTAAACAAGTTTATGAGAATGATACATGGAAGGAACTTTTTGGAATAAGGAAGAACTCTTGATGGGTTATGTAGCATGTTATACGAATTAGTGGTTAAAACAGATACACACTGCAAGAAAGTTATTTAAGTCCAAAGTTGTACACTCTATAAGTTAAGGCACTATTCTAAATATTTGTAACTATTTGAGTGTTTTGGTATTGGCAAGAGTTCATCACATTAAGTTGTTCAAGAGACTTGCCAAGTTATAATCTAAATTTTGAAGTCTAGCGTTAAGTTTTCAATTGGTACAACAGCGATGTAAAGAGTAATTAATGGTTTCAAGGATCACACTAGGTTGCCAAACATTGGATCCTATATAGACTCCATGTTCATATCTTTACATAATAAGTTACAATTTCTCTATACTCTACCATCGTGTATTGAACTTGACCAATCAACATTGATGTTTAAAACTCACTTTTTATTGTCAACTACTACTTGAAAAACAATGCTATGCTTGTGGTATTTGTCAATACTTTCGTGTGCATACGTACTTGTTCTATCAATTGAAGTATGTTCAATCTCAACTTGCGAACATTGTTGTAACGTCTCATCTTTTAGTTTGAGGACCATGTTTTAAGACCATATCTCTTGGGAGACAATAATGATGCCTTTTCGACAGACATGATTGACTCTTATAAAATGAGTCTACAACCAGAACCTCTTGAAAACCGAGTGATTGTTGAACAAGTTTTTGGGCTTCTAAAAGCTATTAAGACTACTTCAGATATTCTATATGTTATTTGCTCCACAACTACCTCATCAATAATATGAACACAAATGTCGAAAATGAACTCTTTAATCTTGGTTTAAATAATATTTAAAAACTGAAAAGGAAGATGAACATTGTCATTAGAAATTTACTTGTGAATTTTATTACTAATTAAAAATAATAAAAAACACAACCTTGCCTATACTATGGATACCCCAACCTACATAGAACTAGTTAAAAAAACTCAAAATGACACAATACCCTACCCATTCTCTTCATTATAGATCGTTATATTCCCTTTGTTGTTCCTTCTCAAGCTCCATGAGATCCTTGTGCCTTTCCTATTTTTTATTTTTTATTTTTTACTTCTATAACAAGTTTTAGAGCCTCAACCTAGCCTTCCTTCAATATTGTAACTAAGTTATTTGACTCAAACTTTTAAGTTTTTTCTTTAAATATTTAATTGACCCATGTTCCCTATCTTTAGCAATATGTTCTTTTGGATAGTTCATTTGTTTTACAAAATAATGAAAACTTATTGAAACAGTTGAATGGTTGCCATCTCAAGCTCATTCACCCCACTATCATCATGAACATTCATAAGAGATACGTTGGTCTTTAAGGAATGAAATTCCTCAATCTCTTTAAATAAGTCTTTAGTCACAACCTGTGCTTTGTCCTACTGTGTCATTCCAAAATACTCTACATATCATGTGATTCTATCATGATCTTTTATTTTTCATAAATTATGATTAAATTATTCCATTTGTTTATACAAGATTTGTGATTTTGTTTATAACCATCACCTTCCAACTTCTAGGGTATCTTAATCCATTTCTCTTTCGGACTCTACATTTTCTCTAAATTTATGGCATTTACATACCATTTTGCTTCTTTGATTTTAACCCTAACAAGTAACATAGTTTCATCATGATTCCAATTTGGCAGCCTCTCCTTTTTTTTTCATGTTGTCATACCTTAATTGCCAAATAATCAAAAAACTTTAATGCAAAGAATTACATCATGTGACCTAAGCTTCCATTATTAAAATATAATTGTATAAATTCTTATAATTAAATTTAGAAGGATCCATTAGGCTCCATTAAATTAATGTTAATTTAAAGGACTTTGGTGGGAACAATTTTAAAAAAAAAATAGTACATTAAATTTATCACTTTAAATTAATTTAAAGAGCATTTAATGTATTTTGGTGGGAATGTACATTACTTTGTAAAGTAGCATTAGGCTAATTTAATGGTTGGTGTGAACGACCCCTTAGTGTTTGAATATGATTGAAGTATGTTAAATTATTTTAAATCAATTATTTAAATTTAATTTTCATGATAATTTTCTTTCTAGAATATTTAAATTTACAAACCAACAACTTGCAAAAGTTTAACTTTGTAAATTAACACTAAAACTTTAAAAAAAAAACACCAAAACTTATAAAGTCAGTGTGAGTGCACCCATTGTGCATGTGTTGAACCATGGATGGTATGATTTTGAATATTTTAGGAATCTAAGGTTAATTTAATTTATATTTTAACTTGGAGTTATGTTTTAATGGCAACTCATACTTAAATAATGTAACTATGGTGTAGGATAAAACCGTACAATCTTAAATAAAGAACTTGACATTGTCTTATGTAAATTCTTATGAACCCTCTTTAAAAATTTAATGGTACCAAATCATTTATAAATCATTTTATATAAATCCTAATCACTACAATACGGATGATTTTAAAGTTAGTTCACTTTTCATAGGCACGGTTCTTTCCATTTGAAATAAAATTTGGATAAGCATGGTACTTTCTATTTAAAATAAATTTAGAAGTTATTCTAGAACTTTCCATTGACACTTTTTATTTAATATTTAAAAGTTATTTTGGAGGTTATTATCGATCTTTTAAATGTAGTGAAAAATAACCTCATACATACTTAGGACTTTAAGGATAATTTAACTAATTAATATACCTTGAAGATAAAACTTTTTCTCTTATGAGTTCCTATTTAGATTCTTAATTAATTTACTCATAAGAGTCCCTATCTAGATTCCTAATTAGTTTATATATAAGAGTCTCTATTTGGATTTATTCATAAGAGTCCCTATTTAGATTTCTAATTAATTTAAACAAATTTAACATGTTATTCATTCAAACAAGTTTGACATGTTATTTAACATCTCGTTCCATCCAACCACATATATAAGAAACAAGTTTGGCCCAAACAAGTTTTGCATGCTGAATAATGTCTTATTCCGCTTGACCACATGCATAAGAAACAAGTTTTGACATGTTATTTAACGCATTTTATTTAATGTCTTGTTTTGACGTGTTAATTAAAATCTTGTTCTGTTTAACCACATGCATAAGATAATAATTAAATTATTGTTTTACCTTAATGAGAACCCTTAATTGAATTTGAAAATAAGATGTGTTAATTGTTATCTTAACACCATTATCATAAGGTCAAAGGGTTGCAAATGTTTAATTTGTATCATTATGGCACACCTTTTGTGTTACCTTATTTAAAGGTTAGCCTACCCTTATTGTGTCCAAACCTACACCATTGAGTTATACTACATTGCATCCAAGGAGTTAATTAACTCTTTTTATTTAATAACTTGCTTGCACACCTAAAAGGCCTTGTTTGAATACACATTTGACAAGTCTAGTAGTTAAGGTTTTGCTTCAATTGTGTCATCCATGCTTGCAGCTAAGCTAGGCACATATATTAACTCAAGAGGTGAGTATTGTTCATGCCTATGGCTAATTGTGAGGATAAGTTCTTAACATTCAGGTACTTAAAACGATTTGTCTTTAGTAGTTTCTTAAAGATTTACAACAAGGAATTTTAAAGTTGGCATATGGCAAGTCATACACATGGCATCGTGTAAAAATTCTAATAAGAACTATTAGTAACAAACTTCATCGACTCTTACAGGGTAATCATTGTCCAAACAGTCTTCTATAGCCTCTTTCTAATGCCAAACAATTATGGAAGTTTATCTCTGTAAAATTTTCATTAGATCGTCTTCTTAGGGTTTTGATGCAATTCTCATCACTATGAACTGATTTTCCACTATCTATCGTACCACAAGACCTTCAGATGCAAGGATGCAATGAATCTATTATGTAAGGAGATTTCCCATCTCCATGAATTAACCAAGTGATGATGTTTGAGTTTTTTGACCATCCACTCAACCTTGATAAGTTAGATTATTAGTGATTAAACCTTTCCAGTTCTTGAGTAGACATTCCCAGTTACCACCTCAAACTACTTGCCACTTTGCAACTTCATCCAAATTTTCACATTTTACTTTTAGAATCATACCATGCCTTAATCAAACTTAGACATGTTACTCCACCACCACCAAATGATTATTAAAGAACTTTAATTGTCATTTTTGATTTCAAATTTAAATTTGGAACAAATTATTTTTTTATCTAGGTTGACTATCCATCAACAGTGCACCAAGAATGTTAAAATGTTTCAAACTTTATTATTGTTATTTACCATCAATACTCTAGTAAGCTAAGTTCTTCCTAGCAGGGATTTTTCCACATCATCAACCAAAACCGGCATTGGGTTAGTATAAACCTTCTCCAAGTTCGATCGGGATCCTTAGATGTATAGTCTTTGTTATGGCATAAGGGGGTAGTGTCATAATTTTAATAAAAGTAGTTTTTTTCATCTTAGAATATTTAATTTGCAACTCATCAAATCCTAGTTTACATTGCCTATATAAAGAAGCCTTTTAACACCAATTAGCCGTGTTATTTCTATAAATGTGTAAATCTTTTTTTATGAAATACAATTTATCTTTATCTTTGGTGTTTTCTTCTTACCATCCTTACCAAGGCTTTTATAATACATAGAGAATCTATATCAATGGTTAACATTAGATTTAAATAAATTAACAAGTATATTAAAAAGTTATAATATTTAGTAAATTCATGTGATAATAATACTTTAAGGTAAAGAAAATATGTAGATGTGTGGGTAGATAGGTGGTTCTGGTAGTTTCCAGGACACTGTTATCAATGTTCAATCCTAGGGTTCCAAGTCGGAGGTCCAATTGTCCCTTTGGGTTCTATTTGAATATGCGGTGGTGGCCTCTACCTGAACACCACGAGGGTCGAAGGTTTGAAGTTCCGCCGTGAAGTGCAAGCTTATATATCTTCTTTTCTGTGCTTGTTACAACTTGACCTCTTGGAGTCTCTCTCTACCCTAGGTGGCCAACGTTCAAGAGTTCTATCTAAGCACTTGGACAAGACATAAGAAGAAGATGAATTTAGAAAGACTCCTCCCTACTGCTTGTCTACCTGCTTATATAGTGGGTCGAGTGGTACTTGCATGTAGTCCCTAGTGACATCCTCCCATTGAATGACTTCTATAGGATCAATAGTCTTAATGCGCCTCCCACACATGCCGTCCTTTGCACTTTGGTGATTGGTTTAGACGATTGGATTTAGCCTACAGTTAGCACCACCTGATACCTATCTTGATTTATCAATGCCGCTTGACAACTATTGCTATCCACCGATGCCGCCCTTTCAAAGTTGCTAGGGTCAGGCATGTCTTAGCCTTTGTCTGAGGTTGCAACTCATGCATGCCATCTATTCGCTTTGGTGGTGGTCGTACCATTGCTAACTAGATGGATGGACTTACCTACTGGCATGTCCTCATGCCATGTTCTTAGCATTCTTGACCCACTCCATAGTGCTTGCAATATGTGACGGCTTCCTTCTCCACTGCCTCCAACTTGAGCTCTAGTGTGGCTATCATTGCATTCCTGAGCTCAATGGCCCCATGGAGCTTAGATGTGATACTTGCATCTTGTTCTTGGGCTTGCACAAACTGGGCTTTGAACTCCTCGATCTGCTCCTGCACTTGTTGTAGCTCCTCCTCCTCCTTGATTTGATGCTTGTGGTTGCACTCGCCTCCTTTCAACTCCTCACCTTGGCCTCAGCCACTCTTACTTGCTCCACGTCCTCATCCTGTTGGGATGGGATCACCATGGTTCGATCTTCCTGTGTGTTCTCTCTATCTCACGCCGTTAGGTTTGCCTTGACCTTGGCCAGTTCTCAATCATGCGTTGTGATGAAAAGTAACTCAAAACTCAACATAGGCTTTTTTCTTACAAAATGTGACACTTACACATTTAAATTTTAAATAAATTTAAAAATATATGTAATCTTTTTATGTACACATACAATTTAATTGCTTTCCTTATAAATAATACTTTAGAATTTTACAAATTTATATAATAGTATACATGACATAAAGCTACCTTATATTTATGCTAGGTGTTATATTGATATATCATAAAATATGCTTGGATATATACAAACATATATATGTGTATGTGTACACATGCATGTGTGTGAAATTTCTTTAATAATGCATAATATTTGTATAGAAGTAAAGCACTACATTATGTTTACTTATAAAGATATATAGTATTTAGTAATTATAAATTATAAATTATGATTAATTAAAATGTTTGTAAGCTAATTCTATATAGTAAAAGACGTATATATTTAAGGAATTAAATTCCTCGAGAACATTTATATATATACACACATATATACAATTTATGTAAATATATGGTTTATTTATTTGCAATTCATAACAGATATTCTCGATATAGTCAAAACAGTATAATACCAGGAATATTCCTAGTAGTCCAGTCGGTATAGTAAAGTCTAGTCGGCAAATAATTAGCGTTTTTCACTTGTTGGTCGGCATTTTATATTGAAAGTTAAAGATAATCTACTTGGCAGAATATTCTAGAACACATAAGCATTCCAAAGTCTTTGGCTTCCATTATTTAATTGTAGAAGAATCTGGCCGATTAGTTTGACTTCCTGTGCACGTCATCACATATATACTCACTTCAGCAGTTTTCACATGGAAATGGATTCTGGACAGAAACGGCTCCATGAGCTCGGTTATAAGCAAGAACTCAAACGCTCCCTCTCGTAAGCATCTCATTCAGCGTGCGTGTGTGTATTTCTATACAACATTTCTACAGGGTTGTGTCCAATTTTGCGCTGTCATTCGCCATCATTTCAATACTCACCGGTGTTACGACTACATATAATACAGGCCTCACGTACGGCGGACCTGTCTCGATAATGTACGGCTGGATAGTTGTCAGCTTCTTCACCATGTGTATTGCTCTCTCTCCATGGCGGAGATTTGCTCTGCATTTCCCACATCCGGTGGGTTATATTTCTGGAGTTACAGCCTCTCCGGAAAGAAATGGGGACCCTTTGCATCCTGGATCACTGGCTGGTACATTGTTAAACTAAAAATAATAAAAATAAATCACATGGTTTTTTACAGGTTCAACATACTTGGACAGGTCTGCTACATAATTTTTTAATATAAAATGGTACGTTAGCTTATAGTTTTGTGAATATAGTGGGCGACTACGACAAGTGCAAACTTCTCAATGGCAATTCTCATGCAAGTTATAATTCTGTTAAGTACAGGAGGTTTGAATGGTGGTGGATACCATGCATCGAAATATGTAGTAGTCGCATTCCATGGAGTTTTTCCTGGTAATGCACGGGTTAATCAACAGTTTGGAAATTAAGTGGGTTTCCCGCCTGGGAACACTGGCTGTCTTCTGGAACTGCATTGGTGAGTACGTGTGTGTGTGTGTGCGCGTGTGCGTGGTATAATACTTAATTCATATATCCAGGTGTGTTTCTGATAACAATAGTTGTTCTTGCTGTTTCACCCGAGAGACAAAGTGCTAAGTTCGTTTTCACATACTTTTACAAGGACAATGGAAACGGAGTACAAAGTAGCGTATATATCTTTGTTGTGGGGTTGTTGATGGCCCAGTACTCCTTGATTGGATATGATGCATCTGCTCATATGGTATGCATTGTGTGTGCGTGCGTGCGTGTGTGTAAAAGTTTTTCCTGCCTTCCAGTCTGAGGAAACAAAATCTGCAGACAAGAATGGAGCTTATGGGATTATAAGTGCAGTTGGGATCTCCATCGTAGTAGGGTTTATCTATCTCGTTGGGATCACATTCGTAATGACGGACGTGAAGTACATGCTAAACACAGAAAATGATGCTGGAGGCTATGCTGTTGCTCAAGCTTTCTACGATGCTTTCAACAGGAGATACAATAGCGGAACTGGTGGCATTATTTGCCTCATTGCTGTTGCTGTGGCTGTATTCCTTTGTTGTATGAGCTCGGTCACAAGTAACTCAAGGTGTGCGTGCGTGCGTGCGTGCGTGTGAACATACTCTAATTTGAATAGTTTTCAGGATGACATATGCATTCTCCAGAGATGGTGCTATTCCGTTATCCCACCTCTGGCATACAGTCAACAAACGAGATGTTCCACTGAATGCAGTCTGGCTTTCAACCGCAGTTGCGTTTTGCATGGCTCTTCCTGTACGTGTGTGTGTGTGTGTGTGAGAGAGAGAGAGAGAGAGAGAGAGAGAGAGAGTACTGTGATTGCAGTACTTGGGAAGTGCAGTTGCATTTCAAGCCATGGTATCAATTGCAACTGTCGGATCCTGCATTTCTTATGCACTTCCAGTCTTGTTCCGGATCACAATTGCCCGGAACAACTTCAAACCTGGACCATTTCATTTGGGAAGATATGGAGTTGTTATAGGCTGGATATCCGTAATCTGGGTGATCACTATTACAGTTCTTTTCTGCCTGCCTACAGTGTATCCTGTTACTATTCAATCGTTCAACTATACTCCAGTCGCTGTGGGAGGAGTGTTTATTCTTAGCTTGGGTTATTGGTTACTCAGTGCCCGACTGTGGTTTAAAGGACCTCTCTCAAACATTACAGAACATTCTGTGCCTTAGTACAAGGTTAACATACTGCTTAGAACTTAATCACATGTAATACACAGACACACGCATGTCTACACACAGTGTATAACTTACTCATTCATCGACTTTGTAAATTCCTGAGAGCATAACATAAGGAGCAGAAGTTTTGGGGTTTAGCTGTCGAGCTCTGTCTGCAGCGCGAGCAGCTCTATCAACATCCTTCTGAACTCTGCAAGCATTCAACAACGTGGTCCACGGTATTTCATCGGGAACAAAAGGCATCTCATTGGCAAGGTCCTCGGCCTGCTGTAGCATTCCTCCGTGGCAGAGCACATTCACAGCACACACAAAGTGATCATACACTCTCCGAATCCCATAGTCCGACCCCATCGAAACAAACAGCCGAACTCCATCTTTTGCAAGCCCGGTGTAAGAACACCCAGTGAGAACATTTATGAAGCTTATCTCATCTGGCAACTGTCCGTCCAAGAGCATGATATAGAACATATGGAGAGCCTCTTTCCCCTTCCCTGTCTGTGCATAGGCTCCAATCATGCTGTTCCATGCAGCAAGGATTTTCACTGGCATCCGCTCAAACACGGCAACTGCTTCGTACAGGTGCCCACATTTCGAATACATGTTAATAAGTGCATTCCCAACTTTTGGTTCGGTAATATGAGGAGCTTCACGGAGCTCCTGGTGAAGAATGCGACCATATAACAGGCTTGGAATAGAGGAGCACGCATCCAGCGTGCTCAGGTAGGTGTATGTGTCAGCTGGAGTTCCATCCAGGTCCATAAGCTTGAATATCTCAAGAGCTTTCTTGCTGTATCCATTCTCCTCATATGCAGCCACCATTGCATTCCACGAGACAGTGTTCTTATATGGCATTTCATCGAAGATGGCTCGGGCGTCTTCCATATGCCCGCTATGTCCATACACCACGAACATCGTTGTCCACGTGACAACAGTTCGTTCCACCATGTTTACGAACAACTCTCTTGCTTCATCCAGTTTACCACACTTCCCATACAAGTGTAAGAGCATGTTTGCCACCCTTGTGTCCAAGTGAAATCCACATAGAATGCTTTCTTGATGGATCATTCTGCCCTCTTGAAGAGCACAAACACTTGCACAGGCATCAAGGACACTTATGAAAGCAATAGAATCGGGTTTAAATCCATCCAAGTCCATAAGCTGGAATGTCTTAAGCGCCTTATACGGATGCCCGTTCTGGGCATATGCAGTGACCATGGCAGTCCATGCAACAAGTTCCCTCCGAGGAAGGGAACCAAAAACAATCTCGGCTTCTCTTGAAAACCCGTTTTTTGCATATCCATTGATCATAGTGACCCACGAAATCTCTGCTTGAAGAGGCATTTTCTCAAACACCTCCTGTGCCTCCCACATTTGCCCATTCTCGGTAAATGCCTGAAGCATGATGCTGTAAGAGAATTCATTCTTCTTCGGCATTCTCTTGAACACCAACTTCCCTGAATCCAGGCTCCTGCATTTCCCATACATGAAAATGAGGAAATTACATACCAACTTGTCACGGTGGTGTCCGGATTCTGTAGCTCGTTCATGTACAAGGCGGCCTTCAGCAAGTGCCCTTGCATTGCCACATTGCTGGAGTAGCGACGCATATGTGTTGGCATCTGCATTATGATCAAGTTTTTCCACTGCCTCCTTCAATCGAGCTCTGTAGTGTTCGTCCTCAACGTTGTACTTATTGGTTTTGCCCCTCTTCCACGGCTCTTCTTTTACTAACCCTCGACGACCGGCTAGTAGATGCAAGCGAGCAGAGACCATGAAGCAGCTCAACTACATTATTGCAATTCAAATTCAAATTCAAATTTCAAATTCAAAATTCAAATTTGGACTAGGTATGCACAAATGCCTTCAAGAGCTAGAGTGGTTCTCTCAAGCGGTGAGAGCATGTGGGAATGCCAGAGACTTGCTACAAGGCAGAACGATTCACGCACAGATCCTGGGCAGCGAGTGCCGGAGCAACAGATACTTGACAAATCTGCTGGTGGAGATGTACAGCAAATGCGGCAGTGTAGAGGAAGCCAAGACTGTGTTCGACGACATCGATCGACCGAATGTCTTCTCCAATACCATCATGATCACTGCATACGGGCACAATGGGCACGTCTCTGAGGCCAAGCAACTCTTCGATCAGGTGCGCTATAGAGATGTAGCGTGTTGGAATGCAATGGCTCAGGCATATGCGCAAAATGGGTATTCTACAGAATTCAGGAGTTTCTTTGAGTCGATGGATCAGAGGAATGTTGTCTCCTGGACTGCTATGCTTGTTGCGTGTGCCCAGAGTGGATGTCTTACCGAGACAGTTCAAATCTTTGAGAGAATGCCGCAATGGGATCTGATTAGCTGGAATGCAATGCTTCAGGCATATGCCTTGAATGGGCATATCGCCAAAGTGAGAAGTGCGTTCGGAATGATGCCGGTGAGAGATGTTATTTCATGGACTATTCTTATGCTAGCATTTGTACAAGAAGCGTCTGTGGATGAAGCACAAAGAACGCTGGACAGGATGCCAGAATGGAGTGTTGTTGCATGGAACTTGCTGATCACTGCATATGCCGAGAGCGGGCAACCTATAAAAGCCAGGGATTTGTTCGACAGAATCCCGGAGAGGAACACAATCTCGTGGAATGCAGTCACACAGGCATACGCAGAAGACGGAGACTGGGAAGGAACAAAAGAGATGTTTGATTCAACTCCATACCGGGACGTTGTTTCATGGAACTCGATGATTCAAGCCTATGCTCTTGCAGGGATTTGCAAGGAGCAACTGAGGCCTTCAGAAGGATGTCACAGAGGAGTCTAGTGTCCTGGAACACTATCGTGTCCGTCTACACGCAGAAGAAACTGCTTGATAAGGCAGAATATGTCTTTGAGAGCATTCCCCAGAGGGACGTTGTGTCCTGGTCGACAATGGTGACAGGATATGCCCAAAGTGGGAATATCCCCGAAGCAAAAGCGTTCTTCGACCGGATGCCTTTCTGGAGCCAGCTCTCTTGCAACTGCTTGTTGACAGCGTATTCCCAGAACAGCAAGCTTGATCTCAATGTGGCAAAAGAAATGTTCGACAGCATTCCTTACCGGGATGTTGTCTCGTGGAACTGCATGATGCAGAGATTAGCAGAGAATGGGAAAGCCAGGGAGGCACTGGGCTCCTGGACTTCATGGTGCTGGAAGGACTGGAGCCAACAGGGCCACATTTATTGGTGTTCTTACTGCGTGCATACATATCGGACTCCTCGAGCTTGGCACTGCTCACCTGGTTTCTATGACAACTGACTTCGATCTAACGCCTTCAATAGAGCATTACTGCTCGTTTATAGACATCCTCGGAAGAGCTGGGATGCTGGAGGAAGCAGAAGAGTTTGTGGAGAGTATGCCGTTTAGAGCGGATGCTGTTGTCTGGACCGCGTTACTCAACGCTTGTAGGCTGCACGGGAACACGAATATCGGGAAGAGAGCTGGATGTAAGGTTTCTGAGCTTGAGCCGGCCAGTGGAGCACCTTACGTTCTTGTTTCTAACATATATGCAGAAGAACAAGCTCCTGGCTCTGTATAATAGTAGAAACCATTTACAAACATGTTAAAGCATGACACACTCTCTCTCTCTCACACACACACACACAGTATGAATCGTTTTTCAAACATATATAAACATTTATGTTACACGAATATCCCAGTCAGATGTACATATCTTGTACATGTATATATAATTGTACATTTTCTTACCATCGCTCCCTCTGTAGTAGCAGCTTCTCATGTATTTCCCTCATTAACACATAAGCAACTGCATCACTTGAGTTAAGTCCCACTAACGCATCAAATGCAACATTGGCAACCTCCAAGTTTTTCCATTTTGCACATGCGGACAACAAGCTTGCCATGTAACCCTGTCAGCTTGAAAGGGCATTCTTTGGATAAGACATAATGCTTCTTGCAGCCTGTTTGCTCGCCCCAGCATGTCAACCATACAGTTATAATGTTCTATACCACAAGTAATACCATACTTACACATGGACTCAAACAACGTTTTACCTTGTTCCACCTTCCCGGCATGGCTACAAGCTGTAAGAATACATAAGAATGTGATGCTATCCATTTGTAGACCAGCTTCTTGCATCTCTTCTGCAATGTAGAATACCTGGTATGTGTCCCCGACTGTACTGTATCCTGCTATCAAGGCGGTCCAGGAAACAATGCTTGGGGAGTGCATCCAGTTGAACACATGCTCAGCAGTTTTTACTCTGCCACATTTCCCATAGAAATCTACCAATCCTGTCGATATGACTTCGTCTTGTTCGAATCCAAGCCTGCAAATCTGAGAGTGTATCACCTGTCCATTCGCCAGTGCTGCTAAATTACCACATGCCTTCATTACAGCGAGAAATGTAACAGTGTTCGGTTGGCAGTCCATGTGTAGGAACAAGTCGATAGCATTAGAGCTTTCCCCATTCTCCACGTACCCCATAATGAGAGAGCTCCAAGAAACAACATCTCGATGAACCATCTGGTTGAAGAGCTCACGAGCATTTTGCATGTTCCCACATTTATCATACATGTGTAACAAGGCATTCGCTACGGTTACATCAGAAATGAAACCACGGGCTTTTGCTTGTTGGTGGATGGCTGTCCCCGTTTCAAGACACTGTTGCTTCTCAGATTGTTTATCCGTAGCAAGCCCCGCACATGCCTTCAGCGCGGCAACAAAAGTATTAAAGTTTCCTTCGCAGTCCATGCTCCTGAACAAATCAATGGCTACCGAGCTCGCCCCGTTTTCCACGCATCCCATAATGACACAGTTCCATGAAACAACGTCCCGACGGACCATCCGGTCGAAGAGTTCACGGGCATCCTGCAGGTTACCGCATTTACAGTACATATCCACCAGAGCGGTTGCCACTACAATGTCAGACTCATATCCACGCTCCCTGACTTGATTATGGATCATCATCCCTTTGGCCAGAGAGACTTGTTTCTTCGACACTTCTTCAGTAACTAGGCCTGCACAAGCCTTGAGTGCTGCAGCATATGCAAACGAGTCTGGTTCAGAATCCATGCTAGTGAACAAGTCTATAGCTACCGAGCTCTCCCCATTCTCCACGTATCCCAGAAGCAGAGACGTCCATGATATAACGTCTCGTCGGATCATCCGATCGAAGAGATCCCGTGCTCGTCGCATGCTACCACATTTCCCATACATATCCAACAATGCGTTTGCCACAACTAGATCAGATTCAAATCCACGCTTCTTGAGCTGCTCATGAATGACCACCCCTGTCTCCAAACAAAACTCTATATCCTGTTTCTCAGTAGCCAGACCTATACATGCTTTGAGTACCGCAAGAAACGTGACGGAGTCAGGCTCACAATGCATGCTCGTAAATAGCTTCAAGGCTGTTGAGCTTTCCCCATTCTCCACGTATCCCAGAAGAAGGCAGTTCCAAGAGACAACATCCGGCTGGACCATCCTGTCAAAGACCTCCCGAGCACATTGCATGATCCTGCATTTGCTGTACATTCTGACCAGAGCAGTGGCTACGTATTTGTTAGTGTGAAAGCCAGCTGCAGTTGCATTCAAATCCAGCTTCTTCCCGCGTTCCAAGTCCCTCTTTTTGGTGCAATCTTTGAGAGCAGCTACATATCCTGACACAGTTCTTAATGGAGTAGTGACTCTGTAGCATGCTTTGATCCTTCTGTTTTCCAATGGAAACTCCAGAGATGCAAGCTTTTCTTGTACCCAAGTCGGACAGGATGCAATCCATAATGAATCACCACTACTTGTGTGTGTAAAATCGGGATAACTCCCACACTGTTAAATAATTTGTATGTCAATGTGAACCCATGAATGTTTAATATGTAACTCACTTGTTTCCCTCTGTTGTCCCACCACTTGGTCGGGTCTCTCAAGAACTCTGTCCATACTTTCTCTTGTCGGACATGCTTCTGTGAGCACGTCTCAACCCCACGGACGCCCGCGGTCTCCATCTAATATAACTAGTACGCCCTCACACGTACACCTTCCATACGTACAAAATACGTGTGTGTACACATACGGCGTTTATATACATGCACATACGCATATACACAATAAGTTAATGAGTTATGTTATTTGTCACGAGTTCATTAAACACAGCCTGAGGCTCATCTCGCTGATAGAACAGATTACAACCCTTATAAATAAAGGGAAATGGAACCACGAAAAAAAAAAAAAAAAAACTATTTAAAAAGGGATTATTTCTAACCACCTGTAGAGCGCCGTAAATATATAGAAACCACGGTAGTAGAGGTTATAACAGTATAAAGAGGTCCTTCGTCCAGATTTAAGGCCAGCAAGTTCCTTATCACCCTTTTCACCCTTATTACCCTTTTCCTACTCCAATAGCAGATCATCCGGCTCTTTCCACACCATGCTCCACTCTGCCCTTTTCCCAGCAAACTGGTTCACTAACCACTTGTTATCAAACTTACCGAGCAGATCATATGCATCCTCGGCGTCTTTCTTCTTCAGAACCTCGAACCAATCCTGGACTGCGTACATCTTCAAGTCTACCCACACTGCCCTTATAACCTTATTAGAAGTCCACTGTATCCCCGACGAGACCTTGCCCTTCCTAGCCAGCCATATTTGCCAAAGGATTACGCCCCTTAAGAGCTTCCACACTGATAAGTTCTCTGGGGATGCCCAGTTGCTGTCCAGTTTTGCCCCAAAGAGTGCCTGTCTCACGTCTAAACGTACCTTGCTGCCCTTAAGCTTGCTCAGCTGCCTAGATGCCCATCTCCACACCGGTTGAACCTTGGGACAGTCCCAGAAGCAATGGATTAAAGCTTCCTTGTCGTCTGCATGCACAGCAGACACGTAAATATTGTGTGTGTGTGTGCCTGTGTGCGTGTGTATCACACAGAGAGGATGTATATATGCACACTATAGCTTTGTTATGGGATTGAAAAGCCAATAGATAGACATATTTCACTATAGTTCTTAATTATATACATAATGAATCTCTAACCACTGCATTGTGTGTGTGTGCATATAGACTCAAGGAGAAATACATGTTAATGAGTATATAAATATATATACGGATGAAGCGTAAATTATGTGATATGTAGCATTCAATATAATAGTTTACTATACACATTATGATAGTAATAATTCATGCTCTGTGCTATTCCACATACAAGTGCCCGCCGTATCGGTGCAACACAGACATATGGTTTCTATATGTAATGTTACATACATACATACATATGAAACATATAACAATACCTCGTTGCCAGGCACGTTTATCGGCATCATCCTTACGAAGTTCATCGATCTGTATGTCTTCACCGTCTTGAGACCCGCCCTTAAGCAAGGTAATCTTGCCATCACGCTTAAGGGGCAGAGGTGGGATAACAACTCCTTCCCCCATGTCCAGCCCTTCCTTGACTTGCTCCATGTCTGTTATATCAATATCAAGCTCGTCAATCTCTTTGTAGTTAGTATCATCATCCCCACCATGATCTGCAAACCTCATACCCCTCTCTTTACCCTCATTGTATAGCATGTACGTGTCTTCACCTGATTTTAGAGACCTTCGCTGCTTCGAGGGCGGTGTCTCGTCTCCACGGAGCATTAAAGCTTGCGTGTCTTCTAGTCTTCCTCGCACTCCCCCGAAGGTTAGGGCTGCCCTCGTGCTACCTGATCTCCGTCCTCCTCCACTGCTTGCTCTCCCTCCTCGAGGTTTCTTGCTGCTCTCTCTACCTGTATATATATACAATGAACATGAGCTTTGACTCTCTCTCTCTCTCTCTCTTTCTCTCTGCGTGTGTACACAACCAGAAATACTATGACATAGTATACATATGCATCAGTGTATATTAAAACAGAAACAGTCACAAGATATCTTCATATGTAGAAACGTCCAAATGTGTATAAATACGTCACATCTGTATCAATTGAAAACAACGTACATAGAGCATCGTGTGATCCGTGAATTTACATACACATTATACATGTTTGTAATCTTTACTTACGAAATAAAAACCAGAGGCACATCATGATTAAGCTTTTTACATACACAATATGTACACACATAATACAACATAGCCACAACGAATGAGCTTCTTGTTTAAGAAGCTCTAGTGAAACATACAAAGATATTTACACAAATATACAGACATTAGTGCGTACACCCACACAGAATAAAAGCATGAGCACACGTGCTAAGGATAGTTATACACATATTAACATGCACGCACTCCGTAAATTGAACTAAGGTAATCAATATTCTATTGTCAATCAAATGCACACACAGAGACACAAACGCACGCACGCACGGACACGCGCGCGCACACACAACAAAAAAAAAAATCCAAACATATTTAATTCTATGCTACATGAACATGACAACATATATTATTACAAGACTTATACCACTTTATCCATACATTCTATATATAAAGTGTAGTGGAACTGTATATATGATAATCAAGTATATATCTGCTGCTGTCCCTCTTCCCCTCACTCTCTCACACACACCTTGAGCAAGTGCAAGTGGAGGACTTTCACTAGAAGTCGTAGGAAATGAATCCGGCTGATGTCTCCGTCTCCTCTCATTGTGACCCGCCAGGCGCTTTCTACAGCTCCTCTTCCCTTCATCAAACTCCGAGAGTGCATGAAATCTGTACAACCAAGATGAACACATACGAGTATAGAAAAGAACAAACATGTATACCTGCTGCATTGTTGACAGAACCTCTGCTCCTGACCATGATTGATAACCTTGGGAGAAGTAGCATGCATCTTACAAACCTTGTGTCGTCTATGGTAATCCCCAGCACCGGACAGATCTTCCCCACAGCCATCAACCCGGCAACATGGGACAGGAAGAAGAGGCATCTGCATCCCGGAAGCGCTCACCGTCCGGACTCGATTCTGCTGGCTGTTTTGCTGTTGGTTCTTACCCAGGAGCCCCCCCAATGCCGATTCTGGGCTACCCACAACCGCATTGCTGGTGGGCAGTCCCTCCATGGCATTTCCCGTATGCTGCACGGCCACTGCGAGCTCTGAGGGATCGTCTTCCTCCTCATCCTCTTCATCTTCTTCCTCCGTTGCCATGCCCATAGCAGACGCCTGGCCTTGCTCTATCATTCTACCAGTGTGTTCGTGATTCTGTTGATGGTGGTGGTGATGCTTCAGCAGCATAGCTACAGGAGTTTCGTGCATCACCATACTTGCAGGGTGCTGAACTTGCTGCTGGTTCATCTGGGCTATGGAAGAACACACTAGAAATCCATGTATCTACCTGCCTAGGATCCCACGGTCTTGTCAAGAAAAGCTTCAATTCTTCAAGGAATTGTCAAGAAAGAAGAACATATGTGTTGAAGAAAAAAACACCAAAAAAAAAAAAAAAAAACCTGTCTATAATATAAACAACACACAGAATTTAATATGCGAATTTCAATTAGCACAAGGAGGAAATAAGCACACAAAGACTACCGGTTGTGGAGGTAGCGCCTCCGTACGCCTTGCCGCAACCCTATGGAATATTCCCTACGTACAGCCATTTGTCCGTACGACAGGACCTAGGGTACGGCGCTTAAGGTCCACATTTTGGTGATGCGTGTACGGTAAAGTGTGTTGGCCGACCCGCGTGGGTCCGTACCGGACTGTCGACAGCGAGGCCGTACTCGGTGGCTGCCAGTGGACTGGTACGGACACGGGGTCCGTGAACCGCCTTTTGGGCCCATTCCGTACGATTCCTCACACAGTACACGGCCATGGCGTAAATGCCACAACAATATATGGTTTCGATGAAAATGATAGATCCACGTCTGATTCGGTGTTGCCTACGTGGGATTGCGCCCAATGAGCGAGCCGCACGTGGGTAAACTAATTCAGCTGAAAGTTTCGGTACACATGCGTATGGGCTGTATCCTGTACGGGCGTGACTTTGTATATTGGGATTTTTATGGTGGGCACATGGTAGGCACGGTACGGATGATGCAAGCACTCAATTGTTCGTACCTGCAAACATGGTGCTGGATTGGATTGGGATGGGGTCACAAATTGCGTGATGCTCCCTCTTTCCTTCGTTCGAGTACGCACACCCAATGTGTATATGTATGTGTATGCATGTATATATATGTAAGTGTATGCATGTGTATATGTAAGTGTATGCGTGTGTATATATTCATTTTTGTACAATGTATGAACACAGGCCAGGTTCTTATCAAAGTGACTAAAAGCATTGAGAGGACGGCCGTACATTAGGTGTGGAAAACTACTGTGATGAATACATCATCTTCGTTTAAAAAACATATCAGTCACTGGAAATGAAAGTAACACAACCCATTGACAATGAGTACACACCTCATGTGTTATATAGTGTATATACGTGTATATACGTGGTAGTTTATAATATATAAGTAAAACCTCTAATATAATATATATTACGGGCCTGCTGTTGGGTTTGACATTTTCACTGTTTGTACGCTTGCTTGTTTAACGTAGTCTTCAACGATGTTGAAAGGCAGTATGTATATAAATTATACATAAAAGATATACGGTATCCAAGGATAGTATATACCGTCATTGCTAACTTACCTTTGAGCCGTTGATAGTTTACAAAAACTTGTTCTGAATATCACGTTCTTCCATTTTCCAAGTCATTTTGTGGGGCAGTTTCAGGATTCCTAAGATCTTCAACAAATGCTGCAATACAGGTGTGTGTATGTGCGTGCGTGTGTGTGTGTGTGTGTGAGAGAGAGAGAGAGAGAGACTTACAATGTTCAGGAAACTGTAACCTGTAACTCCATGTACCAACTACCAAACCTTCAAGAAAAAAGAACATGAATCTCACACACACACATACGCTACAGTGTATTGGTATGTGTATATGCGTTTTACCGATGACTCCACCAGCAACGACGTCACTCCAGTGATGCCAATAATTATCCAGAATAGAAATTGCAACTAAAGTAGCTCCTATGAATGGAAGGCTTACAATCACAAGCTTTACCACATGTCCTCTGTGACCAGCGAAGTGTATCCTGCCAGCTAAATACCACGCTAAGAACGTCAACCCTCCAAAGGACCCTGTAAACATTCACAAAAAGCATTACATGAATCGTGTGCGTGCGTGCGTGCGTGTGTGTGTCACGTACATGAAGAGTGGCCACTTGGAAAGCTCTTATATCCTTGACGTACTTCACCCGGTAAACCTGTGCAATCAACATCTCCAGATGGTTTAAAACGCTACAGTCACAAATACGTGTGTCAATCTCTCTCTCTCTCTCTCTCTCACACACACACACACACAATACCGCAACACCATCTGGAAAGCAACGGAAGAAGAAATCAGGACGTGGTCGTCCAGTTAAATTTTTCAGAGAATCGGTGATGACAGCCGTCACAATGAGTGCAAAGGCCAAGCCTAGAGAAACAAGACATAAAGTTAAACATATATATATATATATATATATATAGAGAGAGAGAGAGAGAGAGAGAGAGAGAGAGAGAGAGAGATTACCAAGGATCCCGTGGTGCAAATCCCGAGAGTTTCTTTTGTATGCGTAATATGCAAGGATGAACACGAGTGGGATGACAAATGAGATCACCTAAACTTTAGTTAGTGCTAACAGCCATGATAACCCACACACTCAGTATATTACATACACACACACACCATTATACATAGATAACATACACATACACAAGATTGCTTACCACGAGGGCAGAAATTGGGACTGTGAAGCTCTTGACAGGGTACCTGAGTTCATTAACCATGTATTCATTCACATATCTCCGAAACGGATGAATCACTTTGAGCAGCATGACTTCGAGGAATGCAAGTGCAAAAAGAATCGCCCAATCATGGATATGATGCCTCAATAGTCTCTCCTTCCATCCTCGCCCAGGCTCACCCATTATTGCTCCCTTTATTCAATTGGTACCTTGAATATTGATTTATAACAGGATTCAGAATTGTAGAGCGAAGTTAGCAGCATACGAAAAGGTCCACACCGTGATCCACCGTATAAGATGCCACCTGTTCAAGTTTGGAATTGACACTTGTCTTGCCTTCGACTCCATTGTCGCCCCGACGTGTCTGGGTTCTACGTAAGCATTGGGACCGCCTGTATTTACAAAATAGACCACGTGTACTTTCATAAATCCACGTGTACATATTAAAATATATTTACAATATGTTAATTACAGGGTCCATGGTTGAGGGGTAATTATTCTTTTAATTCCTATATGAATAGTAAAATCACATTTTAAAAACATAAGGAATTGATCATTTATGTTAATCTTCATTTTTTAATAAATAATAATATTAACTACTTAAGATTTTTAAACCTTTTTTACTATGTCATTTTTTTACACGGTTATGGTTATGATTTCTAATGTTATTCAAGTTGCACAACAATATTTTTAATTTGACATTACCTTTTATTTTACATGAAATGCATATTAAACCCTTTTTGCATAATATAAAATAATGCAGTGCACTTAATATAAGTTTTAAAATAGAATATATACTTAATAGTGAGAATATTTATTATTATTAATTTTATTGTAATTAATATTATTCATGATTATTAAATATTTTTAACAAATTAATAAATGAGCTTTGAAATGTTTAATATTTAATATTGAATATTGTTTCTCTTATTCAATTTCTTTGCTATTCAAAATGATGAAAAAAAAAACTTAAAGAGAAAATAATAATAATTACAAAATATGGTCGAAAAGTTTAATAAAAGTCATTAAATAAAAACATTCTTCAATTTCATTTAAGTAAACAAAAATAATCATTTGTGAAGAAAATCCTTTTAAAAAAATATAAAACATTCAAGCATCAGAGCACATTAAAGTAATAAACCTTTCAAATAAATTTTATTTTATGTTTACTTATATATATCAAACATTTATATATTATCTTGATTATATACTTGATGTTTATAAAATGCATTATTCATTGTCTATTTAAGTATTTATCTCATATATCACTTAATCTTTTACTTAAATGGAAATTAAAATCATAATTTTGAAATACTTAAAATTATATATTTTCAAAAAAGTAAAAAAATTATGTTTTTCAACATTTAATATTAATGAAGTTATAAGTAAATAATATTTTTTATTAGAATTTTATATTTTATTTCATTTTAAAATTTTCTTATGTAAATAATATATGAAAATGACTTGCTATTAAAGTAACATATTTAGGAGGTTTTTTTTTTTTTTTTTCAATTACAAATAATGAAAACAATGGAGCAACATGTGATAATTTAAATAAAGTACTTTTAAGAAATAAAAAAAAAACTTTTAATTAATAAAGTTTTAAAATTAGCTATTAAAGATAAGTACTTCATTAATATTTATTAAAATTGAAATGAAGTGTTAAACTAATTTTGAGTTGGTGTTAATTAAAATATCCACAATGGATGCTTAATAATTATCATAATTTATTATGATTCTTTCTTTTATTAAAAATGATTTTTATAATAAATGTTTAATGATTATCATAGTTTTATTATGACTCTTCTTTTTATTAAATTAATTATTGTTACTTACTAGAATCCATTTTTAGTTTTTCAATATAATAAAAAAAACAACTTTATTTAGTGTACTTAAGTTATTAAAGATGATTTAATTATCATTAAAATATGAAGTTAGAACTTACCTTTTAATAACTTTATGTTTTTATTAATTATATATGGTTAATTCATAATTAATTTTGGTGAGTTTAACATGTTGAATAAGATTAATAACATTCATAAAGTTCACTTGATTTTAATATTGTTTCATAATTTTATGTTTTGACCCTTTAAAATTCAAAAGTATGTTAAGTTATTAATTAAATTTATTAATATAAAAGGATTAACATTTGATATAGTTAAACAAGGCATGCAGTTGGTGTAGTTAGTATAATTAATGGCATGCATCTTTAACTCACAAATTAAATATTATTTATGTAATTATTTAATTATAAGTATGAATTTTTAATAAATGGTTTATAACATCTTTTCCAATTCATTAAGGGTTCACGAATGAGGAATTGTAAGGTTGGTTGGTATATGATGAGTTATATAAATAATACCATGTAAACACTTTAACAAATATTTTAAATATGATTTTCATTAATATTAAGGGGTTAATGACTGTAGGATACAGTGTATATATGTTTATACTGTTTATGTATTAAGAACCCTAACACAATGGCGACCTGAATAAGGTTTTTTACAAATGAGCGCTTGTGGCGGTCCGCTTGAGATTGCAGGGTATGAATCGCCACTTGTATGCGTCTCAGAGTTCCAGAGTTCATGTGTACAACTTCTTGAGGTATACAATTCAGAATTGTTCGTATTCTTCAAAATGGCTGTCTTTGCTCCATAGACTCTCAATATGGAGCTTGGAGACGACCCAGTAGATATAAATGATCCAGAAATTGGGTAAATTTTCTTACATACATACTAAACATACATATGTGAACCATGACATGCACTATTATGTTGACAAACCCACATACTTTATCTTCACACGCACACACACACACACACACACGTTACCATGTATAGTGTATCCAGGGTGGATGACCTTAGAGTCATTAGCGACAGTGAGCTTCTAGAGAGGGCACTGGAAGAATCAAAGAATGTAAGTATAAGAGGTGCTTGAGCTTTTCTTTCTTATTTTTGAATTCGTTATACATTTTGCAGCATGAAAAGCAAGTTGCTAGAACAGTCACCAGGAAGAAGAAGGAGAAGAGAGCAAGTTGAGTAAAAAATCTACACCAATACAAGCTCCAAAACGTGGAAGGCCTTACGATTACATTGCTCGAAAGACATACTTGCAAACAGTGAGTTTGTAACGTGGTTTCTTCACACACACACACAACTAATATTGTGCTAGAATACAATGGCATTGGAGAAGGTGATACGAGAGAGGACGTTGAGCAGGGAGAAGGCAGCTGTGACACTTCATTCATTACGGTGGGTGCATGAGCTCCTACAGCCTATAATCTCATCTGACCACTCTACAGTGTTAAACAAGAAAAAATGAACATGAGACTACGAAGCGCAGGCCCGTTGAAGTTCGTAACGTCAACCCTGGAGGTTTTTCGTGTGTGTGTGTGATTACGTGATATTTGAAAACTATCATGTTGTAATTTCTAATTTTTTAGGCTCCAAAGACACAGACTTCTCTGACACACCACCAAGCAATTAGCCCCTTTGAAGTCATGATCTCAGTTGACTTTCATAGCACTACAAACACCAAGGTTTGTTTATGTGACACAACAACACACACACACACAAAATACACTTGTATACGTGTGTGTGTGTAAACTTTAGTATATGAACAGATACAAGAATTTACGGTTCTTGGCGGCCAGCCTCTTACAGCTTTAAGAGATCAGCTATATTGTGTTATGGACGAGCTTGCCTTTAAGAAAAACGTGATAGTTCCTTCAGGATACTTCCTCATTGAGGTAATGATAATAGGGACATATGTACAAGAATAAGCTATGCACGCGCTCGTGTGTTTATCTAATATTGAAGTGACAGGATGCATTTTACAATGATATGCGACATCCAGAAGCTGTGGACTACAGCAAACCGATAATCTCGTGGATAGCTAAACAAGACCAAACCCGCAAAACCAAGAGTCTAGGGCGTAAGCTCTCTAAACTTCCCATTTTTAAGACGGCTCTCATGGAGGATACGTACTTTCATGATCTAAAGTTCAAGCTTGGTTCCAAGTATTTATATTGCCACCAAGTAAGCCTATATACTTATTCATACCATACACACATGGTGTATCTACGTGTGTGTGTCTGTGTTGGGGGGGGAGAAGATTTTGAACTGTGTATTGTCAGGGAGATTGTAAGCATGTGATGGTGTTCCGGGACATAAGACTTGGCCATGTAGATGACGGCTCAGGATTCGGCTGCGTATCCTTTACTGAGGTTTCTACCACGGCTTCGACGTAGAAAGTGCAACATATGCATGGTGTTCAGGGCTAAGAAGGTTACATATGATGACAAGCTTGCACCTTCAAGTCCGTGCTTCTTTTGTGAAAGCTGCTATTATTCATTGCACTACAGAGAAGGTGTTCCTCTGTACCAGGACTTCACTGTTGAAGATTATCAACACGAGTAACAAGGTAGAGTTACTGAGAATTAACATTTGTCTTATAACTAAGACAGCTTTACAAGCACTGGAAAGTTGGAAGTTAGCATCCTACAATGTATATATACCTGCGTGCGTGCGTGTGTGGAGTGTTTCTCTCTCTCTCTCTCACACACACACACACGCGCACGCACACGCACACATATGAATCCAAACACAATCCTACTATGGTGTGTGTCTCAAACATACAACACCTTACAAGAAGACAAGAAAGAAGAAGCCCTTGGGACGTGCTAGCAAGCGGGAGCTGCACAGCTGTCGGAGGGTCTAATCGCGGACGGTTCATTACATCCACGATGCTGACCTTTGTGTGGCTCTTTCGGTTGAATCAATTTTTTATCATATATTACTTACTATGCCATGCTTCATCTCTCTCTCTCTCTCCTCACACACACACACACACACACACATGTATATTTTGTGTGTAGACCCTAAGAACAGAGGCAGCATGGGGATGTCTTCTACATTGATACGGCTTAAGCTTCTACATGTATGCCATACAGGTACCAGTGTTTCCTATATACAAACAAATGTATATTATGTCAACATACACTCCTTGTTTTCAGGTAAAAAGGATTCATACGACACAAATGAGGATTTTCCACATTTCTTCCGTGGTGTTTCTAAAACAACAACACTTGCTACTTCGTATGTGCTCGTATGTAGAGTGTGTACATATATACGATATTTGCAGGGTATGGAGGCATTTTGTGAGAGACGGAGACACAGTTATTGATGCAACATGTGGGAATGGACAGGATACATTGCAACTGGCTCGTCTCGTGCTGAGCTCAGATTTTCGACCTGGGCAGGTGTATGGTTTCGATATTCAACCTGCTGCTCTGTCCAAGACATCGCTTCTTTTAGACCAGGAGTTGTACGCTTGGCAAGTATGTGCGTATATGTATGTGTGTATATACATAGTATATGTGTTCTGATACAGAGGAAGAGAGTTCATCTCATTCAGAAATGCCACAGTGAGATGGAGGAGGTGTTGTACGAAGCTCAAGCAAGTCTCGTAGTATTCAACCTTGGATATTCCCCAATGGAAGCAAGGATATTAAAACCAGCATATCGACAACCGTGAAAGCTTTGAATTCAGCCACCAAGTTACTTAAACCAGAGGGATTCGTGAGTGTGGTTTCTTACATTGGTCACTCAGGAGGAAGGTAAAAATGTATAATATTTATTACAAGTTGGAAGTTGGTATGATAACTAACTATTTATTCAGGGAAGAGTATGAAGCCGTGAAGGAGTTTGCCTCCTTGTTGCCAGTTTCTGAGTGGACGTGCAGTCACGTGGAGCATTTAAACAGGCACCTGGGACCTCATTTGATAACGCTGTGTAAGAAATCTGTGTAACAGATGGACTTATTAAGGTCGGACAGGTATTCAGGTACTGTTGCTGATATGTTTTTTTTGACTAATGTCTTTATGTTGGATACGTGGAGAATGGGGACAGCTCGGACTGGAATTTCCTCCCGCGTAGAAGTTGAAATGACTACTATAATATTCCTATGCATTCATGAGTGTGTGTCTAACTTGGATGTACAAGTAAAAACCTGAGTTGCTATAACTTGGTTACGATGGATACGTGGGCTTCACATACGTGGGCTTCACGAGAATTACATATCTGGAAATTCTCCGACAGCACAAGAAATAATTCAGTCCTACTCCACATTAATTAACACTAACCAATGGAACATAGTACATTTTTGTGCACATCTTTTATTGCATCGATGTCACTTGCGTACACTCGGAAGGCATCTTCCAAGCACATCTTTGATGCAAAGCCCAAACGATCGAGGCTGTTTATATCACATAAGTTCAATGTTGCACCTGGATCTTGTATGCTGGAATGTCACGCTCACAGTGTATGACCTTGACCAACAACTAACAAACTCTTTAATTCCTGGACTGAGTTCCAATGGTGAATTTTTCACCCCCCATGTTTTGGTAATATACCTCCCCATTGGAAATAAGGGACAACCAAGTTAGTTAAGTCTGATGGATTCTTACATTGGTCAATAAGCTGTTAAGAAACCTGTGTAACAGATGGACGTATTCAAAACGGACAGGTATTCAAGTACTGCTGCGGATATGCTATACTTACTTTTTTCTTGGACAAATGTCTTTATGTGGTTCCGTAGGATTATAGATATTCGAGCATAAACGTTTCCTACAAGGAGAAGTTGAAATGACTACTATAATATTCTTATGTGTGTATTTATGTGTATGTGTATGTGTACAAGTGAGTTGCTATATTAGAGAGATGTACATGTAATTAAGTGGGTTATACACACCCAAGAAACATTTCTGGTCAATGCAAGTCAGTATACGTTATAATAAACTAAGATTAATCAACATGATTAATGGGAATTAGGGTACTTTGACACATAGAGAGTAAACGTGGCCAATCCGTACTAAGGTGGGCAAATTAAATAATAACAAAAAATGTCGACATTCTGCCGGCTGCCTACTTGTTTTAGCGAGCAAGGTTTACAGTGTGTACGATATATTGCTCATCCCTGCCCTTTATAGAAAAAAATTCATGAGGTGAGCCTTAAGGTCAGCTATATGCGTGTGTTCATGTGTTTGTGTGTGTGTATTCGTGCGAACGGATGTGTGTATGCGTGTATCCATGAGTGTCCTTTTATGGAGCGGCCCGAATCTCTCTATCGATCGAATTAAGGAAAATCCTGTTTCAGGTGCGTGAGGAAGGAGTTTATAATACGACCCAATTATGTCAGGTAAGCAAATATATGTATGTGTGTGTATGTATATTAACTTGATCACTGTAATATCAGATTCTTTTCTAAATGCTCTATACAACTGCAATAATGGTTTGGGGTCTTGCATCTTAATCCTTACTGAACAAAACACATAGATTAGCAGGTAAACCAAACAAGTTCGATGTTTACGTATGTGTGTGTGTGTTAACGAAAACCGTTCATATATATATATATATATATATAAAGAAGGAAGTTACTGATGTTGTTTATGATTTTTATGTATATAATTGTTAATGTTCCCTCTGGATGCATAAGAACCTGACATATTGCATTTCATAATAGTACTATATTTGTTATCTGATTTGATTGATTGCGTGTGTGTAAGACACACAATGATTATGTACGAGTGTTGTGCATATACATCTATATTTATATATCTGTATGTGTATGTGCTTGCTCTCTCTCTCTCTTTATGTGCTTGTTTGTGCTGTTCTTCCACATAGGTATCCGACAGTTGCAACGTGGTTAACAATAAAGTACATAGAACTCTCCCTCCCTCCCCACACACACACACATCGATAATATATGCAACACTATGATATGCAGATAGAATAAAGATGGCGAGTGAAGTGATATGCAGAAGCGACGGAGGCAGCGGGTGTAGAAATGAAGCACAAGCCATGCACTTGAAAATTGGTGCAATGGTTGCAATTCTTCTCACTGGAATGCTTGGAGTGGTACTCTCTCTCTCTCTCTCTCTCTCTCTCTCTCTCTCTATATATATATATATATATATATATACACGCGCGCGCGCGCTCACACGTACACACAAAACTAATGTACGTGAGATTGAATGTCTCGTAACATTATGTTTATATACTATATTTAACGAGGTATAAACAGGCTCTACCACTACTCAGCAAACGTCTGACGTTCTTTCGTACGGACAGAGGCTTTTTCTTTATAGCAAAAGCACTAGCAGCCGGTGTTATATTAGCTACGGGATTTGTACACATACTACCCGATGCAATGGAGGTAAACTTCATATGCTTATACGTACACGTAATGTGTGCGTGCGTGCGCATAACTTACATCTTGGTACAAATTGTGTGCAATAAATGAAGTCAAGCTAAACTTAAGTTGTTACTGTAGGTTCTACGTAGTGACTGCTTACCTGATTTTCCATGGAAAAGTTTTCCTTTTGGAGGCTTCATTGCTATGTTGTCTGCTATGGGGACACTTGTCGTGGATCTACTCAGGTACCATATGTGTGAATGTGTGTGGGACGTGTATGTGCATGTACATATATGATTACACACAAAAATATGTAAACATATAGTTGCATATCATAGATATATATCTCAGCATCTTATGCATCAATTTATGTCAATTCAAATACAAAACGTAGGTGTGTATGTGTACATATATTCTTCTAGTATATCATATAGTACGTATGTTCAGCACCGGTTTCTTCGAAAGGAGACAAGAGAAGAAATCAGAACGGGAACATAATCAGATCTTGTCGGATGATGTGGAGGCAGGGACAAACCTTGTCGACGGTCATGATCACGGACAAAACAAGAGTGTGCAAGTCAATCTCCATATTGTCGGCATGCATGCTCATGCTGCTGCTCACAGTCACAGGCACCCGGATGGCCGACATGGTAAAGAGTTTGCCGATGGACACCTCGGACACTCTCATTCTTTGGACTCAGTTGCGAACGATGACGAGTTTGCACGTATTCGGCATGTCATTGTTTCCCAGGTTTGTGTATGTGTGAGAGAGTGAGAGAGAGACAGACTTATGCATGTTTTTCAGGTGCTTGAGCTTGGGATTATAACACACTCGATCATCATTGGGTTATCTCTGGGTGTCTCCGAGAGCCCGTGCACTATCAGACCACTACTTGGTGCTCTCTCGTTTCATCAGTTCTTCGAAGGCTTCGCTTTGGGTGGATGCATCTCTCAGGTTCCTATATTCATCACACACACATACAGGTTGCGTGAAAGCTAATAGCGGGAAACTTTGCAGGCTGGTTTCAAGTCGTTGTCCGTGATAGTAATGGCAGTGTGCTTTGCAATAACAACTCCAGTGGGGATTGCGGTGGGGATCGGGATATCTGAGGTGTACAATCCCAACAGCGTGAGCGCATTGGTGGTCGAGGGGCTGTTCTACTCTGTGTCTGCTGGGATTCTGGTGTACATGGCACTTGTAAATCTCATAGCTGCAGATTTCTTGAGCAAGCGTATGCGTTGTGACCAGAAGCTGCAAACGCTCTCGCTTGTCTCTCTTTCGCAGGGGCCTCCTTGATGTCCTTGCTCGCTTTCTGGGTATAAACAACCCACTGTAGAAATTCCACACTCGTAAGTGAATACACCGAAGTTTTTTTAAACTGTGTGTGTGTTTGTGCGTGCGTGCGTGCGTGTGTAATGAGCAAATGCGAATGCGTCTCGCTCATTGAATCATGTAACACCGGTTCTCAGGCCAGAATTGTCCGCCAACAAATCCCAGTTCCCCTCCAGAGTGACTTATTCATTCGTAACAAGCTTATAGAGATGTATGGAAAATGTGGGATCGCCAAGGAAGCACGGGACATCTTCGACAGCATTTCTGTGAAGAACTCCTTCACGTGGGACTTCATGCTCCGTGCGTATACTCGGAACGGCCATCTCCAAGACGCCAAGTACATCTTTGATGCAATGCCCAGCCGGAGCCTCGTTTCATGGACTACAATGATCGTTGCATTCTCCAGGGCTGGTTATATCACAGAAGCAAGCGCGGTATTCGATTCAATGCCGTGCCTGGATCTTGTATGCTGGAATGCCATGCTCGCAGCATATGCCCAATCCGGGCATCTCGACCAAGCCAAGAAACTCTTTGATTACTTACCACAACAGGTGCTCGTCTCATACAGTGTTATGATCCTTGCCTACTCTCAGAACGGATATCTCGAACAATCTAAGGATCTCTTCGAGCGGATGCCTGAAAGGGACATAATCTCATGGGTTTCCATGCTCACCGCATATGCCCAAAACGGGCATGTGCAGGAAGCAGAGAAGATCTTTCATCAAATGCCCGAGCAAAACATGGTTTCACTAACAGCAATGCTCCATATGTACGCCCGTGTTGGAAATATAGAGTCCTCTAAGAGCATGTTCGATCGGCTTCCCGAGAGAGATTCATACGCTTGGTCTTCTATTCTTTCTGCATATGCCCAGAACGGGTATCTAGACAGGGCCAGGAGAATCTTTGATAAGATGCCAGAGCACGACTTGGTATCGTCCACAACTATCTTAGCTTCTTACGGGCAAGATGGTCTTTTGGAAGAGGCAAGAGAAATCTTCGACAAGCTGCCCCAGGGGAACATTTTCTCGTGGAACGCTATGCTTTCAGCATATGCCCAGAATGGGCATATGAGGAAGGCTAAGAAGTGTTCGATCAAATGCCAGTAAGGATCTCATTTCGTGGACTGCGCTACTGAGTGGGTATGCACGAACATTCAGGTTGAGGACTGTAGAAGAGTCTTCCGTCAGATGCCCCAGAGGGACTTAATCGCTTGGAACTCAATGCTTACGCTCTATACCCAAACCGGGCATCTCGGAGAGGCAATGGTAACGTTTGATCAAATGCCACAGCATGATATGGTCTCGCTAACTAGCATGATATCAGTCTTCTCACACACTGGGCGTCTGGAGGAAGCCAAGCACATATTCGACCGTATACCACAACAGAACTTTGTGGCTTGGACCGCCATGCTCATTGCATTTGCCGAGAATGGGCATCTGCTGGAATCCATTAACACATTCAGGAAGATGCCAGTATGCAGTGTTTTCACTTGGAATGCAATGCTATCAGCCTATGCTGAAGCCGGACACATGCAAGCCGCAAAGAAGATGTTTAAATGGATGCCGGAACGCAATCTAGTCTCGTGGACCACCATTTTAATGACTTATGTCCGGAAAGGACGCTGTGAAGATGCTCTGGATCTCTTCAACTCCATAGAACTTGTCCCGGATCAGATATGTTTCGTGGCAGCACTAGCTGCATGTAGTCACACTGGGAAAGTGTACCTTGCGAGGTCCTTATTTGTTTCAATGAGCATGGACTATGGATTAAGAGCCACAAAACAACATACTGCTGCATGGTTGACGCACTCAGCCGAACTGGACACCTGCAAGATGCTAGAGAGCTAATAGCAGCCATGCCATTTGTTCCCAATACATTCGAATGGACCTGTTTGCTTGGAGCCTGTCGAAGTTATTATGACTTGAAGTCCGGTAACCGGGCTGCCCAAGGCGTTCTTGATTTGGACCCGGACAATGCAGCAGCTTATGTTTTGCTAGCAACTGCATATCATCAAAACCATTCTGAGCTGAGCTCTATTACCTCCTAAGTTCTTTGTACATATGTGAGTTGTTAATGCCGTCAACAAAGTACAAGTTGGCAAGCAGAAGAAACATACGCCCAGCTTCTTTCTGTCGTATTCTCGTGGACAACATGGAGCTCACAGCCATAGCTCCACGTTCTAGCTGACCATGACTCTTGCAAGCCGCAAGCAGAGACGTCCATTCTAGAAAATCTGGAACAAACGGCATGGTAAGAACGAGATCTTCTGCTTCTGATAAGTAGCCTGATCTAGCAAGAAATCAACCATGCAAGAGTAATGCTGTTTCCCTGGAGTGAGACCGTAGTCGAATCTCATCGAGACCAAGTAGCACCTGCTTGAGTAGACTTTACCATGGTAGTTACAGACTGTGAGAACAGCCAGACAGCACGATTCATCAGGAACTTGGACAAGTTTTCATGTCTTTGAAGAGGTGCAGTGCCTCGCAGGAATGACCTCTGCTAGCTAGGCTTGTCAGCATTACACCCCACAAGACTGTATCTTTCTCGTGCAAGGTGTTGAAGAGCTTAATCGCTTGCTCCATATAACCATTCCGTGAATATGTAGCAAGCATGGCAGTCCAGGCAACGATATCATGGTATGGCATCACTTGGAAAATGCACCTGGCCTCTTCAAAGTCTCCGTACTCACTGTAAGCAGAGAGAATCACGTCCCAGGAGAAGATATCCCTCTGTGGCATGTGGTCGAAGATTTGCTTGGCCTCACGCAGGTGTCCTCTTTGGGCATATGCCATCTCCATGACAGTCCAGGAGATCAAGTTCCTCTGGGGCATTACATCGAATATCTGTTTCGTTCGATATATATCCCCAGACTGAGCATATGCAGCCAACATTGTTGTCCACGATATCACGTTCTGCAGTGGCATCTTGTGGAAGATAGACTTTGCATCTTCCAGGCTCCCGTTTTGAGCATATGCACCAAGCATTGAGTTCCAGCAGACTATATCCTTTTCTTGGAGCTTCTCGAATCCTTTCCTGGCCTCTTCCATATCCCCAGTGAGAGCATAGCATGATATCATTGTGCTCCAGGTAGCCACGCTGTGTTGTGGCATTTTGTGGAACAGCTTCACAGCGAGCTCTGTATTCCCACCTTGGACATAACCTCCAAGCATCTCGTTCCACGAGCAAACATTTCGTTGTGGCATCTGATTGAAGATTTTACGAGCCTCAGAGATATGACCATTCGCAATATATGCAGATAGCATGGCATTCCACGAGACGAGATTTCTCTGCGGGATTGAATCAAACACACGCTTCGCATCCTGCAGATGCCCGTGTTGGGCATATACAGAAAGCAAAGCTGTCCAGGATACTAAATCGCGTTCCGGAAGCTCATCAAACGTGTTCTTCGCGTCTTGGAGTCTCCCCTTGTGTGCATAAACTATCAATATCGCAGTCACGGCAACCGTGTCTCTGTAAGGCATCTCATCGAACACACTAAGAGCTTCATCAAAATGCCCATTGCGAGCGTATGCTTCGAGCAGTGAGTTACAAGTGATTAAGTCATGCATTGGCATGGCAGAAAATATTTCCTTGGCACCATCCACGTTTCCGTTTCTACCAAAAGCGTCTAAGATTGCACTCCAGGAAACCATATTCTTCTGCGGCATCAGAGCAAACGTATCTTTGAGTTCCTGCATATGCCCATTCTGGGCATAAACTATCATGAGCGCGTTCCAAGAGATTGAATCCCATTTGGGCATGCTTTCGAAGATCTTCCTCGCCTGTTGAACCTCCCCCTTGCGAGCATAAGCAGAGAGCAGAGCATTCCAGGAATGCAAGCTTTTCTGTGGCATTTGATCGAAGAAATCCTTCGCTTCCAGGGAATGCCCATTACGGGTATAAGCCGTCAGCATGAGCTCCCAGGAGAACGAGTCCCAAATAGCCATGGAATCGAAGACTTGGCGAGCATTCTGGGTGCTTCCAGACTTCCCATGCATGTCGATCACCCTGTTGCAAACGAATCGGTCAGTAAAGAAATCTGTCTGTTCCTGAATCAGTAGATGCACATCTTCTGCCATAGGTAGTGTCCTGCATGAGTCAATCAGGTGCAAACATTTCTCTACACTGATCATTTACAATGTTTCCATTGTTTCTTCGTATATACTTTTGTGGTGTGTGTGTGTTGTGTGTGTGATATTGCTTAGATAAACGTTTATATTCGTTTACAGATCAAGTAGGTTAGGTGTATTCTATCGATTATTAATATTTAAATAAGATAATCTAATTCATTTAATGTACGATGTAATGTAAATACAGTAAATATGTAGGTTATATTAATAAGTATAAATGTAGAATAACTAAGGTATATATAGAAATTAATCATAAAGTTAGTAAAGATATTCATGATGTGACTAATCTATAATTTGATTAAATATGATAAAGGATATGCCTTTTAACATATTCTTAATGTGGTGAGGATAAAATCATGCCACGTTCTACCCTTGTCGTTTTTTTCTTTTTCTTTGGTATCATAACATAACATAAAGAATTTTTAACATTTTTAATTCTTTCAAAATTGATCAACTCAAACAATAATGAGACAGCAAAGCACAAATTACTTCTTTATTATGAAAATGGTTGTCATCCATTCGTGATAAATTGAGAACGGAATAATAAGATAAAGAAATCAAACTTAAAATGATAAAATATATAACAAGTAGTACTATGGATTTCATTGCAGTAAAATAAAGAAAAAGATAGACTGAAATAAGACAAAATACCATATTTGTTATTCATTTTAATAAACTAATACACTCATAAATATTATCTTTTTATCATGCGTTTACATGTTAAAATAGGATTTAGAAACACCCATGAATACAAAGAAGAAGATTGATTGATCTTTTGTTTACTCAAGCTTTACAAGGGGCAAGAATAAAACAAATTTGTTTTGAATAAATTTAGATTTAAAACAAAGTGTTTCTTTACCACACCTTTTTATTTTTATTTAAATAACCTATATATCTTAGTTATCTATATAAAGGATTCTACTAAATATACCTTGAGTATATTCTATTGCATATACTTAAACTATATAGATATGTTACATAGGACAAAAGAATTAAATGGAAGGATTCTACAAAATATACCTTGAGTATATTTTAAGGTATATACTTGAATTTTATATAGATGCTACATAGGACAAATGATTAAATCAAAGGTTACTTAAAATAGCTTAGCCTTCTTATATATAAAGAAGGTTTGCTAACCTTGTAAGGTTGAATACACGTCCTTTCATTGGTGAAGATGCCGAATAGTTTTAATTCATCTTTTTCTTTTTTTCTTTTCTCCTTATTATCTATGGCTGTCTTTGTGGAGCAACTTTTGCAAGCCATAACAAAGTCACAAGTATAAACACAACAATTGCTTGGTGTTTTGGCAAAGAACCCACAATTGAACTAGGTATAATTCTCGTATTCGCCATGACTCTCTCTTTCTCAGGAGCAGTCATAGAAGATGCACATGCTTGGATTGAGCACTTTCGTATGGTGGCTGCATATCACCAGTGGGATCCCTCCATCAATTTCATGAGTTGCCACCTTGCTTGTGTGGATCTGATGCCTTGTGGTTTCAACACTTGGCCCTGGCATCCAATGTTACGATTGATTTGTCTTTATCTGCATTGGTGATTGCATTCGGGTGTCATGCGGATGCTTTTGTGTCATTAGATGAGGTTTATGGTTGCAACGAAAATGGTGAAGTGGTAGCTGGCAGAAGAGGGGTGGTCTAAGCAATCCAGGTTGAACATGAGTAGCAGAGGGAGCAGCACCATCTTCAAGTGCTTGTGCGATTTGGATAGCATCCTCTAAGGTCGTTGGGTGATGTCCATGAATAGGGACTCCTGTTGTACCAAGCACTTGACAAAATAGCTTCTTAACCACCTCAGACATGTTAAGATTCACTTGAACCAAGTGGTTCTTGAAACAAACTACACAGTTTGGAGTGTGTTTCAAGAACCACTTGGCTTGAGTTTCACCACCTTTTCGTTGCAACCGTAAAGTTTAGACTAGCTGGCACAGAAGAGGGGCTGGTCTAAGCAATCCAGGTTGAACACGAGTAGCAGAGGGAGCAACACCATCTTCAAGTGCTTGTGCAATTTGGATAGCATCTCTAAAGTCGTTGGGTAATGTCCATGAATAGGGACTCCTGCTGTACCAAGCACTTGACAAAATAGCTTCTTAACCACCTTAGACATGTTAAGATCCACTCGAACCGTTTCGACGTACTTCATAGTTTGGAGTGCATTTCAAGAACCACTTGGTTCGAGTTTCACCACCTTTTCATTGCAATCGTAAAACCTTATTTAACGACATAGAAGCATCCACATGACACCCAAATGCAATCACCAATGCGAATAAAGACAAATCAATCGTAACCTTGGATGCCAGGGCCAAGTGTTGAAACCACAAGGCATCAGATCCACACAAGCAAGGTGGCAACTCATGAAATTGATGGAGGGGATCCCACTGGTGATATGCAGCCACCATACGAAAGTGCTCAATCCAAGCATGTGCATCTTCTATGACTGCTCCTAAGAAAGAGAGAGTCATGGCGAATACGAGAATTATACCTAGTTCAATTGTGGGTTCTTTGCGCCAAAACACCAAGCAATTGTTGTGTTTATACTTGTGACTTTGTTATGGCTTGCAAAAGTTGCTCCACAAAGACAGCCATAGATAAATAAGGAGAAAAGAAGAAAAAGAAAAAGATGAATTAAAGACTACTCGGCATCTTCACCAATAAAAAAGACGTGTATTCAACCTTACAAGGTTAGCAAACCCTTCTTTATATACAAAGAGGCTAAGCTATTTTAAGTAACCTTTGATTTAATCATTTTGTCCTATGTGGCATCTATATATAGTTCAAGTATATACCTTAAAATATACTTAAGGTATATTTTGTAGAATCCTTATATTTCTTTATATACAAGTAGGCTAAGCTATTTTAAGCAATCTTTGATTTAATTTTTTTGTCCTATGTGGCATCTATATATAGTTCTAGTATATGCCTTAGAATATACTCAAGGTATATTTTGTAGAATCCTTACATTACTCCTTTGAATTTGAATGTCAATAATATAGAAATAGTTGTTGAATATGTACATTCTGATCCATTCCATTTAAATCTTGAGGACCCAATCTTTCTACAATGGATTATGAACCAAGCCGCTTGGAAATTAATCCAAAGGACAACCCTTTGGAATGCATTTTTGGATATAAGACTAGCACTTCATCACCCACAACATAATCAGGGACAAACAAATGCTAAACATTATAGTGTCGTTACTATACCTTCTGAGTATAAGATAACTTTGTTAACATTTTCTTGCACAACACTGAAGAGTCTGATCTAAATATCGGCTCCATGTTTGTGCATCTATCAAAACAGGACAAAAATAGAAGGGGAACCAACATTAGAAGGAAACACAGGGGAACGACCATATAAGGAATGAAATGGGGAGATTCCAGTGGACTAATGGAAAGAAGACACATAGGCAAACTGAAGGAGGAGCAAGTATTAATCCCAATCGATTTGCACTAATTCACATACTTAAACAACATACACTTAAATGTACAGTTGAGTCGCTTCACTAGACCATCAGTTTTTGGATGATAAGGTGTTATGAAAAACTGTTTGATTTCCAACCTCATAGTTAAATGTTTCAGTTCCACATGCTACATTTTAGCCCATGCAACAAGGACGAGGATGAGGACATGGTCATGGATACGAAGGCCATGGGTGTGGTCAATAGCACGAATGTGGAAGACAATGTTTGAAATGCTAGGGATTTGGGCACTTAGCGATTGAGTGTGCCAATTGTCAACATCTGACTTGTCAAGGGGTACAAGATAGGGAAGTTGTAGTTCCACCAATGAATGTATTACCTCTTTTTAATAATGAGCAAGAAAATTAGTTCTTGTCACCAATATAACAGAGGGATTATGTGATGGGGTTTTACAACCTCTGTGTTTTTGGGGTGTGATGTTACAAGGTGTGGTTGGAACACTCAAGAAGGAACCTGTCGTCTTTTCTTTTGAAGATTTTGTGTGTGATTGTTTGGTATCAATTCTTTTGGGTCGGCCATCTCATCCATTCGACATTCCTAGCGACACAGTGCTCTCTTCTAGTGAAACTTGATTAGTAAACACTTTAAATATTGTACGGAGATAATAAGTCTTTCGCTATCTCTTCCCAGACTTGTTATGCCCCTATTCAACTAGGGTCATATTCTAAGGCATTACCTCTTTGGGTCATGCCTTCCCAATTGTATGACATGATTATGGGTTTTAATTGGATGCCTGTTGAAGGTGTGTGTGTGGACTTCAGCATGGGGGAGGTTTTTGTTCTTGGTTATTCTCCCTTACAAGCATAGTTTACAATACAATTTGGGGTTGCTGCAGAGGTGGCTTTTCTCCCAATCCATCTCCAGAATGTCGTTAAAAGAATATAGAAAAGCTTCTTCATCGATTCCCAAATCTATGGCAACCAGTGGTGGTAGGAAGGACTACGATCAACACTTGTCATTGAATTGATACAAAAGATGCTGCACCAATAAAGGCTCCAGTCTGTCAGCGGTCTCCTTGAGATAAACAAGAAATGACACAAGCTATTCAGGATATGTTAACTCAAGGAGTGGTACGCTCATCTTGTAGCATGTGGGCTTCTATGAGTTCGCGGTGATGCTTTTTAGTTTAATGAATGCTCTAGCCACGTTTCAACAACTCATGGACGAAGTCATTCAAGGTTTGAATATTTTGCAAGAGTGTTTGTGGACGATCTTCTAGTGCATGGGAAAACATTTGGTTCATGTGGAGCAGATCTTATTATGATTGCGGTGATATCAACTAATATTAAAATTGTCAAAGTGCAAGTTTGGTCAGACTTCTATGAAGTATTTGGGAGTTTTTATCTCTCGTGAGGGTGTTTGTCCAGATCCAGCAAAGATTTAGGCAGTGAAGAAGTTTCCAATTCCAAAAATACATCACGAACTTCAAAGATTTCTAAGCAAGGTGACTTACTTGGCGTAGTTCAACTCCTATTTGGCAGATGAAATGGCTTCACTATGTGCTTTGCTCCATTCCCCTTCTTTCTCATGGTCCTCTCAATGTCAGTCCTCCTTTAAGTCTCTTATTCATCACTTGACCTCTGTTCTTCTTCTCCATTATCCTGATTTCTCTCGCCCCTTTGTTCTTCATACTGATGCTTCAAATATTGGTTTGGGTGTTGATCTCATGCAAGAATAGGTCAATAACATCCCATTGCATATGCCAGCCAAAGTCTTAGTGGTTTAAAACTCAATTATTTGACTACGGACAAGGAATATCTAATAGTTATTTGGGCATTCCATAAGTTTCATGCTTTACCTTCATGGTTCTTTGACCTTGATGGAATGTAACCATATTGTGGTACATTCAGTATTAAAGAAGAAACATCTAATGGGTCGACATGTGTGATGGGCATTAACATTACAAAATTATCAATTTATAATTCATCATCATTCAGGTTCTTCCATGGCAAATGTGGATGCTTTGTCATGAGCACCAGTTATTGCAGGTGTCTTATCATCTTTAAAACCCACACCTTTGCTTAATCTTCGCGAAATTAAGTTGGTACAGTGCTTGGAACTATGAAGTCAGCGGATAATATATGCATTCAAAGCTCCCGAGCTAGTTGTAGATGTTGATATTGATTTTTAAGACCATGTTGCAAAGTTCACAATGATATAGGATCTTCTTTATTTTGTGGGACAAATTAGTATAGGTACTCCACCTCGGTTGGTAATTCCATCATGCTATTTACCTCACCTTTTTATGTTTTCCATGATCTTTGGTTATCTCGGGTTTCACAAAGTGTTGAACAAGTTATATTCACAATTCTATTGGCCTTAGCTTCGATATGATCTTCATCAATATTTATAAACATGTCATCTCTGTTAAGTTCAGAATCCTTGATCTACTCCTCTTAGTGGTCGTCTACAATTTATTCAAGTTCATCGTCCTTTTGAGCTGGTTGCATACAATCTCATTGGACCATTTCTAGCAACAACAGCAGGGAATACATATGTTATTGTTCTATTGGACTATTTGACACGGTATGTGAAGGTCCGAGCTCTTTTGGAGGCCAAAGCAACTCATGTGGCAGATTTCTTATTTCATCATATGCTGTTAAGGCATGGATGTCTAGAGTGTACTCTTTTAGATCAAGGACCTCATGTTACATCTGAAGTTTTGAGTTTGCTAATTACAAGGTTGAGAATCAAATAGCCTTTCACAACACCCTATCATCCAAGAACTGATGGTTTAGTGGAGCGGCTCAACCGTACTTTTAAGTGTATGTTGTCTAAGTATGTGAATCTCTGCCAAACTAACTGGGACCAATATTTCCCCCTCCTTCAGTTTACCTATGTGTCTTCTTTCTAATAGTCCACTAAAGTCTCCCCATTTCATTCCTTATATGGTCGTTCCCCTGTGTTTCCTTCTAATGTTGGTTCCCCTTCTATTTTCGTCCTATTTTGACAGATGCACAAACATGAAGCCTGTATTTAGATCAAACTCTTCTGGTGCTATGCAACAAAGTTATCTCATGCTCAGGAGGTACAGCAACAACACTATAATGTTCGGCATTCGTTTGTCCCTGATTATGCTATGGGTGATGAAGTGCTAGTCTTATATTCGAAAATGCATTCCAAATGGTTGTCCTTTGGATTAATTTCCAAGCGACTTGGTCCATATTCCATTATATGAAGATTATGTCCTCAAGTGTACACAGTCTGCAATTCAGATGGAGTGGATTAAAATGTACATGTTCAACAATTGTTTCCATATCATCAACGTTCAAATACAGAGGAGGGAATAATGTAAGAATTCTACAGAATATACCTTGAATATATTTAAGGTATATACTAGAACTATATAGAGATGCCACATAGAATAAAAGGGTTAGATCAAAGGTTACTTAAAATAGCTTAGCCTTTTATATATAAAAAAGGGTTTGTTAACCTTATATGTATTCTTAATGTTAATACACATCCTTTTCATTTTACACTTACACTTACTAAGGCGTAGTTACAATGAAATATTCATTTAATTAATAAAAAAATTTATTTATTTATTTAGATTTACTAATTTATAAGTATTTATTTAACTCATTTCTATATCCATTTGATAATTTAACTTAATTGACTTAAGTGTTTAATTTTGACTCATTATGAAATTAGAATCAATTGTGAAAATTATGTATAACTTTGAAGCTTTTTCTTGTAAATAATATATATATATTATCTCATATGACTATTATTTCTTAAATAAAATTGAGACTAACATACTTAGAACACACATTCAAATGGTTGGGCATAAATTCCATTTTAATGCATAAACATAGATATAATAAAGTTAACATATGTATATTTATAGTAAAAATTAAATAGTAGGACATTCCTTCATAAGAGACAATTTAACACAATGTCATAATTTAATTAAATACATTGACAGATACAAATTATTACTATTATGTTTATATTAACAAGATAAAGACAAGAAATAATAATTCTAATGTTTATTAATTTTAATTTTAAATTGTTTATCTTGATGCATTTTCAATAAATTTGAAGAAGTTAATAAAACTTGGGAGAGTTATTTTACATGTTTTGTGATGCTATACAATTTCTTTTTATATGTAAAGAAAATGTCATCCAAATGTGTGCCAAGGACATGTTCATTGGTAAAAATTTACTACAAAATTATATTGGATATTATACATAATTTGTAATTGTCATTGATGTTGATAATGGCTAATTTTTAGTAAAGACAAACAAAATCTCAAATTGGCATAACAATGATCACTGATTTATGGTTAACAATTGAGTGACACTTTTCATTACAACCATATAGTTCTTTTTACATAAAAGAAAAAAAACATGTCCTTTCAATTGTGGAAAAACATAATGTTAACTTTGTATTCCTAAGTGTTAGGTAGTGAGTCAAAAATGTCCTTGTTCAAATAATGAATGAAAACATACTTCTCCACATATATTATTAAGACTTTACACATTACGTAATACATGTGTCTACATGGGGTATTCATACCTCAGAAACATAGTTGAAGATTGCAATTACCATATTTAAGATACTCACATTATTGGGTTTTATTCACATGTTTAAATAAATTTATTGACAATGGTTCACTACCTAAATGTTGCCCCACCAAGGCAAAATATGCTTTTGCACATTACATAAAAGCATCTATTAAATCAAGTTTGGTTACATTCACAATGTTTAGTTTCTTCCTTACTACTCGTGAATATTGTTTTCATTTGAAATATCATGACTTAACAAAGTTAACATTAGGGATGAGGGATTGTTGCTCTAAAGTTCCTTACATATGTATATGTTATACATTTTTCTATGTTACATTGCCAATATAGATATAAAAGAGAAACTTTGTAATTTCAAAATACCTATTTTATTAAAACAATTCATTCAAATAAGCTATATTTATTAAATTATTCCTTAAGCATTTTAACAACCTCTGCACGCATTAAAAATGCTTAATGGATATGGGTGTCCTTAACTTCATCATGTGACAAACTCGTTAGTAAACAAAGTAAAGATACTTACATATCACATAGGGCTTGTTTCTATTTATTTTTTTTTATAAAGTAAAGATGTTTGCATATCACATAGGACTTGTTTCTAATTTTTCTTTTATAAAGTAAAGATGCTTGCATATCACATAGAACTTGTTTCTAATCATTTTTTTTATAAGATCTTCACAACTGCACATTGATATTTGCCCAACCTTCATAAGTTAGAAATGACTATTAAATGTGGCAAACTATACCTTGTACATATGAGATATTTCATTTACATTTTTACTATCTTAACATTGGTTATGTTAAAGTAACTATCAAGTGGCCATTCAGCATCATCATCACGTGTGAGTAACACTAAATCTTCTAAAACAACTCCAAGAGTGTGACTAAATGCCCAAGTAGGCATGAAACTTGGGGTCTCACAGGTGTTTAACATGGCAAACTTCTTAAGCTCTCAATTATTGAGGCGAATGTGTATAGGAAACTTGAATGATGGAATGGTGTGAGCAGCACCAATTGGAGCATGCACCTATGTCCAACTTTGCAGCTCCTAGACAAAGTGGACATTAAAGTTTTCTGACTAAACTTCAACTTTAACTTCACGCGTCTTGAACTTCCTGGCTTTAATAGGACATTTTGCCACCTTGTGTCCTACATCACAATATAAGCATAAGTTCTCACCGCGACGACGTTGCTTCTTAACAGCTAAAAGTGGGCTACACTTGTACTTGTCAACCTCCATAGGAACTACTCCAGAAGGTGTTGTAGGAAAATGTGCTACAGCTGTAGGATTGGCTTGCAAGAATTACTGACGGGATTTTTCTTGATGACGTCGAACAAATGGTTGTCGCAGTGAACGGCCTGTTGCATGATCTCTGTTAAGATTTGGGCATCCGGTAACGTAAGGAGAAGGCCTTCACATCATCCCTCAATTCAAAACGGAAGTGTTCGATCAATGCAATCTCGTCCTATGGAATGTTCGTGCAAAGTTGTTAAAATTTCGAATGCATAAACGGAAGCTGGTTAGAATCCTTGTGTGAGCTTCCTTAACTTTGTGCATGCGGATGATTTTTATCGGGATCTCAAAGCAGGCTTCAAAGGCAGCCACAAATCTTCAGAGTCTTTTATCAATGGCTTGTCATGCTCCAACAAAGGGGCAACTCAAGCCCGTGGGGATCCAATTAGTAAGGATGTCAAAAGGCCAACCTTTGTGCATCAATCGAGTAGCGGTGTGGTTGCATGTGGATCAAAAGCCTGATCTAATTCAGGAAACCTTGAAAATTGGCGCGATTACTAATGAACTTCTCTGGCATGCTGATATTTGGCTCTGAAGAAGAGTTTGATGGAGAGGAAACCACGGATGCTTAAGAGAAAGTCTACGCAACAACCTTGGAGGATGTATCAGCAGCTGCATGCGCCGTGTTGGTGGAACCTTGCAGATCTGTGACCACTTAGTGCAAAGTGGTCAGCTCATGAAGCAACATTTGGTGTTCACGTTGAAATTGCTCAAGATCTGCCATGATCCGTGAAAGAAAGAAGGAGAAAACAAGGGAGAAAAGCTAAGGAAAAAAAAGTAACTGAAAATCGGGGAGTTATGAAAGCAGTTACTATCAAATTGTTAAGCCATGACCCAAGAGCATGATAAAAATAAGGAGGCTTGACTCAAGAGTAAGAAACAAAACAAGAATGATCGTAGAATGACTGGTGTTAATAGTAACTGATTGTACAACAATTAGGTCAGAGCTTTTATATTCACAATTCCAAGAGCTAATTTAGGCATGAGCTAAAAATATACTCCAAGAGCTAATCTAGTCATGAGCTAAAAATAATGTCCCTTATCCTGTAAGTATATCATGTAAAGTTTAACATATCCTGTAGGCATATTCTGTATCTTGTATCCTGTATCCTGTATCCTATATCGGGTTGTAACAATTATAATCTTTCTCTACATTAATTAAAATAAGAAAATTATTGACATTTTTGTGAAGATATAATAAATTTTAACAAATTTAATTTAATATCTTCTCCCTAAATCACTATTATTATTTATTATACTCAACATTAGGACAATAACAAAGACAATTATTATCGTTGAGTCCTCTATATAAATGTTGAACAATATGAATTAAGGTTTCCTTTTCACAATGACTTACTTTCATGATCCATTATGGAACTAGTGCTCTTCTTCTCTTTCAAACTCCTTAAGAGTTTTTATGTAGAAGATTTATTTTTTCAAAACATGAAACAATTTTAGTTGAATTTGTTATTCTGGATGACTTCGGAAGCATGTTTGATCTGTGAATCTGAATGCTATAGTTGGGTATGAGGGTAATGTATGGGATCTTACAGGTTTGCCTAGCTCTAAGTTGTTCATGTTTGCTTCTCCCAGAGCAGCTTGCAATTGAGGTGTTTAGTGAGTCTAACAATTGCAATCATCTTGATACTTCTACTTCTAGTGTCATTTTTCACAAAGTATTAACTAGTCTTCTCAACGCTTGCTTGAAAATTGATATTAGTAACTATGAGGCTCAACATACTTTCCACTTAGAACATCTATTTCATTCCCCTGCCACTCAAAGATCACAATTCCCACACCAAGGGATTGAAATGTGTCTCGATGTTCATAATTGGTGTTAGTTATCGACTACAACTTTGACTAACATGTTTAGTATTAAAGTGCATTAGACACCTCCAATGTACAAATGCAATTTGCAATTTAGAAAGAGGAGTGAATGATATTAAATTTAAAGGTGCAATTAGAAAATAGTTGTGTGTAGACAACTCATTAAGGGTTCAAAATATCATTTCTGCAAGAGTGTTCATGTCTATTTGGTGTTCATAAACATCCTTTGGATCAAAGAATTGACAAGGTTGCGCTCCAAAAGTTAAAAGTTGTAACAGTTTATATTGTGTTAGAGTGCATGTCCAATACCCCCAAATATATTCAAAAAATGATCTACAAGGAACATGCCATGGATTTCTTCTAAGTGGTGGTTCAACTAGTTTAATGAGCTTATTCATTCCCTTTAATTAGCAACTATGGGAAGGTATGTTTCTAGTAAGTATATGTTTAGTTTTGTATTGATGCATATGAATATATACATCGTAATTTATTTTAGGTTGGCTTGATTCAACAAAAGGTGAAGACCTGCTTCAAGTGTTGACATGGTCAAAAGGATAGATATGTCACAAGATGATGACATAGCAAATTATTAGGTCTATTTTGACCATGTTCACCATATGAACGAGTGGGTTACTATGGCAACATAAGTTTATGATTATGAGTAAGTATATTCCTGTTTATATTTTTCATCTTTTACAAATATTTTTTTTATGTTTTACAAATATTTTTGCCAATTACAATGTAAACTAGCAATTGCCATTAATGATTTTAAAATGGAAGATCATGTTGCACAAGTGATCTTTTGAAAATCTTTAAACAAGGTTGTGTTGGAGTGAACTAAAAGAATATTAAAATTCTTCACTGATGTTGTTAGTGCTACTGTGAGAGAGGTCTATAATGAAGACAAAGCAACCCCTATAGAAGGCCATGAGAGGACATGTGAGTTCCATTAGACTCAACCTTAACAAACACATGAGGTTGTATATTCGGCTAGAATTTCAGAAAGAGCATAAATATTAATATGTTGTGAGTGGCTTCATGCACTGATGTGGTGGAGGGAGAACAATCAAGTTGACATTCATAATTTATCAAAACTTGAGTGCTGGCTAGGGTCATGGGGATATTACACATATTAAGTAATTATTACTATTTTACAATTTGAGGTTCACCGATTAATCTTAAAATATAATTATGTAATAAGAACCATTAAATTATATTATGAATATGAAATATATATGGGGACATGAAGGTCATTAGCGAATCTTAAGCCCTCAAACTATATCATGTTTATTCTAATTTTTATTAAAAGAAAACCTCACACTTGGGAATATTGCATATGCACATGTAATAAATTTTCAGAGAGTAAACATTAAAGTTGGTTATGTTTTAAAGTGGGTTGTAGTCTACTACATTTATATGAACTAATATAGTACATTCTTTGGAGTAATTTGTGAATATGGTAGCATTTTAAGAAAGATACATTGGAACATGTCCATATATGCATTGGACAATTGAGGAAAAGGATGTTTAAACGAGTGACTCCTAGTTCTAGTGTAATGGTTGTGAAGCGTTTGTGGGAACTTTGATGAAGTTTCATACTAAAGGTTCCTATATGAAAGATAAAAAACAATACGTTTTAAAAGATGATGTGAGTTTGATGATGTTGTTATTAAGAATAGTTTATGGAAATCAAAATTCAATTTTTAATCAATACTTAAACGGAGGTTATTTATAAAAACTATAGACCAAAGAAATGAATAACAAGTGTAGGATGCTCCAATACAAACCCAATATCCATGTATATTCGATTGGGGATATTCAGATACCTACTTTAATAACCAACATGAGATGTCCTGATAAAGTCGTAGGTCGCGAACCATGTAAAACTTATGTTTAACTAAATGGATCTTTGTGGTAACCACAAAAAATGAGCATGAATTTAGTTTTGTGGTTTTGATGTGAGACACTCTCACATAGTGTGGTGACAAAGCCTACTAACACTAAAAATTACAAAATAAACAAGATAAAAAACTATATAAATACTAAGGTATAAATATTAGGTACATTCTTATAATAAAACCATTCTAATGAATTTGATTCATTCAAGAATTACATCTTATAAGCAAAATATCTTTTATTGTGAACAGATTGATACTCTGAAAGACGTGATTTTGCATGTGTATTATTAGAGCTGATGCATTTAAAAACTACAATAATTTGCTTTTTGTAGAAATTTGAATGAATTAACAATTGCTATGTAGAGGTTTATATTACTTATATGACACAAACACACAACACGCACATACGAGCATGTATACACCAGTCTGTCTCGGGCTTTCTATAGTCTGTCTCGGGCAAGGAAGTAGCTGGCCCAATTCGTGTCCTTAGCGCGTACGGTGTTTGTTCACTGAGGCTGCTTGGAGTTCTCTCTGCAAATTGGCTGAAGTATATTCTGTCGTTGTTTCAGTGCAACTGTCGGTGCTTCCGGAGGTTACACTCAAGGTGGTGGACACAGTGTGTTGGCTCCAACTTATGGGCTTCCAGCCGACAACGTTCCGCAGTTTGAAGTTGTCACTCCGGACGGGTGTGTGTGTGTGTCTATGTACAACCATATAATTGTATTTTTTTGTAGACAATACCGGATTGCCAACCGTTGCCAGAGCAAGGAGTTGTTCTGGGCTCTCCGTGGAGGTGGTGGTGGTACCTTTGGTGTGGTGCTGAGCACTACACACAAGACTCACCCTGCTCCGACAAGCATTGCCAATGTGATTCTCCTTTTCCAGTCGGACGGTGACGAGAGCTTGACAGATTTCCTTGGGCAGTATCAGCCCAGTCTGTCAAACGGAGGATGGGGCGGTTCATTTCACTGGGAAACTTCAATAAACTACAGCTTCCAAATGGCAACCTGGAGAATGCAGAGGTAGTCTGGAAAGAGCTGGTGGATTACATGCACAAGCGCCCCGGATTAACCGCAACAGAGATATTCAGTGTCTACCCAAACTTCCTCACTTTCTTCAATGCCACCTTGTGTGCAGACTTCCCTGGCACGTGCACTGATACTACCGGAGTGAACGAGATCTTTTGCCAGCCGGTTGATTCCAGCTTATCTCTTGAATACTCCCCAAAGGATGTTGCCCAGGCAATGGTCAAGGTCTTGTCTAGGGACTCAGAGAAAGGGACCAGGAAGTACGTGCTTGGAATGAGCGTTGGTGGAGGATTAGGACAAACTGGACACCCCGACTCAGCTGCATTGAATCCAGGGTGGAGGAAATCACAGTGGCATTGCATACTGTCCTCGGAATGGGACGATGATGCAAGCGACAGTTCAAGTTCAAGGACATCACGGATGCAGGGACTTGGCTCCTTACAGTGGAAGCTACTTTAACGAGGCTGACTATAACGAGCCCAACTGGCAGAAGTCGTTCTTTGGTGAAGATCAAGAAGGCTATCGATCCAAACCACCTGCTGGTTTGTCACCACTGCGTTGCAAGCGAAGACTGGAATGAGGACTTAACGTGCAGGAAGATTTGACATGGTCATCAGGGGTCAACCTTAGTCAAAAATTTGACTTTTGTTTAATGACTTTTTGAATGACATCAACTCTAACTCTCTCTCCTCCACTGGAATCCATAAGAATATCCTTATTATTTAGATTATTAAAGTTTGTAAAACATAGTAAAACTACTAAGAGTTTTTCCAGACCTTATCGTAGTTTATGAATTACAAAGTTTAAAAGTTGGTATACTACGTATTTTTTGAAAATGTCGAGTGTCAAATATTCCATGCTCTTTGTATGCGGGCATTTATGAATATATAGCATGCAACTAGTACTGTGGATTGTTTGTGATTCATTTAACCAGTGTATTGTGGGATTTAATGAAGTCATCTAGCCTTGCTCATGCTACTAAAACATCAGGTTTTAAAGTCTCTATCCACCCAGATGACCTGGGGACATACACAAAGCATACCGATCCAGGGCCTCGCACGAAGGGTAGTGCGCATGACCATTTATACGAAACCATAGTTTTGTGAGCATCTCATTTGATCAAAGAAATCATTGGCAAGCAATTCTGCTAATATACAGCCACCCACAAGAACGAGTTCCAAACGGCCATGTAAGTGAAGACTTTGGCGGGCATTCTCGCAATCACTAAAGTATATTGTAATGTATGGATATACATCTTCAGCTGTAGACTCTGTCCTGCATAGGTGCAAACACTGTCAGTTTTCATCACTGAATGTATTTGTATGCATACGGTGTGTGCATAAGTATAAACTTGTTGTTTGATTATGCGGTGAAGTTGAGTAAGATGAAATCCTTATCCAATCATATTGCATGCCTTATGAAGCTTAACGACGAATTACGTGGTCAGGTTGCTCCAAACAAGGTGAATAGTTTTTGCAGACGTGCAGATTCGTAGATACAGGGAGATTCTATATCGACAAAAACTACAGATGGTCCTGTTTACACGAAGATCACTAGGGAGTCTGAGAATGAAACCAGGAACTATCGATATATACCTTGGTATTGGGAATTGGAACCACAACGAAGTTTTCTGCCAGTCAAGTCTTCGTCCCAGTCTTCAATTCGGTCAAACTATTCCGTTTCCGGTTGAAAACCTTATACAAGTTAATATTTTCAGGAATTGTTTACAATAAATCAAAGACACCAAAGAATGAGCCCGGCTTAGTTAGTTTGTTGTTTAGGGTTGAAGTAGCTTTCGGTATAAAACACACGATATTCAAAAGAATACAAATTAGATATTCTTTCAATGTTTTTTATACATATAAGCTTGCGTTTAAAACGATATTGTTTCGTAATTAAAAATCCCACTTGTGACCAAGTGTCTTTTCAATAGGTGAGGTTCCTCAAAAACTCAGCAGCAGTAGCAACGGCTCCACCCGTAATTGCACTTGCTATCACACGCTCGTGGCTCACGTTTGATTCAGTCAGAGAGAAGGCTGCTCCGGTCAACGCTCCCCCAAGCAATGCGTTTTTCTGAACGCAAACAAAACGCATTGGTTTATATGCTATGTGTGGTGCATATAACACTTACCCAGTCGTGAACACCGCGAGCTTCCTGCATGGTGTGGGTCATACCCGCATAGACCCCCGCAACCATTCCTATCCATATAAAATGAGAAGCTAAACTCTTAAACAGAGACTGAATACATACCCCACTGCAAGCACTCCTTTCCCATTTGGTTCACCGTCTTCTCAGCAGACCTCTTGTTTGTACTGTCTGTATTCAAAACCCATCAGAGAGAAATGAGGGATAAACCCTGAAAACCTGTACCTTGAGAGATAATACGGACGGACTCCTGAGCTGCTGCATGGAGAGCGCCCACCTGAGGAACAAATAGAATGTTAAAACATTGAAGTGGTCTCTCTCTCTCTCTCTCGCATACATACCCCTCCGACTTTGATGAACCCATCGACGACTTTGTTGAGCAGAGGATGTCCCAGATCAATGAGAACATCCACATTGGGACTGCTCACACGGGCGTCCAGGCGAGCTTCAGGCATTATGTTGAAGAAGATTTAAGAAATTGATTTCAGCAATAACCTATGAAGAAAACACTGCGATGAACAGATCTAAGGGTTAAGGGCAGTATATGAGGGAAATGGGTTGAGCATTTTCCAGGTCTCGCACCACGTGTTGGATGTAGGAGCTGCTTGTGACATTGCGGCAACAGCGGTGCTGACGCGTGTTGGCCTTCCTATTGGATATCATTGCTACATGACATTGCTAGCGTGGCACCTCATCTCCAAAGCCAACGTGGCTCGAGTAAACTCCTCAGCATATAGGAATATACGTCCCAGGATCTTATACATAATTTAAACATAACGATGTCAAGGACTCTCATATGTTTAAAGACAGGATTATTTTATGGCATATTCTCTTGCTTATGTTTCTATATAATATCATGCATGAGTAAGTAAGCGACGGTTTACACTTGTATATATAGAGAGAGAGACACACACACACACACATCTTCTGTAGAGGGTGTACATGGTGCAATAGGCTAATGACACGAATTGGGCAAACTACTTCCTTGAATTGAACATGAAAGAGACGATGGGGCCAGATGAAAGATGCCCGGCATCTGTAGCTGTTATTGAGAGGATATTCCGGATAAAGAGGAATATTACGAGATTGTGTACAAGAACAATAAGACGGATACAGAGTGGCTGGATCAGTTGAAAGAGATCAGTGCCTGTCGTATCCCAAGACGCTTTCTGCAGAGCAGATGCCCCAAATGGGCATTTGCAGAAATATAGTTTTGAATGTGTATTATACAACGCAGTTGATGTATGTATATTTGTATGTGCTGTTATACACTGATATGCATCTGGTAGATCTATAGCATGTGATATCTCTCACATACGCACACATGCACAGATGTTTTGTGATATGTATTTGTCTTCAGTATATTACAATTGAAGGTAGCATTATATAAAGTTATACCAGACTTGCAAGATGTTGAAGCATAATATCGATTCTTATTGGAGGCTCATTGTGATGCAGCTCACTCGTTAAAGTTTTTCTTTAATATATATAGTTCGACAACCTCGAGACTAGATAAAAAAAAACAGAAACTCAAATAATTTTATATCACGGTTTATATAAAGAAAATGTATATTCCTCACTATATTAAATTATTTTATTAAGTAATAATAAATTGTTGTCCTGGTTACAATATTAGACACATCATATATACCGTATATATTTGAGTTACTTACAATTTTGTCGCAAGAAAAACCTATACCTTAGTCTACATTAGGACTTACATAAGCATCTATAATAGGACAAGAAAATCTGGATAATATTAGAGGGATGTTAGATACTAATTTACATTTATCAAATCACACAAAAGAACATTCTCGTGTATCAAAACTCATAAAAGAACATTAACATTAACTAAACAAGGTATAAAATGTCTTAAATATGTGATTTTACTATAAAAAAAACTACTATAAAGATTGTACATCCATTAAATAGGGAAATTATGACATAGCCTTCACCTTGAATGGATAGACATGCAATCTTTCATAAGAAACTGTATATCTTAAATACATTATTTTAACTTTATAAAAACACATTTAAACTTTTTTTAACTTGAGGTTATATTCCCATAATTGGTCGAACATATGAGCTACTTCTTTAAATGATTTTTCTCAAAATTCCTTAGTGAACCATGATGTTATCCAAGTACTTACACTATATCAAAAACTCATCATCAAAAACTTTATTTATTATATACTAAAATGTGACATGAACAAAAATTAAATTGAAAGGCATAACAAGAAACTTATATAAATTAAAAAGAGTTTGAAATGATATGTTGGGAACATTTTCTAGAATTATAGGAATATATAAAAAGATCTAATTTAGTAAATTAATGATTTTTACTTAATTGATTCTGTGTGTTTAACAAAGATAACTATCATGTTCTATAATAACATTTATAAGATGATAATACATTATGAATTACTTAAATTCATCACTATGTAAAACTTTGTTACACAAGGACTGAAAAAACATTGAAATAACTTTTTATCTAGCAACTTCAACACATTTTCACATGATAATCAACTTTTATTAACTTCAACACACATTTCTACATGATAACCAACTTTTTTTAAAGACTGCCATCGAATAACAACTTTGAAAGGTAAAGAATCTCTCATTTAAATATAATGTTGTGTTTAAACCTTAATAATATGGATTACATATATAAAGAAAATCTGAATAATGTTTCAATAATTGTTGTAGTTGGAACACTCACTTTGAAGAAGTTAATTCAATTGTTACTTGCACACCTTTAGAGTTCTTCTAAAACTTCAGGTTCATACATGATTATATTTAACAAAATTATTGTATGCTCATGCATAATTGCATTTGACAAAACCGTTATACATATTTGAGATACTTTATCCAAAGGAAAAGATAAATGACATAAAAATATCAATTATTAAGGTCCAAATTAAAAATTTATATTATATTGTATGCATCCAAATACACCAAAATATATAAAAATTTTAATGTGAAAAACACATGGAATTACAATTCATTTGTATAAGCCTTAAACTTGAATAAGTGTGGATGAAATAACACGAGTACATCATTGCTATATAAAACATGTAAAGGTTCTTTCGTAGCATAATTAACCATATTAGTAAAAATTAAAGAAATACTAAACATATATTAATATATAAGTACTATGTAAAAAACCTTGTAATATAAATGGAGACAATTATCTCTAAGGAGTTTACAAAGTTTGAAATGAAAAAGAAAATAAAAGATTAAATAAAAAAGTGTTGGGTGTTTTTGTAACTAACACACCTACTTGTTTCTCATCTCCTTATGCAATATCTACAAAAACAACATCTACAATAGCAACACGGCAATTCTGACTTGGACACCAACCTAGATATGGTGATTATCAATTAAGAAAACATTAATATTATTAATAAGTATGATCAAGAACATAACAAGTTCAACAAAATATTATTGATAAGTATGATCAAGAACATAACAAGTTCAACAAAAAAATTATTGCCATTCTAAATATGATTAACACCATTAAACATGAGTTATTTTTCCACTTATAAACACATGACACAAGAGCATTGAATGTTAGAGAAGTGATTGAATTTTGAGACATGTAATTGTATTTTAAGAGTCGTTTAAAACATTGTGTACAAGTGAAAGCTTCTTTCATAATGACAAGACTCAATGCACAGACACAACCTACAAAATCAAGTCCAAGGGTGAGTCATCATATTAATACTCATTTCAAATATGAAGTTTTTAAAATGCCTTATCAGAATCTTCAATTTAACTTTGCTTGAGATGTGAACCAAGACTATATTACTATTTGTAAATAAACTTACCAGTGGTGAACGACTAAAGAGCAATGTTTAGGAGACATAATGATAACTTACAAATGCATTGTGTAACTACTATTCACCCAATAATATGTGACAACATTAAAGAAATAAACTAATCAAATAATGAACATCTACATTCACAATACCTTCAAAATGTGGATTTAATTGAGGGGAGCTTCAACTTGAATTTGCAAGTATTGAATTAAATAATCATTATGTGAATTAATTATTCTAAAAATTGCTGTTTCATAATCATACAAAAAGAAATAAGAAAAGAAGAAAATTAAAAAGAAATTTTATTAAACATTACCCGCTTCTCCACATAATACATAAGAAAGACATGAAACATTTGTATTCAAAATCAATATTTTATATAATATATATATAAAGAAAACATAAATTTTGACATGTATAATATTGTATAATTCTATTAATAACTATTAAATGAAATTTAAAATGTATTGATGAGGTATTAATGATATATGTCGAATAAGATTTATTACGATAGTTACCTCAGATTATGACTATTGGTAGGGCATTGATGATAGAGACACACCTACACACTAAATAAATTTTTATATAAGACGTTGGTTTATCAATAATTAAAAAATAAAATACACCAAAATAAGTCAAAAAATATTTTGAATTGCTCAATTCAAGTGAATAATGCTTAGTGAAAAGAAGAGGATGCGCTGCTATCGAGTATGGAGATTACAAGACGATGTCACGCCATTATAATATTTGCCTAGACTGCTTTCCTTTGAAATGGTTATATTGGACAGGTAAAGAAGCTCTTATGCACTGCACGCGTGCGAGCGTGTGTTGGTGTGTGAGATAGAGAGACAGAGAACACCCAGACATTAAAGGTATTATTTCATAGGCAATGGACATCTTCAAATATATGAAGTACTAAACCATCGTGGTTTGAAGTACAAAGCCATCATGTTTAAACTGAGTTCACACAATTTTCCCCTTCCATAACGTCCTGTTTTCCTTGTCATAATACCAAGGCTGAACAACAGTATCCGTCGGACCATCCAAACACACGTTGCCACAATCAGTTTCCATATGCTGGGTTATACAATGGATTTCTTTAAGCGTCCCGCCACGCATCCGATCGGGTTCAAATGAAAGATGCCCGGCAAGCTGCAGCTGTTATTGAGGAGGATATACCGGACAAGGTGAGGTCCCCAGAGGAATACCACGAGATTGTGTACGGATCAACAGGACGGCTAGAGAGTCGCTGTGCCAGTTGAAGGAGATGTTGTATCAGGCAAGCCGTATTCACCAAGGTATAAGTGCTTGTCATGTCCCAACAGGTTCACTTATGGCAAACCCCATGAAAGCTGCGGGGAGAACAAAATAAGGAGAGAGTGTAGGCAATGTAACACTTTCTGCAGATTGGGTATTTGAGTTTTGATTGTGTATTATTGTCAATCTATGTATATTTATATTTGTTGTTTATACTCTTAAGGAAAGAAGAAATCTCTCTCTCACACACCACAAGCAAGCAAGCAGTAGGTAGCATTATAAAGTTTAAGACTAAAGCATAGATTTGAGTGTTTTAAAAATATATGTGAGTGGTGTTGAACAAACAAATAGTCAAATTTGTGACTAAAGTTGACCCCTGATGACCATGTCAGATCTCCTGCACGTTAAGTCTCATTCCAGTCTTCGCTTCCAACACAAATGGTGACAAACCAGCAGGTGGTTTGGATCGATAGCTTTCTTGATCTCCAAAGAGACGTCCATAATGCTCACCAAAGAACGACTTCTGCCAGTTGGGCTCGTTATAGTCAGCCTCGTTAAAGTAGCTTCCACTGTAAGGAGCCAAGTCCCTGAGAATCTGGTTAGCATCTTGATGTCCTTAACTTGAACTGCTTCACTTCCTCGGCTTGCGTCATCGTCCCATTCCGAGGACAGTATGCAATGCCACTGTGATTTCCTCCACTCTGGATTCAATGCAGCTGAGTCGGGGTGTCCAGTTTGGCTAATCCTCCACCAACGCTCATTCCAAGCATGTACTTCCTGGTCCCATTCTCTGAGTCCCTAGACAAGACCTTGACCATTGCCTGGGCAACGTCCCTTGGGGAGTATTCAAAGAGATAAGTTGGAATCAACCGGCTGGCAAGGATCTCGTTCACTCCGGTAGTGTCAGTGCATGTGCCAGGGAAGTCTGCACACAAGGTGGCATTGAAGAAAGAGAGAAAGTTGGGGTAAACACTGAAGATCTCTGTTGCGTTCAATCCGGGGGTGGTTGTGCATGTAATCCACCAGCTCTTTCCAGACTACCTTTTGCATTCTCCAGGTTGCATTTGGAAGCATGTAGTCAATGAACATATTGGGGTTTCCAGTGAATGAACGCCCGCCATCCTCCGTTTGACAGACTAGGCTGAAGCTTGACGTACTGCGCTCAAGGAAATCTGTCAAGCTCTCGTCACCGTCCGACTGGACAAGGGAATCACATTGGCAATGCTTGTCGGAGCAGGGTGAGTCTTGTGTGTAGTGCTCAGGACCACACCAAGGTTACCACCGCCACCTCCGCGGAGAGCCCAAAACAACTCCTTGCTTGTTCTGGCAACGGTTGGCAATCCGGTATTGTCTACAAAAAATACAATTATATGGTTGTATACACACACACACACGGGAGCGCTAAAATCTTACACATACCCGTCCGGAGTGACAACTTCAAACTGCAGAACGTTGTCAGCTGGAAGCCCATAAGTTTGGAGCCAACACACTGTGTCCACCACCCTGAGTGTAACCTCCGGAAGCACCAACAGTTGCACTGAAACCACCGGCGACTATGACTCCGCGTTCATGGTTTTCTTTATAAAGTTGTGCCCACTGAACTCCTGCTCCCACAGTGACAGAGGTTACAGCACCATCTCCTGTCTGGCGGCAGTTATCCTCCACAAAGTTGTCGTGGAATTTGAGAAACTTGAGGTTGTGAGTCCAAATGCTGAGGGCTCCCCGGCCACTGCTTCGTCCGAGGTAGTCATGTCCGGTGTTCTTGATAACAAGACGGATGTTGTGTTTGAGAGCAAATGCAAATGCCTTGGATGCATGAGCCGGCTCACTCATGTTTACTGCATATACGGGGACAGTCCCTTGGGCGCATGTGTGGTTTCTGTCTGAATTGATGTAGCAACTCTCACCGTGTATCGTGTCCCAGAGTGGGTGCTGGGAGGATCCAACTTGGTCCGATCTCCATTGTGCATCTATCCATTTTAATTTGGCCTCATTGCATGTCCCTTCATCATAGTTTGGATCATAACATGGAGAAGCTGCAGGCCTGCAAAAGACTGGTGTTTAGTATGTTACGAATAATTTTTAAGTACAGAAAACTTCACCTTGGTTGGAGCAAGCGACCACCTAAGTCATCGTTGAAAGCGCTCCACTCTGAAGGAGTAGGCCAACATGGCTCGTCAGGCATGCAATGACATATCTCACTAGCTGCTGATGAACAAGCGAAAAGAACGAAGCAGCAAGTTACTAAGAGGAATGGACGGGAAGCCATTGCTGGATGTCGAAGCTCAGCATTCGAGCTGCTCTTATACCCCCAAACCCGGCATATTTCTGTAATCACGTCGCTAATACTGCATAATCCTGAGATTAATTTGGTAAATCAAGCAAACAAGATTAACTTCGTACAACTTATAATATACTTGAAACATGCCAGAAATACATCTCTCTCATATAAGCATATGTTCAGGGTAGGAATATATATATATATATATATATATATGACACATGCACTCTTTATAAATACAACTTGAATTGCATTACCAAATATAAGTCAGTAACATAAATAAGTACTAACTCTAAACTTTGCAAGCAGCAAAGCACGAGCACCAATTAAGAGAAATGCAGAAGAACCTGTACATTCAAAGGTGTGCATAACGCCTCTTCTTCACCACCGGAGCCTTGGCAACGCCAATACCACCGTCATCAAACACTTCATCGTCGTCCTCATCGTCCATAAAAGACCCATTGTCTGAGATGGTCGACTGCAGATCCTGCACTCCGTCAAACAGCTTGGACTCATTGACCTTCTCAAAAGGGACAAGTGGGCATTCCTTGATTTGAAAGTTCGCCGTCTCAGAAACCCTGAACCAGTCGCAGTCACGGACCCATTCTGACATCTTCTTGTAGCGCTCCTTAAACGATAAGCCCTTGACAGTCACCACTTTGCGAAGCTCCGTGAGCATGCTCCCCGCAGTCTGCTCCATTCCCGCAATCTGTCGCTGGATAACGGCCGCATACGCCTGCTCCTCGGAGACGTAAACCCCAACTAGACAGATCTGTGGGGAGGAAACCGGCAGAGCAATGGGATCCCCATAGCCGCTGCTGCCACCGTCGAGAGGAGATGATACATTCCCCAAGCTACGCTGGAGAACAAATACCTTGTTATGGCGCCCACCGGAGGAAGACGAAGCCTTGTTCGGCATGAATCCTTGCAGAGAATGTAGATCCCAGCTAGGGTCGCTTCTTCTCTCTCCTCTGTATTAATTTGAAAATCGCCGAGGGGGAATCCGACCTGGATCCACGTGTCACTGCTGACATGTACAAGTAACGGTATGAGATTTTTGTGGTCAGCTCGTCAAGTTTAGAACATTTTAACAAATGAGCCCAGGTTCGAACCTATTAAAAAAAAAACACGACTCTATTGAAATGAATATCCCTCTACGAGGGCTCCTACATGATCACGGCTCTCTCTCAACGATCTCTAGGCCTCTTGGTGAAACAGCAACAGATGCGTTCCTGTATATAAATTTAGCAAATACCTATATACGATGGTGTATAAGATTTTACCATGAAAGACATCTGTTTATGGTCGCTCCTAGGGGGAAGAAGACGGCGGCGTGTTTATTTCGTTCTGGCTTCCACCAAGTTCTCCTCTCTTCTGGTCCACAGCCTTCTGGAATATAGCCGAGAAGTCATCTGCAGAGGCGGGATTGTTCACATCCCACTGGCCGAACTTGGGTATACTCGCTACAAGCCCCTCTGTCTATTAAACAATTATAGTTAAATCTATCTGGATCCGCAGAGAAATCATACACTTACTGGATCGGAAGGGCGGCTTCTTACGCCTGGAGAAGACGAAGCAGGACTCAAACCCTTGTTCCGGAGAGGAGATTTCGCAGCTTCTGTGGATCGGCGCTCCCTGTAAGGGCTGGCGGCTACGCCATGGCTACCTCTATTGGACCCACCTGAGGAGCTTTTGTGGTCCTCCTGATGATTCATAGCTGCTCTCTAATTGCCAATCTCTAGCAAATATACCTCCATGGGAAAATGTACAAATGACACTTGGGAACAAACGATTACCCTTCCGGTTTAAGATTATATCCACTTGCTAATTCCAAGCGTCACAAGCAACCCCTCAGCTGCCAGTTTAGAGCTACTCTGGCATGTGGAAGTTGAAGAATGTCATATCTCCGAACACCCGTTTAGACCCGGAACTCTTGTATACGACCGTGACATTTCAACTATATAAATCTGGATTGTTAGTAACTTATCCAAGTTTTTAGACATTTTTAAAGAGACCATCCAACCCCAGTTTATTGTCTCTCTCGTTCCCCCGTTTCTACCTAATTCTACACAACAACAACAGAGCTCCTTTAAAAAAGAGAGAGGAGAAGAATCTCAGCCCTGCTGGAAATGAGCATGTTGGTTATACAAACACTTGAAGGAAAAGGACTTATCTCCACATCATGCAGACATGACCGCACAGTTGAACACGAATCCTGCAGGTACCAGCCCGGCAACGAACCGCCAGTTAACGGGTCCGTCCTCGGACGGTCTCCATGCATAGATAGCGTCACCGATCAAAAGAAGTTGTCCGTCCATGGCTTTGAACGCTACACCCCATCCACTACTGGAATCTGCCTTCACAGGGACGTCCCCAATCACTTTCCAGACGTTGGTCGTCTTACAGTACTTCTTCAGCTGCCGTGAAGAAGTATCTAGACTAAACAGTTGATTCTCCACCACGGCTACTAAAGGTGGTGCCTTGTTGTCCGAGTCGGACCGTGTCGGACACATCTGTGGAATCTCTCTCCACGTCCCGGACTCCGGATCGTACTCTTCCCCACAACTGAGCTCCCCGTCAGAGTTCACTCCCCCAATTACGTAAAACTTGCCGTCCATATAGCAGCCTGAACAAAGCTTCCGTTTCTTGATCATGTCCGGGAGTGCCTCCCATCGCTCAGTAGCCGAGTCATAACGTTCAGCTGCTCGAAGCTCGGACTGATTCGAATCCATCCCGCCGGCTACAAATGCGTGCACTCCGCAGCTTGCCTGTGCGTATAACCAGCGCCTAGTGATCATTGGCGGTGCGCGGAACCACTTGTCCGTGATGAGATCGTATCCCCAGATGCAGTGACCACCAACTTCGCGTCCGACTACAAGGAGCTGAGTTCCGGCTGTGAGAGACTCCTTGTCGCAGATTGAGAAGCATGGGTCGGAAGGAGTCGGTGGCAAAGGGCGCCACCGTCCGCCGTCCAGGAGACAAAACGCCGCCAGACCGACTGTCCGCTGTTTAGGAGATAAACCCACTGCTCCGAGATGCCGAGTCTCCTCCGATCTCTGTACAATTCCCCGCTTCTAAGCAGAGAGCAGAATCTCTTGCTTACCGTGTAATACCGCCCGTAGTAAGATCTAGGCAGGCGAGCAAGACAAAGCCGAGCAACGTCCCCGAGTCCCGGGATGAGTGGACAGCTCTCGCTATCGACTTCCATTGGACTCGGAAGAAAATCATTTGCCTGCACGAATCTGCCATTAGCTCCAATTTTGACCTTCTTGGATCTGCTGAGGATTAAATCGGGTGCCGGATCAGATCCCACTGACGGATTGATGTGCCGGCAGCAATGCTTGTAGCTATTGCAGCCCTTGAGGAGACTTCTTGCCTGAAGCTCTAGCTCTTTGGAATCCATACATCTGCCACAGGGAGGATGTTCGGACTCTCTGTTCTGAAAATTCTCCATGTCAAGCTGGATCGACCGAATCGGGGAAAATGCCTCGCATGGACGGATCTACCTCAGAAATCAAGGGGCAAGCAGCGGATTGCCAGGAAGAAACATGTAGTGCAGGCATCCACAGAGCACACATCCAAAAATGCAGAACCGATTCGCAAAGCAACAGGCCATAGAAGAGCGACTAAAGAAGTTCCGAACAACAAGTCGGAAACTTGAACATACTGTCCGAGAACCGAGCTACCCAAAGAATGCAACTACGCAATGTCGCCAAGAACACAAGATCGACACGCTCCCACAGTTCTAGGACGCCCTAACCCTAATCCATCTTCCCAGCTTCATGGATATGGCGGACATTTTCCCTGTCTCAGAGCTTCATGGCTATGGCGGACGCACCGCCACCACGGGCAGTGTATTCCCCGTGCGGTAGCTTTACAACGGCCAGGATGTTGCGCAATCAACAGTCACAAACCCGCCACGATTGTCCGAATCCGATGGACGAGATCACGAAGGACTAACCAATGTATATGATGATTGTTGTTGGGTTTGTCCAAATGGGACGATTTTCGACAGCGACTCTTACATAATAGATTGTGGTTAATTTTTTTAAAATTTACTATAGTAAAAAATTAAATTTCTAGTGCCTCCTTAAATGCATGAAGAGGGCTTGAATGATTTTCTTACGTTACAACGAGCTTTTGTTGGCACTAGTTGACTTCACCCCGCCAAGAAATATGAATGAGTGCACACTTGGGTTTACCATGCAGAATTCAAGGGAGAACATAAATCCCCACAATCAATATATATATATAAATCCCCACGTTTAATTAATTCCAAGCAGAATTTCTACTACTGATGAATAATGACCTCATATGCTTGGAAGATAGAACAGCCAAATACATTGAAAGGAAGAATGTGATTCTTTAGTCAACATCCTTGGTATATGATACGTGAGATCAAATCTAAACATATCACATTAAGCTTTAAACACAGCACATCATTGCACCTGGCTATGACCACACACACGCACGCACGCACGCACACATATAATATATATAGTAAGCACTACTACTACTACTAGAAATCGAGGGGTACTTTGATTTGATTCCAAGGTATTTTAGATTTTTCTAGTGGAGTCCTTTTCATGAACACCTCTCACCTTGAACAAATATAAAAGCATCAAACTAGCAATAAAGAAAGGACAGAAATGCTCAGCACCACATGCAAACACAGCTAAAATATGTGTTTGTGGTGCCTTGGAAGGATGTGAAAACACATATAATATATGTCAATCAATCAAGCCACAAGCCTATGATGTCCAACTACCTACATATTGTGGGAATTGTTTACTATTTACATTTATATGTTAGTATCCCAATAAGCAACTTGTACACTCTATTATATGTGCTTTATCTCTAATTTACACTTACACATGGTACATCCAGGCTTGATTGCAAGACCCGCAACTAGCTTCTCCATGCCGACGATTTCTCGAGAGCCGCATCGTCCTCCCACCATGTTGTTGTCTATATTTTAATAGAATTATATACATATACTTTAATATATATATCTACGACTCACCTTATAGCCTCGTCTTAAGAACTCCATATTGCTTCCCTCTTTCTCTTGTAAACCGAGAGCCCGTAACAACTCCTCTTTAAACTGCATACACATGGGGACTGATGTATAAACATAATAAGAAATAAGATATATAAGAAACCTGTCCTAGTGTAAAGCGCTGCTTGTCTTCGGCGACGCAGGCATAAACACCGTTGGTTTGTTGATCATGACTTGCCATGGACCTGATTAAAAACAGTGTTAACAAATGCTTACACATCAAAGCTTAAGCAGACAGAATCAGACCAGGATACAGTCTCAGCAGTGCTCCGCTGTAATTAACGATAAACGGTGCGAAAGGTACGTTCTGGAAAGGAAATATAGTGGTCCATCATCAGAATCTAGAGAAGACAGGAATATATAAATACACACACGTACACGCGCGAACACATCTACACGAGTGTATATACTATATAATATTTATGTGTGTATTTATTTACCTTGGAGTAATCTCGAGTACGAATGTAAAATGCAGGGAGGAACTGTGACAAGAACTCGTATTGAAGTTCCTTACTTGGAAATCCAAGCAATCCAAGATCTGACCTGTCCTAATCCTTTAAATCTCAGTTCTCGCGAAAGTATATATATTATCCACGTACCTCAATGTGTCAAGCTCCAAGTTGAACATCACCACGGATGCGTCTCCAACTACGGATTCCTGCACTTTTGACCCCACAATAATGAAAATCCACTGGATTAGTTATAATTACTTGCTTTATTAATGGTGCACTACATTAAAGTAATGTAAAACTCATATTTATTAACATTATTGTTGATATGTACTATAGATATAGCTAGCTATATTACGTTGTTAATGATATGTTCACGTCGTTACTTGAAAATGACTATCTCCACCCTCATTAAAATCAAATAACTTACAACCTATATGAATAGTCATTCAACGCGCACACACACACACACCACATGCTTACCACGTAGTTTGAACACCCGGTAGCTCATTGGTGCTACAGTTAACTATGATGTACATAGACGGCGTTGACGTTGAGTCCCATTTCCCCGAAATATCTTCAGCGAAATCCAGCTCAAATGCACTTCTTAATGCTTTGAAAAACCCCTTTGTTCTTCCGCCTGGGACGTCATCTAAGCAACCTAGGCTTACACCAGTACTCTGTAGTAATGAAGAAGTAGAACACTCTCTCTCTCTCTCTCTCTCTCTTCTCTCTCTCTCTCTCTCTCTCTCTCTCTCCTCTCTCTCTCCTCTCTATATATATATATATATATATATATATATATATATATATATAACTTTACAAGATCGAAAGCGGATTGAAAGACCCGGGATGCTCTACGTTTCTCTGGATTGTCCGGGAAGACCTAAGTTTATATATTACATATAAAGAAACGAATAAGAAAAAACAAAATTCAGCACATACTATCTTAGAAGTGATTCCTCTAACTACATTTAGCTTGTTAGCAAAGGCCAAAGCTAACTGTATGTTTGCATCGATAAAGTCGTCTGATGACCCCTGCATTCAGTAAAAGCTTCACTCAGGTCCACTATAAACTATATGTGTGTGTGTATAGACGCACACACACATATACATATACATATACACACTCATACCTTGTAGCTCGAAACGTTACTTGGCATGGCCTGTAGTAAGCAAAGATATTCATTATTCATCATTCATCTCCTCTCTCTCTCTCTCTCTCTCTCTCTCTCTCTGCCTGCATGCACATGTGTTTCATATTTAAATATCCCATTGGCGGCTTTCTTGTATCGTGATTCATATTTTCAAGTGCACAATTCTGCGTTATAATGTATGCGTCATATACATACGAACACACACACCACACACACAACCACCACACATGCAAGAATAGTGTCTGTTTTGACAAATAAACAACCATACAGAAGAATACATGTTATGGCTTCCGTACACATTATCTATGTAAACATAATATCTGGTATCCTGTGTATATACTTTAATAATATACACTTACGGGAATTCTACTTCCAGCCTGTTGCATCCACCATCAAGAGCAAAACACGTACATCTAACAGCGTCTGCAAAATGTAAATAAACGATAAGAATGTCAAACTTCGCCTGTGTGAGCGTGTATATAAAGCACAGTTTCTGGAGACACACACATCCACCACCTCACACAATGCCATACCATTTATAATGACTTCATAAGATTCGGGTCTGTAGGTTGCAACACCTTTCTGGGGATCTGTAGTGCCACTTGTGCTGCTTACAGATGATGAAGTAGCAGAAATTCTCCACAGATCGAGGCGCCCAATCGAAGAATATATACAACTGAGCCCTGACACTGTAGTGGACTCACAGAGATCGAGCTAGGAATGCGCCATGCCACAAGCATAGCGATCGCCATGGAAGCTAAACCCCGACCTAAACCCGTTTAGCTTAAGAAAGTTTTGGAGGGAAATCATACCGCTGTTTACGTGGCGGAATGTCGTGGTTCTCATCTGGATAAGCCGGTGACGTGGAAAAATTCCAGCCGTGGAATTGCTGATTCTACGGATTAGGGCATACTGTGTGTTTTTTTCCAACAAAGAGCAAGCGCAGCGGGATCGTCCCTATTCGATTCACTCGTGTCGATGGCAGCTACAATGCAAGTCGCAGTGCAGGTAAATTCGCATCTTTATTTAATTCAATTATGTAATTTTCAGCTAAAACCATTGGACTCTCGTATAGGCTTCTGCACCACCCATTGGTACAAAAACGTCATTAGCATCTGCATTCTTTGGGAATAGTGTTAGAAAGCATGAAGTGAGCTCATGTAATTGCATTCGGAGCAAAGCACGGATTGTTTGCGAGGAGAACAGGTGGATTTGGAGGAGAAGCAGACGGACAAAGACAGGTGGAAAGGCCTTGCCACAGATATATCGGATGATCAACAGGATATCACCAGAGGGAAAGGCTTGGTGGACACGTTGTTTCAGGGTCCACAAGGTGGAGGTACACAGGTACCCATCATGTCCAGCCTTGAGTACATCAACACTGCCCAGCGAACGTAAGTTCGTTATATAAATCTCGAAAACGTACGGCATGTGTGCGTGCGTGTGTGTTAACTTGATAGTTATTTGTTTACTCAGGTATAATTTGGACAACATAAAAGATGGATATTATATTGCTCCCGAGTTTATGGATAAACTAGTTATTCATATAGCTAAGAATCTCATGGACCTTCCAAACTTAAAGGTGAGCGTTTATTTTTCATTCTGTGGGTAGGTCCCCTTAATCACATTTTTTAAGTTAATTATTTTAACGATTTATTTGGTATATATAAATTTTCTTAAATACTTTATTTTTTCCTGGTTTTCAGTATTTGCCAATTAACTTAATTATCACTAATACAAAAGGGGCTGTATACCATAATCGTCCCCATTCTGTTGATATTTTTCATACGAATGTGCACAGAGAGAGAGAGAGAGAGAGAGAGAGAGAGAGAGAGAGAGAGCCTACATACGTATATATTTATACACACATGTATTTTTCTCATCGTAAGAGACACTTGCAGGTGCCTCTTATACTTGGTATCTGGGGAGGCAAAGGACAAGGGAAATCTTTTTCAGTGTGAGCTTGTATTTTCCAAGCTGGGAATAAAGTAAGTGGTTTTCAATATATCACACGCACACACGCACACACACACGAAGCTAACATGTATTTCTTGTTGGAGTCCTATTGTGATGAGTGCTGGTGAGCTTGAAAGCGGAAATGCTGGTGAGCCTGCAAAGCTTATAAGGCAAAGATATCGTGAGGCAGCAGATATCATAAAGAAGAAAGGACAGATGTGCGTACTGTTTATCAATGATCTGGATGCTGGAGCTGGCAGATGGGAAGCACCACACAGTACACAGTTAACAACCAGATGGTTAATGCTACACTTATGAACATTGCTGACAACCCCACAAATGTTCAACTGCCTGGTATATACAAGAAAGAGGAGATACCCAGGGTCCCAGTCATCGTCACAGGTATATATATATATGTATATTTATTTATGTTGTGTATTGTGCGTGTGGATTAAGTATAACTAGCTGACAGGTAACGACTTCTCAACGTTGTATGCGCCTTTTACGTGATGGTCGTATGGAGAAGTTCTACTGGGCTCCTACACGGGAGGATCGGATTGGTGTTTGCAAAGGCATCTTCAGAGCTGACAATGTTCCTGATGAAGATATTGTTAAACTCGTCGATACTTTTCCAGGACAATCCATTGGTGTGTGTGTGTGTGTGTACTTGACTTGCATTATAATATATATGTGTGTACATATATCTTAATCCTTGGTGTGTTTGCAAGACTTTTTTAGTGCTATAAGAGCTCAAGTTTACGATGACGAAGTTAGGAAGTGGATTTGTGAGACCGGGGTCGATAACATGGGTTCCAAACTGGTGAACTCCAGAGAAGGACCACCAACATTTGAGAAGCCTCGAATGACTATGAAGAAGCTGCTCGAATATGGTAATATGCTTGTTAAAGAGCAAGACAATGTGAGGAAAATCCGGCTATCTGGGAAGTACCTCAAAGAGGCTGCCCTTGGAGATGAAAATGCGGATGCAAAGACACCGTATTATGGTACGTTCGATATAATATACTGTAATGTATTAAATACATATATGCATATATGCATGATATAAATATTATGAACAGGAAAGGCTGCACAACAGGTGAAAGTTCCAGTTCCTGAAGGATGCACCGATCCCAATGCTCAGAATTTTGATCCTACGGCTAGAAGTGACGATGGCACTTGTGAATACGATTTCTCTCAGGATACTGCCAAGGCCGATGCTGTGAAACAAGACAACCTCTATGGTAACACATCAAAATCTATGTTGTTGTGTGTGTGTACATAAACACGTGTACTTGTCTTCAGGAAAGGCTGCACAACAAGTGAATTTACCAGTGCCTGAAGGATGTACAGATCCCAATGCTAAGAACTTTGATCCGACAGCCAGGAGTGACGATGGAACTTGTGAGTATGAATTTTCTGAACCAACCAAGATGGACGCTGTGAAGTCAGATATCAATGTGAAGCCAGAAACCAATGATTTCTATGGTTAGTGCGTTACTTATAGAGACAGGCTTAACCAACGTCTCACGTATTCCTTCCGCGTGTATGTGTGCTATACGTTCACACTTCTTCTCCTCCAGGAAAGGCTGCACAACAGGTTAAGCTTCCAGTACCGGAAGGATGTGCTGATCCGAACGCTGTCAACTATGATCCAACAGCTAGGAGTGATGACGGATCCTGCACATATGACTTTGAGGAGAAGTAATGCACGAACCTTACGCGTTATTGTTGTTTATATATGTGTGTAACCCCGTTCGGTACGTTTCATATACGTGCATATGTACGTATGATAGTTATGTTGGTTTCACATACATGTGAAGCATTATGCTGATGTTATTTTCTTAACGTTTTCTAGAACTAGTGTTGTGGGCAAAGAAACAAAGGAAACAAAGTCAAAAGGCACGAAACCTGAGGAGAAGAAAGAAATTAAGGGTAGGCTGTCTCTAGCACTTCAGAGTCTGTCTGTCTGTCTGCTCTCTCGCTCTCTCTGTGTGTGTGCGCGTGCGCACGTGTGTGTGGAGTTTTAATCGATATGTTACCATGTTTTTTTCAGGAGTTTCCCAGAGAAAGTTTTGAAGGCTACGTTGGCACTGATCTTGCTGCCATTTAGTAAAAGGTATGTGTAGCTTTGAGAAGTGAGTGCATATTAAAATGCTTATCTTATATCCCCCTCTGCATTATATAAGTTATATTATGTAGAAGCTAGTTGATAGAAGTCACATTTCTTATAGGCACTGAGCGACTTGTTGTTTTTGGCAGATGATATTCTGCAAATAATGCCAACCTCTGGCTCTTATGTATAGTTTAGAGGTAGAGGTATAATATATATATATATGTGCATACTGAAAATAAAAGGACATACGCCTCTGTGCTGTTTGTGTAACTAACATTGTATACAGTAATATATGCAGCAAATTCTCAAGTGAACTATCATATTTAGAATCTCCCATTCGTAAAAGAAGCTTAGTTGTTCAGTTCATGCTATTGTATCTTGGAAGAGTTTCGGGTTTTGCTGAGGCTGGGATAGCCCCCAGGCAGAAGACGATAGGTACACAGTAACCCAGAAGGTGTATTTCGATGTTCAGGTTGATGGAGAAGAGTGTGGCAGGATAGTTGTGGGGCTGTACGGGGAAGATGTTCCCATTGGAGCGAGACGTTTTGGGGAGATAGCAGTGGGACAGAAGGGAGTGAGCTACAGGAAACGGGAGTTTTACAAGATTACTAAGAAGTACATACAGAATGCAGGACTGAGAACGTTCAGCTTGAGTGGGAGAGTGAAAGACACAGCGAGGTTTACAGGGGGTTTGACAGCTGAAGAGCTGGTAAAAGAGATGAAGAATCTGGATGAGGTCGGTAAGAGGCCCACAAACACTAAATGGTCTGTCTCCCTTGTGACTATAGATGCTTCGAAGCCTCCAGCCAAACCGAAACTCATTGCCCGTGACGGAAAGTTTGAAGTCGTGTACGAGGAATCCCGGCCGGATCCAAATGGGACCGAGTTCTGTATTGCTTACGAGGATGCTCCTGAGCTCGATCAAACCAACCTTGTTGTAGGGAGAGTTGTCCAAGGGTTTAATGTGGTACAGATGATTGCAAGCACGAGAGTTGTCAAAGACAATACTAGCAATCCCTACTTCCAGTAAGTTTCTCTCCTCTCTCTCACACACACATACACACAATCATACATTATAGAGTTTAACACACACAATCATACATATAAAGTTTATATAACTCCCTCCTCTCACACACATACATAACGTATAGCGTATAAAGTTTAACACACGTACATACAACGTACGTACGTGTGTTAAACTTTATAGTCCATGATACTTTGCATGCATGCGCAGGACTGCCAAGTTAATCGGTGACACACGGGCAGTGGTCGCCGAGAGAGGATTCAACAGACCCTACGCAAAGATCATCATATCCAAGTGCGGAACCGTCGACGACTTATAAGCAAAAGTCTCGAATCTTATTCTCACAGATCCACACTCAACAACATTAAATCTAATCTACCAGGAATGCAAGCAATCTACTTCCACAGAAAAGCACCAATTGCATACTGACGCTTGTCCTCGATCGACCCCATCTCCGAGGCCGGCAGCCCGTACTCTTCAAGAAGCCGATCCATCTGCCACTCAGGCATGTTCTTGTAGTCTGCCTCTGTGAACCGCGGGTAGTGAACCGGCATGTGAAACTCGACTGGAACACGAGGGTTGTCCTTCATAGCAGCATAAGGAACTCTACCTGTACGCTGGAGATCCCCGGTAGAGCACCATCCCTTCTTCAGCTTGGGCTGGTAGCTCTTCTCCGGCGTGTAATTGCCATGAATGAATTCTGCTATGAGATTTGTAAGACTGAAGCTCCTTGGCGGCTTGCTTCCGCTGCGGATCGCTGTGTCTGCGCCCATGATCACCTAAATTCCTTAACCCTACCTCTCTTTATTTATGTGACACTTACGCGCTTCCTTTATTTAGTTAGCCGCCTTTATATCACAACCGTTCCGCCAAGGACGGCTGAGATCGTGAAACGTATTAAACATTGATTAATTGTGATTAATTAAGTTTAGTGGCATGGGCATTTTGCTCTTGCCATTTGCACATGCGCTCGCTCTATCAGACGAGAGAATCGAGGAATTTGCAACAGTTTTGAAATCCTGCGGCACTTCAGGAGACTTGGCAAGAGGCAGGCAGGTCCATGATTCAATCCGGCAACATGAATACAACAAGCTGCTCACCAATCTGCTCATACAAATGTATGGGAAGTGTGGCAGATTACAAGAGGCAAAGCAGGTCTTTGATTCAATCCACAAACCGAACGTTTTCTCCTGGAGTATCATGTTTACAGCATATGCCCAGAGCGGACATCTTGATGAAGCACAGGCGGTTTTCGATCAGATGCCAGAACGGAACGTTGTGGCATGGACAAGCATGGTTACTGCGTATGCCCAGAACGGGCATCTCCATCGTGCTGAAGAACTCTTTGCAATAATGCCTGTGAAGAGCGTGGTCAGTTGGAATGTTATGATCCATGCATATGCCCAGAATGGGAATTTCCGGAATGCTAGATGGTTGTTTGATTCAATGCCTCAGAAAGACACTGTTTCATGGAATGTGATGATCCAAGCATACGGGGAAGCAGGGAACATCCAGAGAGCGAGGGAGATTTTCATGAGTATGCCTCTACCAGACGTATCGTGGAATGCCATGATTTAGTGCATATACCCAGAATGGAGATCTCGATTCTGCAAGGAGATTGTTCGAAAGGATGCCTGATCCGTGTGTTATCACTTGGACAGCCATGCTAGCTGCATATGCCCAGAACGGGCATCTCTCTTCTGCAAAGAGCACCTTCGAGAAAATGCCAATGTGGAATGTTGTCTCCTGGAATGCAATGCTTCAAGCTTATGCGCAGAATGAGCGTTTAGAGGATACAAGGAAGACGTTTGATGCAATGCCAGTGCACAATATTGTGAGCTACAACTCGATACTTGCAGCATATGCCCAGAACGGGCATTTGGATATAGCCAGGAAGATCTTTGAAGAAATGCCCAGACGGGACATTATCACCTGGACCACCATGATTGCGAGCTTCTCGGACTCTAGAGATGTTTCCGCTGCAAAGGATGCATTCGATCAAATGCCCCAGCACAATTTGTTTTCCTGGAACACCATAATCCAAGCGTATGCCGAGAATGGGCATTTGGAGGCTTCAAAGGATTTGTTTCAAAAGATGCCACAGAAGGACGTTGTGGGCTGGACATGCCTGCTGCAAGCGTATGCTCAAGCTGGGCATGTATATGAAGCCAAAGAGATCTTCAACCAGATGCCGGATCACAACTTGATCACTTGTAACATACTTCTGCAAGCATATGCCCAATACGGGCACCTGGATGAAGCAACTTCCTTGTTCAGAAGCATGCCAGAATGGACAGTGGTGTCCTGGAATAATGTCATCCAGGCTCACATTCAGAAGGGAGATTTAGAAGGAGCAAAACACGTGGTTGATACCATGCCTTTGCAGGACACAGTCTCCTGGACTGCCATGCTTGTAGCATATGCCCAGACCGGGCATCTGCTAGAAGCGAGAGAGATCTTCGAAGGAATGCCTGCCTGGAGTATGGTGTCCTGCAATGCAATGATTTCAGCGTACGCCCAACACATGTGTCCTGCTGAAGCGTGTAACATATTCATGGTGATGCCGGAGCGGAACCTGGTAACGTGGAATACAATGATCGAGCTGTATTCCAGAACTCTCAAGGTTGAACTCACACAGCAAGTGTTTAACAAAATGCCCGAGCAAGATGTAACATCCTGGAACACCGTAATGGCAGCTCATATCCAGGCAGGATGTGGCGGGGAAGCTGAAAGGCTCTTCCACGGCATGAACATTGAAGGTATCAAACCGAGCTCGGTCACTTTAGTTTTGGTTCTAAGAGCGTGCAGTCACCAAGGTCTAGTTCACAAGGGATGTGTATATTTACATAGAATGTTTCATGACCACGATGTTATGCCTGCACTAGAACACTTTAATACTGTGATTGATATGCTTGGACGAGCCGGAGAACTCCAGAGAGGCCGAGGACCTTGTTCGTTTCATGCCGTTTAAGCCCAACTATGTTGCATGGGGAGCTCTGCTTGGTGGATGTAACATTCAGAGTGATCTCGAGCGAGCGCTGCGGCTGCCAAGTATCTGACCGGACTTGATTCCGACAAGTACTGTTCCTTATGTCCTTCTGTCAAATATCAGCAAAGCAACCACAAAGTTTTGAGAAGTCCTCATTGTTTATACTACACAACTGACAATCTTTTTTCATGATTCACAAGCGTATTTGAGAGTAACACATAAGAACTAGCATCGTCCGCGTTAAGCTCAAGAATCCTCTGGGCTGCAAATGCACTCTGCTGAGCATCACCGTGAATTCGGTAGGCATCCAACAGGCTTGTCCAAGCGCCAATATCAGGCACGAGGGGCATAGTTTGATCAACTCCTCTGCCTCAGCCAGCTGCTTACATCTCCCAAGAAGATTACCATACAACAATAGTGTTCCAAGCTAGGAAGCACTCCGTAACTAGAACTCATGTCCATGAACACTTCCGGCTGTCTTCCAGCATTCCAAAGTGACTATACCCGCAAGCAACGCAGAAAACGTAAGTTGGTTCACCATGGCGCCTTTCTAAACTCATCTTCCACAAGAGCTCCTTGCTCGTCCAGATGCCCGTTCTGGGCATATGCTTCTATTAAGCAAGTCCATGTTAAACATTAACCAGCGGCATTTTGTCAAATAGGTTGTTCGCATCGGACAGATGCCCAGAATGAGCATTGATGAGATCAGTAAGGTCCCAGAGACTACATCGTGCATAGGCATTTTCTCGAATGTATTTTTCGCAGAGGTGTTATCCCTGTGCTGTGCGTATACTTGAATCATAAAGTTCCACGACACGGCGTCCGCTGAGGACTCGTCATAAACAATGTCTCTATGCTCGAGACTCTAGAGTGAACATACACATGAAGCAAGGCGTTCCACGAAACATATCCTGGAACGGCATCTTACATAGAACAGAGTCAGCCTTGTCAGCCTGCCCTTCAAGTGCATACGCTCGCAACAGTGCATTCCAAGAGAATACATCTTCTCTGGCATGTCCATGAACAGACTTCTGTATCCATGAGATGCCCAGTCCTGGGCATATGCCGTGGCCATGGCATTCCATGGACGATACTGCATGGGATCATGTTAAACACTCTGACTTGTTCCCAACTCTGAGCACTTACGTAACCTTGAAGCAATGCATTCCATGAAACAGAGTCTCGCTCTGGCATCTCGAGAGACTCTTTGTGCTTCAATGTTATCCCGTTCCGGGCATATGCAGTACAGAGAGCAGTCCAAGAGACTAGTTTCTTTCTGGCATCTTCTCAAAGGCGCCCCTGGCTTGATACGCGAGCACTTTGTGAGAACCATCTACAAGCAGTGTCCATGTTACAATGGTTCGCTCTGGCATTGCAGTGAACAGTCGTAGCTTGCTCCAGATCTCCTGTTTCCACATACGCTTGCATGAGTGCAGTCCACGAAACAGCGTCTCGCTCGGGCATCCTGTAGAATAAGTTGGTACTCGCCTCTAGATTTCCCATCTGGGCATTCCATGTCAATACAGTGTTCCATGACACTATGTCTCTTAGAGGGATCTCCTGAAAGATTTCCCATGATTGCGTAGAATGCCCAGTACGGGCACTTGCAGACAGTAGCAAGTTCCAGGAGCGGGTGTTCGGATCAGTGATGGAATTGAACGAGGCCTGGGCATCCTCAAAGCTACCCAGTTGCCCGTATCTGTTGATGAGTAAGTTGCCCAGGTACCTGTTGTGTTCGTGCCCACCTGCTACTATTGCCTTCTGAACATGCCTTGTGTCTGAGAGTGTGGTGGAGCGCTTGATCAAATCCTCAAAATACCGCTCTCCTTTACGACGACCATACATACAACGTAATGCGAAGGTTTAAGAACCCTTGTCCAACTCTCTCTCTTTCTCACACACACACACACACACACACACACACATCATTAGACTAACAAAATACTTTTTTCTTACAAGTTCAACTTGTGTAACATTCTACACTTCAAACGAATATATTAATTAAATAATTGTAACAGCTTCAAGTTCTACACTTCATTCCATATTCAAGGCAGGCATTTCATTCTCTGCAATGTTCAGGAAACGAACCATAAACTGTGTGTGTGTGTGTGCGTGTGTGTGTGTGTGTGTGTGGAGAGACATTTCATCCTCTACAACGTGTGTGTGAGAGAGAGAACCTGTTCTTCAAGCTGATTTGCAGATTGGATAAGCCGCGTTCGCAGAATGGAAACTTCATCTTCGCACTTCACTTGAAGCGCATTAAGATCTAGGAGACAGAAATGGAACTATGTACACATATTTATAATATATAGACATAGTTAACATACCGTAGTAATATGTTGAGAGAATGGTCACACGCTCCTTTGGCTGTCAAAGCGACTATAAGAACATGTATGTACGGGAAAAAATATATATACCATGACAAATATTCCTTCCCGCCGCGTCTCTAACTCTTGAAGCTTGTCAAGCGTGTCAAATCCCTTGGTCACTTTCCCAAAAACTGCATACTATAGTGACCAATTTCTAGTGTATCCACATGTACAATTATATATCCATGTATAACATGAAGAAATACATCTTCTTTGTGTATATATAAAGACAAACTATGAATAAATGTGTAAAACATTGTCTTGCAGTGTCTGAAGTCCACACCACTGTTTGGTGCAAACTAATTCAGCTGCAACATTCACTATAGCATTGTTCTAAATGCAGTTGCTGACCAAGACCAGGGCACCTGCTTTCTTTTCTAGAACAATGCGCTAAACTTATGAGTTTATATATATGGTGAACGCATGTACTCTCTCTCTCTCTCTACACACACAGTGAGTTACCTGTCCATCAAGATGTGGGGCGGAACCTAGCAGAATAGAGAACGAAGATTGAGCACTGTCTGGATCACTATATCTGTAAAAGAAATACACACATATATACATGTGTGTGTGTTGCATGTTATTGTATATAACTGTTGCATATGTATAAATGTACATCAGAACTAACCTTCCCATGGACAAAATTCCTCGGACGTGCTTCACGTCAGAAAACTCCCCTTTAATAGTTTTGCTTCCTTCCTGCAACTGCTCCGCATTCAATGGAACTTCTCTGCCCCAACAACATCTGCTACTTGCGCAACAAATCCCTTATCGATCTGGATCAAACATGCGTAAGATTGAAATAATAGCATAGAGAAAAAACCCACCCTGAAGAAGTGATTAGTGTTGTAAGCGCCCAGCTTCACAAGCTTGAAAATGTGCTCCGCAGTCTTAGGGGCTACGTCGGGGTAAAATCCAAATTCTATGTCTCCGTACTTGGTCTGGAAAATGAAGAATTGCTGATCTGAGAGATGGTGAGAGAGGGAGATTACCTGAAATACAACACGAACAGATCCAAGCTCGGCCTCTGCCCCAGCCGCCATCGCCATCCCAGGCACAAGAACCCTAGAAAAGCCCAAATGGCCATGAAAGCCTCTGTTTACTGAGGTTCACATTTAGTTTTTTCTAAATTGGATATTCCTTCACTCTAACAGAATATGACAATTCTTCTAGAGAATATTCTTTCAAATAACTTTAAGAATATTCTTATAATGGCAAGGTTCACATTTAGTTTTTTCTAAATTGGATATTCCTTCACTCTAACAGAATATGATAATCCTTCTAGAGAATAATTAACTTTTAGAAATAATTAGGAATTTTAAAAAAATTGTGGCTGCTGGGATTCGAGCCCAGGTTCCACGGCCACAACTGGAATTCTCACCACTAAACTACAGCCACTTCACATGATAGAGTTCCCGCAATATCTTTTCTTCACTAATGCTGTACTTCTTCAGTAAGAAAAAAAAACTATTATACGTCTGTATGTATATATACAGACAAATATACACAGAATAATATAAATATATATACAACGAAGAGAATAACAAATAAAAGAAACACAATCTTATATAATCAGAAACATATAGACGATAATTTAAATTACATCTTTTTCCCATCCATCGTCTTCTTCTTCAGAGTCTTGAACTATCCCATGGCATACTTCTGAGTCCAATTCCTGGCAGTGGACTCATACTTGGGCCTGTCCGTCTTATACATGTGTGCAATCTCAGGAACAAGAGGATCATCCGGATTGGGATCCGTTAACAACGAGCATATTGATAACAGCACCTATACACAACAAACGTTACTTTACTTTAAGCCTCCTGTGTATACATCTGTATGTGTGTGGTGTATAAATATATATAAGTACCTTGGAAATCGTCAAAGCGGGACTCCACTGCTCCTTGAGGATGTCCAGACAGATACTGCCGTTACTGTTGATGTTGGGGGGAACACCTTTGTTCTAAAGGCAACCTACAAGAACATTATCAAGATTTCCACAGAATTGGGTCCTCAATCACATACCTTTGGGGGCTTGAATGGATAATCCGGAGGGAAATGGATCGTGACCAAGAACACACCTCCAGCATATGGGCTATCAGGCGGACCCATGATGGTCGCTTGCCAGTGGAACATATCCTCCGCAACAGGACCTGAAATTCACAAATTCACACTCCAGATTGAATCGGATTCGACCCTAGCATACCTGCGCTGCATGATGTGGGAGGATCCTTTTGCAAATCCTTGAGCTCCTTCAATATGCGCTTCGACGCCATGCCCACACAAACCCTAAAGCTCCCCGATCTAAAAACCCTAGGAAAAAGGAACTGAACCTTCTAGAATTATATACCCAATTAGGGCGTTGCATTTTATTCTACACAAATTTAATTATTTTAGCCTCGATCACACACTCCCTTTGTTGTCCCGTTGTTTCTACAGCGCCGGATTCGATATCTTGGTGAGGAACTGGCGAAGATGTCACGGGAACGACCCTCCCCGTTGCCTGGATCAACGAGGACCGACATATCGGACACGTCGAGTTTCCGGCGAGCCATTCATCAATGCACTCCAGGTGGAATGTGTGGTGACATGTTGGTAGCTGCTGCAGCTTGTCGTTCAGTTGATAATCCCCCAGACAAACTGCACACCTGGTGTGTATCATCTCATTCAGTTCTATACAAAAAAAAACACGCTTATATAATACACTTACTGTGGGTCTCCTACAAAGCTCGAATCAAACAGGATTACTGGTATATTGTCCCTGAAGGATTTGTTCAGTCCGTGGTCCAGAGGCTGCAAGAGAGAAAATCTTTAAAAGAGATGTCACCAAAAGAGAGATTGCTGGTACCGCTGCGAAGAGGCCCCGTCCAAAGAACTGGGCACGAATCTCAGAGACTGTCTGTGCGTTCCTCCTCCTCCGGAAGTAGAGCAGGCAGAAAAGTAAGAGCAGGATGATCGTGAACAGAACAGGCGCTGCGAAGATGAACCTCTGGTAAAGCTTGAGCTCCAGCTGACCATTGCGCTGTTCTTGCGACATGAGCGTTTACTGAAACCCAAAGTCAACTAGTTTGATCCGCCATAGTCTATCAAAAATAACTCCAGATCGGGATCGAACACCTTGCCCTAAAACAGAGCTTCGACCTAACCCTAAAAAGCAGGATAGTTTTTTACGTGTGACCTTGGCTTTTGTCCAGGGAACGAGTGGTTCATACGCGAGCGAGCGAATTGGGGAGAGTGGGGAGCCGGCAATGCCCGTCTGAGCTTGTCTCTGTAAGGTATGCACTGAAATCGCATCCAATTTTGTTCATAGCATTTTTAGATCCATTCTGTGGTAAAAACAAATCAACCGTTACCTAATTGCACACATTAATGAGTGTACTCATTATATGCAGGATGCACACAAGTAGACAGTTGGGACAGACGGGTGGAAATGTCCCTGAGAATAAAGGCTGTAGTAGAAAACTTCGTAAAGCAGCTCAAGCAAGCGTTGGAGGCAGACATGCAAGACCGTATAATGAAAGAACGTGAGATGCAAAGCTACTTGGAAGAACGAGAACGTGAGGTTGCTGAGCGAGAGGCCGCTTGGAAAGCTGAACTCTCCCGTCGTGAGGTACGTAAACTATCTAAGCACACACATACCACAGTCCTGAGGATACATTTCTGGATGGATAAAGTCTGATATAGAGGATTTAGACTACCACTAGTGTCATTGGGATACGTGGAGAATGAACTTTGGATTAGACTTGACTTGACACAGACACACACAGTGAAAATATGATACACCCAGTGATGTTGATATATAACTTAACTTCGTTGAAAATTTCTTAACTGGGTTTGGTGGGTTTGGCAGGCGGAGATAGCTAAGCAGGAAGCTAGGCTAAAGATCGAGAGAGACAATCTGGAAAAGGAAAAGAGTGTGCTCATGGGTACTGCCTCATCCTTAGACAACCAAGACGGAGCTCTAGAGATCACCGTCAATGGTGAGAAATACAGATGTCTTAGGTTCTCCAAAGCCAAGAAGTAACTTCTCATGTCAATACATTATCACGTGTTGTAGGTACCACTGTCCATTACATATATATATATGTAGTTATCAAGACAAAGTAAAGTAGAACACGTTATGTAGGATCTATTGAACTCAAAACAAACTAGTAGATACAGAGACTAACTCACAAAACTTCACACTTAGAACTAAGTAAACCTGCCTTGAAAATTTTCTTCGCAACTCGACAGCCCCTCACTACAAACTTTGGGCAAACCTTCGTAATCTCGCTACAAAACTTTCTCAGCGCACTTCCTCGAAGCCCAAACAGCAGGCAGCCATATATGTATAACCAAAATAAATATCTAACCCCCGTAGAAGCTGAGCCTTATATATATCACACAGCACACATCGACAGATCAGGTATCTCCCCAAGATCGTACTCCATATCCATCATAGACCTCTCGTCATCCCCAAACTCATCATCCAAAAAGTCTAGTCCGAAATGACCTCCATCGTACGCAACCCCGAGTATGTGTAGCAGCTCATCAGAAAACACTGAATCCTTGCTAGTATTCTCCTCATCAGTGTGCAACTTGAAACTTGAACCCGAGTCCTCCGACACCCAAGAAGTGTCCGATGTCGCAACCGGCATGAGCACCGAGCTCGGGGAGCTCGTCAGCTTGTTACGTGTCGAGCCGGACCCGTTCACATTCTTGGGGGTCTTCACGTTCACGCTAGTCTTCTTCTCCAGCTTCTTCACGCGAGGCTTTGGGTCCTCACGTGCATTGCATGGACTAGGAGCTAGGAACTCTTTAATCGGACTCGGAGCTGGGAACTCTTTAATCGGACTCGGAGCCGGCAACTCTTTACTCGGACTCGGTTCTGGCAACTCTTTAGTTGGACTCGATATCCGCAGCCCCCTACCCTCGATTGTATCCGCAACTCTCTAGCCGACGATTCTTTATGGACTGGAGTCAGGCTCGGTATCTGGAACTCTTTTCTCGGACTGAGAACTGGACTCAAACACGGAGCACTTGGACCCGGTACCTCTTGGAGGACTTCTTGTGAGCACGAAGCCTCCTCCTCTTCACAAGCCATCTCGGACGAATACGCTGTCGAACAGTTCATCACACAAACGTTCTTCTTCGGAGAGGCCGGCCGTTTCAACCTCGGACTGGAGTTACCACCTCGGTCACCTGACCGGTCTCGAGGTTCTTTATCTGAACGGTCTCGCCGGGTGCAAAGTTGGTCTGGGCATTCTCCCCACGCAATGCAATCGCCTTCTTGTCGTATGCAAGAGCCGCCTCCTCCGCAGTGTCGTATGTACCGAGCCAGAGCCGGACGCCTTTAGTCGGATCCCTGATCTCGGCTGCCCATTTGCCCCACGGTCTTTGACGGACGCCTCTGTACTTACACTGCTGCTTACCTTTGTTTTTGTTCAGGTTCTTTTTCATCTCGGGCTTCTTAATCGGTTTCCTTGCCGGACACGGCTTCACCTCGGACTTGACCTCGGACTCGGTTACGGTTGTGGTGGCATTCATCACGCACGTCTGCTGTTGTTGCTGCTGCTGCTGCAGCAGCTGCTGGAGCACCCGACTTCTTCGACTTCCTCGTCGGGCAACTTCTTTGCAACAATCATCGCCTTTGCATAGTTAAACATCCCCCCGATCATCATCAACTCGTCCTCACTCTCGTCCGAGGAGACAAACGCGGTCTCGGGGGAACTCCGACTCTCCTCGGTCTCCTGAACTCATCTTCGTCACTAGACGACTCTGTTGCATCCGGGTCCGCACAGATCACCCGGAGCTTCCTCGGCCTGGTGCAAAATCTAGAGGTGCTCCTCCATATGAACGGGAACTCTTCTTGTTCCTCAACTATGGGCACCTCTTTCTCAACGATTTCGTCTACAACTACAGTCTCTTCTTCCTCGGAGAGGTTCTTGATGGGTTCTTCATCTCCGTATCTGAATTCTTGATAACTATGGTGATTTTGTTGCCTTGAGCAGCAAACGATGGACTGGAACGCATTTGCGGACCTGGCATTTTGTTCTTTCTTCTTTTGGGTAGATTGGTTCCCTGAATCGGTCTACCTTCTGGGCCGATCAGGAGGTGTTCCTTCGCTGTTAAAACATGGTTCAGAGAAGATTCAAAGCATGTAGATGGGAGAGTTACCTGGTAAACGGCCTGCTATTAAAAATGGGTGTCGATCTGAGATGCCTCGCAAAGATTAGTGCAAAAGGAGGCAGAGTGGTCTTGAGATTTTGCCTTTGTCTGGGGAAGAACAAATCCCGTCGCGGATGGTCGTCAAAAGGACCAAAGAGCAATCTCTTGAGCGAGCAACAAGCACAAGAAGAACAGATTGAAGAGGAGCAGCGGCCTGTGAGCACTACTGCGGATGAAGATACAGAAGAAAGAAGAGGCATGGAGTGTACGTGATTGAGGCACAGATTGCAGGTTGGATACCAATTCCTGGCGACCCCAACACAGGATCGGCCACACAGCAGATTACACACTAGACGCGCAAGAACACAGCTTCAAAGCTCTGGCTATGGCTTCCACCCACCTTCCCCCTCTCCTTTTTGTGACACTGCTTTCAGAGGCTTTTCGAGCTTGAAGAAAAACCCATGTAAGGCTCGAAAGATGGGGTAAAGACGACGGAAAGAAATAGCCTAATCCGACGTGTACGTTCCCTATTTGTCATCTCCGTACATGCTTAGGCGGCGCGGTCTCTCCCTGGATTTGAGCCCTTAACCACATCCAGTTTGCGTCGCCCGCACGGCATTTGACACGTGCCCGCCTGGTTAGTTGTTTTAACGGTAGATTTGATTTACCCTAAACATTCTCTAAACCTAACATGATCTATTTTTACGTATACTCACGTGAAATATAATACTCTTCGCGTGAGTGTACAAACGTATACCATGCTGGTTCAGATACGAGCACGATTCAAGGGGGTTTGTTTAGGGTTTTGTTTGATATTTTAGTATGTATGCAAATGTTTTCTAGTTTCTGTCAACTTCGTATTGACCTAAACATGTAAGGACCCACAAAAAGAGGGGTAGACGTGTTCTCCACGCAACAACTTGATCCTGTATATATCACGATGAATTTTCCACTAGCTAGCCTATATAGGGATCTTCTATAGCATACACAAGCAGAGAGAATAAGAAAATGCAAGCAATTGGTGTGCCAGAAGCCACGTGGCCGGTCAACCGACCGTGATTTCCCGCCAAAACCCGTGGCCCCCGTGTCAATGCTCTACTCGCGGGTTCCAGCTGGACAATGCGCCCCTTCCCGCCGAGAGGAAAGTATCTCCTGCTGCCCCCCATGGTAAATACATGGTATTAATTATGGCGCTTTCCCCTTTTACCATGTGCTTGAACGTTTTTTTAACCCAACTAGGTGAAAGCGAAGGATCGTGTAACCGGCGGTGGAGCCGGGATATATTTACTTCCCACGACCACCTAATCGTGGTGGTTAAAAAAACAATATAGAAAAACAAAAGGGAAATGTGCCAGGTGTATACAGATGCAGCGACGGGTATGGCGTCTCGGATGAACAATTGTACCCAGGTACTGCAACAAGTATATATATATATTCCAGGGTTGGCTGCTTTATACATGTAATAAATACCGAAGTTATGAGTATTTGTTTTATAAGATTAAATTAAGTAAGAAACAACTGAGATTCAAATGTTTGACGAGAAGACAGTCCCTGTGAATACACAGATGTGAAGAAATAATTATGTACAAAACTCACATGGTATGTCACGAGGTGTATTCAAGCCGTAGCAGGCGGTGTATATTATATGTTGGGCGGTGAGGTGTACATAAAGACGAAAATTTTTGAAGATTCTATGAATATTCAATAAAGATAATCCGATTCAGGTGCTGCATGTAAGGTGGGGATTGAAGATAGGGTGCTGTGAAATGAACTCCCCATATATACCTTTCTTTCTTGCACAGCAAAGAGGACTCTGAAGGGTTACAGTGAGAAAGTTGGCCACCATTGCCTGTGGAGAAGAATACAAGTGTGACAGCGTATTTACATAGCGAATTTACAATATGTTATGAAGAATATCCCTACCTTGTGGGCTCTGTCATTGTCTGTGAACTGGTACGGATCAGCCAGGTGAGAATGTACGGAGTATATACAGACTTACTTAATGTGGGTCCTGCACATACAGGGACCACAACAGTATATACGGTTTGGGGTGGTGTATAACGTACGTATATAGAGAGTCCGGATTCTTGTGAACTTCGTTAGGATGAGCTATAAATATTCCGTGCATAATTGTCTCGAGGAATCATCAGGGGGAGAACTGTGTTGATTGAGGTCGATGTTGCAGGTTGACCCGGGAGATGTTTGTCCGTACGGGATTGGAGCCCCGTGAATAAAATGCCACACAGCGTGGTTTTCATTTGGAGATTCATTATGCTTCACGGGCCAAGATCATGAAATCGACATGAACGAACGTGTCACACACAACACCAAACACACTTGGTGTCTGAATATTCATTTTGTTGGCTTCCTGTCAAATATCTGCCCAAGTTTTCTGTGTCGGAATGGCAACAGATTGACGGCTGCCGCTTGTTTCGTACGGACGGTTCAGATCCCCTAATGTTCTAGGGCAGAGCTAGGGCAGAGATGAAGCAGGAGAAGAAGGGATTGCTATGGAGGCTTCCACTTGTGAACTCTTCTGAGTGGGGTAAGCTCGGGCCGGCTTTTGGATATGGTCTCGGATGCGGTGTTGGTGTAGGCGCTGGTATTATTGGAGGTATTTGTTTGTGTGGAAACATATTCAAACCTTTGGTGTATTTTATACGTCTCCTGTTTGACAATTGCATAGTTTCAGCAACGACAGACCGTATTTATTTGATTTATATTATATATAGGTATGCATGTGTGTTTTATACTTTGCATGGGCTGCATTGCATTGTCATTTTAATATAATACAACGACAGACCGAATTTGTTATATTACATGTATGTATGCATGTGTGTTTTAGTCTTTTGATGGATTATTAATGGGCTGCATTGCTTTGTCTTTTTAATATAACACAGAGTATGTGCCTAATATGACACTGTTTTGGATCTACCGATATTTTGTGCAACCGAACCAAATATATATAATCCAAGTTTTCAAATGAATATTAAGTGGGTCAAATTCAGCGTATGATATTTTATCATTTCTAGTATTCTCAACACTGTAGAAACGTGTACCATTCTGTGTTTCTAATATGTGTATTGCATACTATTATATGTTTGTGATAAAACTCTTTCATTGTGTAGCGTTTGTATGTTTTCAAACTATACCAGCAATTTGTTTTTCGTTCGTGAATTGTATTTATTGTGCAGGTATGTTTACCACTGTCACGTACATTGGTGCATATAAATTCAACTAGATGAACATGTAAATTATGAGTACACCATCCATGGTATATGCTTTGTGTCTGTCTACGGGCTTATCTATATAATAATGTGTGTCTTTGACATTGTCATGACCAGATTGTGACTAGTTGTGTAGAACTCACAGGCACAGCTGTAAGCAACTATCTATATACACAACTATACAGCATCTACATATATCTATCCCTCATTTGACTTGTGGATTATTTGATTAACCATCTATTATGTTTAAGCATATTTACAGTGATACAAATGTGTGTGTGTGTGTGTGTGTGTGTTTGTATGTCAGCATTCACATATATCATCCTGGAGACGATCTGATCATATTCCACAGGTGCTGGACTCGGGTTCGGATTCCCGGGGTTCCAGTTTGGAGTAGGATTTGGGGCCGGATGTGGGTTGGGTCTGGGGTTTGGCTATGGTATAGGCAAAGGCAGAGCATATGATGAGAATGGAAGATACAGCAACATGGGTCGATTTCCCCCTAGGCGAAATGGAAACAATTACACTGGGTACTCTCTCTCTTCCCCTCTCTCTTTCCCTCTCTTCTCTCTCTCTCTCTCCCTCTCTCTCTCTCTCTCTCTCTCTCTCCTCTCTCTCTCTCTCTCTCTCCGTGTGTGTGTGAGCACCATTTATGTTGCAGGGCAGAGATTGGAGCTGTGGTTGATGACTTTGTGTCTGGCTTGCAAAGAGCTTTTGCAAATTTGGAGAGTGCAATAGAGAAAAGAAAGAGATAATATCTGTAGTATATTTACCCATGCCGGCCGGTCAAAAATATATATTGTTTTAAATTGTATTTAAAAGAATGGCAATTAGTAATATTTTATCTGTACTTAGTCTGGGGTCAGATGATGCAAGAATATATCTTAATTAAATGATTGAAATTTAATTATATAATCATAATATATTTATAGTATACGTACACATACACACACACACACACACACACACATATATATATAGAGAGAGAGAGAGAGAGAGGAACAAAAATGTTAGGGGCTTAGACTCTGAATCATATTCTCGTTTTCTTAGTGACTACGTTATTATGGTGTAGCTAATTACAAGTATATGTAGTGCATGCGTGCAATTACACGCATCTCCCTGTGATGTGTATGTGTTATGTAATTAACATGGATGAATTGACTTAACATGGTGTAATTGTTTAAAACATTATTTTAATCTTGACCTTGGCGAAAGCTGAGGTAATTTTATTAATGAATAGAATTTGTATACTATCTTACTAACACTTATTATGTGATGCAACTTAAATAACAAAAAACACATACAATTTGAAATTTAGTATATTTCAGGGTTTTTTAAAATAAAAGACAAATTTGATATTCTACAGAATTTTTTTTAAAAAGGCTCCTACTTTTAATGTTATAGTTTATTAAATATTATACACATATATAATAATGTTTATTTTCAGATTAAAAACTTAAATGATGAACACATGTCCAAGTTTAATAATTAAATTACTATTTTATTAAAATAAAGTTTATAAAATTCAAGCTATATATATATATGTATTCAATTAAAAGCATATCCTTAGCATATATTGCATGGTCAATATTTAAGCTCTTTAACTTGAATATAAAATATTATTATAATTTCTTTTAAATTACCATTTGTCAATGAAATTCAAGATTTAAATATAATTTAAGCTTTTTAATTAAAGTATATTCAACATATATTTCATCATTAATATAAATATAAGATATCATTATTAAAATTCTTAAAGCCATCTAATTCACACCCAAATGTAAAAAGAATTTAAAAACAATTAGAAAAATATATATACAAATAATTATATCTTTGTATAGCTATATTAATGATTATATAACTATATATATAGTATTTATCATATATGTGCAATGTATTATCCGTATGCTTTAATTTGCTCTTTTGTTATGTTTATATTGTTGATATTGTAAATGTTCAAAAAATATTCTAAAACTTCAAGAATATTCCCAAAATATTTTTATGCTTTTAAGATTTAATTTTGGTTATGACATTTTTTAAGTAAATTTTTTAATTGAAATTAAAAATCAAATTTTTTGTCTTTTCTTTTTCATAAAAATTCTATATTTTTTATATTTTAATAAGGAAAATAAGGCCCCCTTTTATTTCAATATTGTTTAAGAGGGACTTAAGATGCCCCAGTATTACGATATAGAAAAAACTTATTTTAAAAAAAAAAAAACCTTAAATCCTTATTAAGAATTAAAATTAAAATGTAAGATTCTTTAGAATTAATGCATTTCTGAATTAATATTTTTTTTATTTTAAATGCATTTGTGAATGGGTTTTTCATGTTGTCAAATATATAACAATTTTTTTTTAAAAAAGGAATTTTTAAAAAATATAGGTAAAATCCAATGAGCTTTCCCAACTCCTCTTTAAAATATTAAATATTAATTAAGTATTTAAAATATTCAAAATCCTACAAGGTTAATAACATGTCAATCTTGTAAGAGTTACTACTTCTAATGATTGTGGTGCGTTTACTAATGTCTCAATTAATTTGCTTAAATAAAAGTAAATTAATCAATTTAATTATTTAATTAGTTGATAGTTGTTTGTTATGCCCAGTGGCCAATTCAACATTCTTATCAAAAAATTTAATTCAGATTTTGATGAGAAACATAAGAGTCATTGTCAACACTAATGTTAAACTCAACTTTTAAAAAAAAAAAAAAAAAGACACTTGTAGAACACAGCCTCATTAAGACATGTATAAAAAATAAAAAGAAAATTCACATAAAGTGATTAAGTATTAATTATTTAAACACTTGAAAGAAAACATGAAAACAAAGTTGATTAAATAATTTTATGTGGTTCTCCCACACATTCTCTTTGTTATTTATATGATGGATCTGCTTTGCTTATTAAACACTAATCTCGATGAAAATGGCAATGACTTACTAAATTTATTTATTTTAGCTAGTAATTTTTATTTGTGAATCTTACCATGGTTATTATATTTTTAATATAATCACTTTTTATTTTAAAACTTGACTATTATTACCTACCGAACAATATTTACATGCCTACTTAGTGCACTTGAGTATCTAGTAATGCCAAGATAAGCCCATAACTTAAAAAATAATGTTACATGATTAGGCTAGATGACACATGGTACAATGTTTAAGTTAAGGTTGTGTCATGGTTTTAATGTTGAGAAGTTGGATACTTTAACAAGTAAGTATGTTGTGCTTGCATTATAATGCTAAGCCTTGGACATCCGCTCGAGAGAGGTTAGGTTTAATAGTTAGTTGGCACACTTGACTAGGGTGTTCTCCTAAAGGGTGTGAACATATGTAGGGTTGAATAACCTAAGCTTACATAAACTCTTTCATGAGGCACTCGCATAGTTGCATACTTGGGATTATTTAAACCCGGCCTAAGAAGTTTTCTTAACTAAACATTCATGTTTACATGCAATGACACTTGTGTCCTCATTAAATATTAACTCTAGATTTAAGGTATAACTTGGCCACTCAAGTTAATTGTACCTAAAAAGGCCCATATGAAGGTGATTCCTCAAAGGGTAAGTGATGATCCCTTAGCTATATCACATGTGTCATAGTTTTTACTATGACTCAACCCTTTACTTTGGACGTTGACTGTTGTTACCTACTGTACTATGTTGATGGACCCTAGATGTAGTAGGAAACAGGCCCGCTTAGTGCACTTGGGTATCTGGTGATGGTCCGGCCGGGTGTCATTAGGTATTTGCAGGAAACTCTAAGCGAAGCTAGAACTTACCTTCTAGAAACCCACCCCCAATTTTGACGTCCCGAATAGGTTGATTGGTCTTTGCAATGAGTTCGGCGTGTTAAGTAGGGTTAGGAACACCCCTAGGGTTGACCTAACCCTAGGGTTGCCCTAACCCACGCCCTAAAACCCCCACCCCCTTGGGTAGGGTTTAGGGGTAGGAGTAAGGGTGAGTTATAGGCTCATATTGCTAATTTATCTAAGGGGCTAGAATTCAGTGCCAGCCCACTAATACAAACAGGAAAAGAGGGGGGGGGGGCTCCGTCACATAAATAAGGTAGAGTATACGTAGGAGAGCTCCTGGGTTCATGAATGAGTTCGTTGCTCTTCTGCCGGTGCAAGCTTCAGCTTGTGTCGTTAAGGTACAACCCTCTGTTGTGCCGCCCTAACTTCCAGATGCCAGGGGTACGTCCCACCTTCGGGGTAGCTTACCCTTAACGTTGGCGAATCCATGCCTGGGAGGTCTTGTCGGGATGCACGTTCCAAGAGGCAGAGGTTGAGGCTTTTCTCCAGCCTCCTCCTCCACGTCAAGCTAGGTGTAGCACTCACGGCCAAGCAAGGCACATCGTGTCCTTGTCCAACTGTGGGCGTGGGATCTTGTTTGACAGGTTCACGTTACCTGGTTCCTGAGGGTTCATTGAGGGGTTCTAGAGTTGGCATTTAGGAACCACGTTTGTGGTACTTGGTGCAACTCTTGAATCTAAGGGCTATGGCATGATAGCCCACATCTTGGAAGGCAGTGTCACATGGGGATGTGACACTGGGCTAAACGTCACATGGTACAACGCCCGAGGCACGCCCTTTGGGGTTATGTCATGGGCTTGTCGCTAAGGGGTTGGATACTCTAGCAAACAGGCATGCTTGTGCTTGCACTAGGGTGCTAAGCCTTGGGCATCCGCTCGAGGGAGGTTAGGTCTCGTAACTAGGTGTGCTTTGGCACACTTGGCTAGGGGAGTGTTCTCCTTGGAATCCAGGGGTTGAACAACCTAAGCTCATTAGCAGAAGCCCTTTCGTAAGGCACTCGCAAGGTCATGTGCTTAGGGTTATCCCAAACCTAGCCTTAGGGAGTTTGCTTAGCAGAACACTCGTGTTCGCCTACGGCGCACACTCGTGTCCTCACTAAGTACTAGCCCTAGGTCTAGGGTGTAACTTGGCCACTCAAACCCTTAGGGGTTAGTCGTGGTTCAGGGTACCCCTTGTCGCCCTAAAGGGGTTGTACTCCCGGATGAGGGTGATTCCTCAAGGGGTAAGTGACAATGCCTTAGCTCTGTCACGGGGTATGTGTGGAACACACGTCTCCTTGATGGGGTTAGGGCATGAGCCTGTCTAGGTCTTCTAGGGCAAGACCCTAAGTCAACTAGGGTTATCCCTCAAGGGTTTGGGGGCAGACATTCTAGGGAGACTTAGGCTAAACCCTAAGTCTCTTGTCCACTTGGGCATTAGAGTCTAACCCTAGGGGTCGTTGGGGTTGTTCTGGGGAACTTAGCGTTGCTCACACAGGGTGATGACGCCGAATGGCCACCTGGCAGCCACGTGTTGGCCCTTTGGGTTAAAACTCTGACAACATGGGTATGTGTGAAACATGTCTCCTTGGTGAGGTTAGGGCATGAGCATGTTTAGGTGCATTGGGACATGATCTTAAAGTATATTCGGGTTATCCTCTAGGGTTCAAGGGATATACATTTTAGAGGACTTAGCTAGAACCTTAAGTCTCGTGCATATTGAGCATTTAAATCAAACTCTCATGGTTGCTTTGGAAGACTTTTAACATTATTTATACATGATGTTGATGCCGAATGTTTCAAGTTTAAATTAAACAAATGCCCACCATTAGAAAGCTATTCTCGCTTTTTAGTAACCTAGAGGAGTGTTCATTATAGAAATACTTGTTCATGGTTGTCCTTGTGTAAAGTTCTTAGACAATGGAAGTGTTAATCAAAATAATGTCTAACTACTAGTTACACGTGCACACATAATAATAGTTGGGTGCAAGTAACAAGAGGACGGGAAGAAAGAATGATCACAGTGTTTAGCTAGTGAGGAATCATTTTAGCAAATGGCTATCATCAAGGGCTTGTGAAGGTGTAGCCTTGTAAGTGAAGGAGATGTCTAAAGACTGAGAAACTATCAAACTTTATTAAGGTAATTAAAAAGACTCTCAATCATCCTAATAAGTACCTTATATAGCTAATTGGACCTCCTCCATGCGGCCCAATTCCATTGGTCCTCTAGCCCAATCCCTTAGGTCATTGATGTTAAAGTTTTAATTTTAAATGTTAACATATGGTTACTAAATGGCCATTAGGCGTAAATACTTATGTGAACGATGCTAAGTCTCGATTCTGAAAGTTTGATTCAAATGCCCAAATAGGCACAAGACTTAAGGTTTTACCTTAAGTCCTTTAGAGTGATTATCTTTTAAACCCCAAAGAATAACCCGAATAAACTTTAGGATCCTGCCCTAGGAGACCTATACATGTTAATATTCTAACCCTACCAATATGCCTTACACACCCATGTGATAAGGCTAAGGATCACCCTCATATAGGAGTACAACCCCTTTAGGGTGATAAGGGTACCATGACCCATGACTAACCCCTAAGGGTTTGTGAGGCTAGGCTATACCCTAGATCTAGGATTTGTACTTAGCGGCAACATGAATGTGTGGCATATGCAAATACAAGTGTTCTTCTATGCAAACACCTGATGCTTAGGTTTAAACAACCTTAAACAACAATGCTTCATAAAAAAGCTTCTACATACAAGTTTAGGTTGATCAAACCTTGGATATGTTCACCCTCAAGGAGAACATCCTTAATCAAGTCTATTATTTAGCACACCTAGCTATGAGACTTGAGCGGATGCCCAAGACTTAACACCCTAATGCAAACATAAACACACATGTTTACCAAGATATCCAACCCCTTAGCACTAACCTATAATACAACCCCAAAAGTCATGCCTAGAGCATTACATCATGCACCATTTAGTTTAATGTCACATGTTCATATGACATTGTTTCCCAAGACGCATACCATAGCCTTTTAGACTCAAGAGCTACACATAGTGCCACGAATGTGGTTCATAAATTTCAATCCTAAAACCCTTTTATGTGAACTCTTATGGAACATGATAATGATAACCTATCTGATAAGATCCTAAATTCATAGTTGGACAATAACACGGACTATGCTCACATTGTGAATCAAGATACATGCCCTACTAAGATATGAGTATTGCTCTTAGCGTGGTGTGAAAGAAGAGGTTGGAGACAAGCCTAAACTTATGACTAGTGGAACATGTATTCCAATAAGATCTAAGTGTGCAAACGGTTTACTAAACAAAAGAAGTTAATTAACTCCCTATATATAGCGTACGAGCACAATAGTGTGGATCTGCCAATGTTAAGAGTAAGTTACCTTTAGGGTGTGACTTACCCTAATGTGGTGGAAGAAAGAATGTACCTTAATGACTAATTAGACTTATGCTAGCATGGAAGACTCTCGTATGCTTTCCATATACTTACTCTAGGTAATATGTGTGATAGAGCCCCATGTTACTTTCCTATTTTCTAAAGTGAGATGGCATAAAATCTTATTCTCAATAGAATATTACTTGGTGATATTTAACCTAATGACTAACCCATTATAAAGTTAAGTCAACCCTCAGAGTGTTTCTTAATTATATTTGATATATTGAATTCACCGAAACTAATTAAAATTTAATTAGGACCTAGAAAACAAAGGAAGAGTTTTTTAGGTGTTAACTTTGCCTAGAATTCTTTATAAATACATGATAATACCTAGTCAAATCATCAGTAAATATTAGATGCACTAAATAATCATTTTTTTATACTAATAAGCTATCATAGTTCTAACCTGGTGAGTTGATACATGGTAAAGATTGTAGGATATGTGGGCAAAAAGACTCAAGTGTAACTGAGTCATCATGACCAGGGGCCCTATCATAAACACCAATTGGCCCTTTGCCTAGTTGGCATAAGGGAGAAGGAAAGGTTGTGACATTTGGTAATGGAGCGGTCCCGGGTTCACTTGTCCTTGCCTAACTAAACCTCTCGATCACATGTGTACAGCCAAGCGGCTCTGTGATCGCCTCTGGCCCGATTGACATGTCATAACTAAACCCTCGATCACATATGTATAGATTGACATGTGATAATTAAACCCTCGATCACATGTGTACAGCCAAGAGGCTCTGTGATCGCCTCATCACATGTACAACCAAGCGGCTCTGTGATCGCCTCTGGCCCGATTGACATGTGATAACTAAACCCCTCGATCACATATGTACAGATTGACATGTGATAACTAAACCCCTCGATCACATGTGTACAGCCAAGCGGCTCTGTGATCGCCTCTGGCCCGATTAACATGTGATAACTAAACCCTCGATCACATGTGTACAGCCAAGTGGCTCTGTGATCGCCTCTGACCCGATTGACATGTGATAACTAAACCCCTCGATCACATGTGTACAACCAAGCGGCTCTGTGATTGCCTCGATCACATGTGTACAGCCAAGCGGCTTCGTGATCGCCTCGATCACATGTGTACAGCCAAGCAGCTCTGTGATCGCCTCTGGCCCGATTGACATGTGATGCAAGTACAGCTTGCGGCATCCACTTTCTCAAATGGGTGGAGAGTGTCATAGTTCTAACCTGGTGAGTTGACTACCTAGGTAAAGATCGCATCACAACTTGCGGCATCCACTATGTCATAGTTCTAATCTGGTGAGTTGATTACATGGGTAAAGATTGTGGGATATGTGGGGCAAAAAGAGAGAAAGGTTGTGACACAAGCCTTAGGTGTATAAAAAATATGATTGTTTAGTGCATCTCAATATTTACACTAAACAATTATATTTTTGTTTTTTATACTCCTAAGGCTTGTTAGTATAATTCAATATGTAACAACACTTAACATCCAAAAAAAGTATAATCGTATTAAAAATATATGACTATACGATTGATTCATTTCTCACACATTACACATGACAAACACATATGCAATACTAAATAATCTACTACATCATTATATTTACTTCTACATGTCAGTATGTCTCAACATAAGGTACCAACCAACTTGTGCTTATTCAAGCATAACTGAATAATCCATAAATCTAAATATTCTATATATGAGACCCTGTGAAAAGGAGTCCGTCCACCAAACTTGCTAGCATTCCATTATATTTTGTATAAACATGAAATGATAAACCTCAATATCTTTCTTATAATTGTGGAAATAATAACTTACCACTCATACGGCTTGATCTACCTTTAATACTAATGAATATAATTAAAAATGTAACATTTCCTTAAAGAAAAATGTTTTATCACATTTTATTAATTTAACTTAATTAAAAAATAATTAATTATTTTAATCGTCGTATATACTATAGTGATAAGAGTACGAAGTAGATTCAATGCTTGTTAATATGTTATTGTATACTTTCACTTATATGATTTGTTTTAATTTAAGTTTTTCATTTTTTAATATATTAAGATTATATAAGAATTTAATTGCACTTTTATTATAGATTTAGCTTTAAAATTTATCGAATTTATATTTGCCTATGTAGAGTTGTGAAATCATAATTTTGCTCCTCTAAAGCTTACTAATTTACAAATATTTAGAATGTACATGTTTATTAACATTAATTGTACAAATTAATAAAAATGATAATAATTAGTGTTAAAGATAAAAATTTCATTAAAATTCAAATGAACTCATAATTTAACATAGTCAAACATAATTTAATTGGATGTTTACAACTTGAGTTATTGTCAATGTTCATAAAAAGTACGTTTTTTCCCACAACTAACATCTCTTGTGCGTAAGCACTTCGTTATGCAAGCGATGAGTCCTTCTTAGTAATGTACAGTTGATGGTCAACCATTAAAAGATGCAAAACTTTAATTGTTAATCATAGACTAATTGTTGCGTGTATAAATGTGTATTAATTGCAAAAGTAATTAAATTATGTTTAATAAATAGATTTAGTTTGTGAGTCAAGAACCCTATCTCCTTGTTCTTCTTCAATTTGTTTTTTTTCTGCTAGGAGACTAGAATATTTGTACAGGCTGTGTTCATTATTTTCATATATTAATTATTAATAGCTTTATAATAAAACTCAACAACATCCTTTACTACTAAATGTTAACCTAGTTTTCAAATTTCACAAGAGTAAAATATATAAATTTAAGACTTTCAGGAGTAAATATATAAATTTGGTAAATCTTAGAGGTAATTCTCCCTTATAAAATTTATAATTATAATTATAAAAAACTTATAATATTTTTAATCATGTAATTTTATGTTTATTTTATTTATTAAGCACTTTGTACATAAGTATGAACACTTTTAATACATATGTTATAACTTATTTAAAAAACAAGATTAACAATAAATTTAACCACAGTACAATATTTTAATGATATACTTAATTTTACATAAGATTTATATATAGATGTAATTTTATTTTTTTTAAAAACCGACTTGTAAGGTAACCTACGTATTTACCGTTCTTCATATTTGTAAAATAAATTTTTATAAATTGAAAATTACTAAATGGCAAGATCATTCTTAGCCAAAAGTTGTAAAAGGGGAGAGATATCATATTAAAGTATATTTCTAAGTTGGAAGCAGCTTGCACCAATGGATATCCGGATAAGTAAGTTGGCCAATGCATATCCGATGTTTTGTCCTAAACAGAATATCACCATCACCACAAAGGCAATAAGTTTTTGGCTTATAGGGAATCCGTTGGTGGACGAAATATAAGCCGTAGAGTATATGGAATAGAGGAGCAGTATAAAATGTATTACATGCTGTTTTGAGTTTCTTTTCAAAAGAGAGAGAGTTTATAAGAAATCTGAAACAAAAAACCATATTCACATGGAACTTTCAACATCATGAACACGTCCGGACGCTCGTCTAGAGCTCCTGTTCAAAGACAAGGCTCTGTCCATCCCAGGAAATGTCAAGCTCTGCGACCTCATAACCATGTCAACCATAGAAGGAGTCTGATAATCCCGACTCTGCGACTCCACAGAATCCCCACGAGCAGTTGCACGTTGTCTAAAATGCGAGCTCTGTGAAGAGAGTACATATGCTCTCCCCGATGTTTCATACAGTTGCCTGTTTGCCATCCTCACCTGGATCTGTGTTAGCTCCTCTTCTAGAGCGCTCAAAAGCCTGTCTCCGGACACCGAGCCCGATGCGTGTAGAGCCGCTTTAGCACCCTCAATCGTCTGCTGTGCACCAGCAAGGTCGCCCCGGTCCGCAAGCTGTCCGGCCTCAAGGATTGTCTCCGCTGTATGAACTCGACTCTTTTGCCTGTCAACCTGGGTGTTTCTTTCTCCGTTCCTCTCATCCACACTTTCTGGTCGTCCTATACTCAGCTTGCTTGGTGTTGTTCCAGAAACCTTCCTCAAGACTGGATCTTTGAAGAAGCACTTGACTTCCAGAATATTGAATTCCAGCGTGGGCTTTCAACACTGGGTATCACAGTCTGTAACAACACGTCTCGTTCTTCTTCTGCATACAAGTCACCCAGCTTGACCACTGCGCAAGCTCCTTGCTCTGTCACAGACTGTTCATAACTTCCGGCTTGAATGCTTCCTAACCGGACACACTCCGAAGCAACTGCAAGTCTAAGCTCTGCATCCTGTACAGCAACACTGAGCAATCCACCAATGCATTGAGCAAATGCGTCTTGAACCGCAGCCTCAGCTTGTATAAATGAGAATGTCCCGCTCGAGCTCTCAGCGATGGCATGCATGGTTGAAGCATCATGGTCGGCTCCAAAACCGAAAGTATGGACCGGATATGCATTAAAGGCTCTCTCGCGACGGAAACTTGCACCTCTGGAGAGGCGAGTACCATGTGTGTCTTGCCCATCAGACAGCAGCATAATGCTTGCAATTGGATTCCGGTGTCTCCTGTCCTCCAGTATCTTACTACATTTTCTGAGACCTTCAGCTATGTTCGTCCCACCACTGGAAACAAGTGCATCCACTGCACGGAGCGCCTGCTGTTTACCTTCCTCAATCATTCTCCTCAGTGGAAACAGCCGCTTAGCAGTTGAAGAGAATGCTACAATCGCAAGCCGGTCGGATGTACTTAAGTTCCTGATCACAAAGCTCATTGCCTGCTTAAGTAACGTGAGCTTCGTACCAGCCATGCTCCCACTCACGTCCAGAACTGTCACAAGATCGATGGGAGCTCGTAAGCTCGATGACGGGCTGGAAGGCAAGGCCTTGACATTGCACAAGCACAGTAAAGTCACTGCGTGCTTCCGGAAGCAAACGTTGCTCACTTCAGAATGACATGTTAACTCAAGCTCTCTCCGCCCGTGGTTACGTTGTTCTTCTTCCAAGAGATTTCATTCACGTGGCTCGTCGTCGTCGTAAACATGCAGATCCACAGAGTTGCTTCTACGAAACCTCGAGCAGTTGCAATGGACTCATCCAAGATTCTCAGCACAGGATCAAGCCTCTGTAACTCATCTTCCTGCTGTTGTCTGGAGAGTCCCCGTCTTGGTGTCCGAGGTGACAGCTTGGGTGAAGCAGGTGCCTGCCACGGTACTTCTTTCCACTGTGCTCGGCAGACCGGACACACGAGATTACCGTGCCGGACACTCGATGCAATGCACGAGAAATGGAACGTGTGTGAGCATTCAGCTGTAAATAGTGCGTGTCCGGTCCCTGGCTTCATAACCTCCAGACATATGGAACATGTGTTCTGGATAAAATAAATTTCACATGGAAACCCACAGCTAGCAAAACTAAATAGTATGTAGTGCAACTTTCTAAAAGAAGAGAGAGGCAAATCCCATGGAGACGTACCCGAGAGAGACGGATGCTGTTCCGAAGGAGCTGAAGACGAGATGGGGATCTAGCAGTCCCAGATCTGGAAGATGGAGCAGGAGATGTAACTGGTGAAGTAGCAGCTACATTCTCCTGATGTTCTTCAGGCTCGTGCTGTGGAGATGCATATATGTAAACCGAGTGCATTTCGTGCCTTCCTCCAGCCGCTTGCCATCAGAAATTCAACATAAGATGTGGTCCTTCTTCATATCTGAAACTGACACAAAGGGAAGAAGAAGTAAATAAACAAAATACCTATACAAAAATGATGAGGCTACGTTTGACCACCTTGTGTGTGTTTTACCGAGCACTATCAGCCAATGTGTTATACAATAAAATATAACCATAGGAAAATTGTTATGAGATGAGGTAACAGATGACCAGATGCTTGTCCAGAAAGGAACCTGATCGTTGTATATGTTTATTGGGTGTGTTTAATTATGTGTTTTGGTGCATTATGCGAACCTGTAGAGTCCAGCAGTGACGCCCATGTGGGTGTGCTACAATACAAAGGGAACAATTCTGCTGCACACTGAATACGAGTGTTTGATTGCTTCTTGGCCCACCCAGCACATAATGTGATCACAACAGGGGAGATGGATATTCCATTACCGACTAAACAGAATATCCTTTAGTTTTATTCTCATTGAATATATTTTACAAACTGGGGGACTGCTTGAGCCTCTGCTTTAGAGCTTTGAGCGAGTTGAAGGCTTCAGGGGCCAAGTTGTGCTCCAAAAGCTTGCCTTCCATTGAGTAAGGCCTGTCATTGACACCATTAAATGTGTGCGCGTGCGTGTGCGTGTGTGTCGTGAAGTAAAAGACAAGCTACTTACCAGTCAGAGTTCATAATCTGCTCAAGTTCCTTCTTTACTTCATTAATCTACAAAAAGAGTATTCTAAGTGAAAGACTTGCATATATAAACATATGCATACCTGTCCAATAAGTCCTTTGCAGCTCCAAACACTGGCTCCCTGTGAATCCCGTCAAACAAGTATATCAATGTAAACTATATAGTATTAATTTACTGTTGACTTACCATGCCATTTGCGACTTGTTGATGAAGGCTGTCGGAAGTTACAACACGGACTTTGGGACATCCATCGTCTCGTAACAAGTAGACCTGTGCAGTAAAAGTAAATAAAATACACACATGGTGCGTGCGTGCGTGTGTGTGCAATAAAGGAAGTACCTCACGTTCAATCCATGCATCTGCACAAGAATCTGCCGAGAACACGATATCAACGCTGCACAAAAGAAGACATTGAACAGAATAAAGTACATGAAAATTTCAACATAAGAACGTATATATAATTGTATATATACGAAATACGATGGTTGACCTTCCTCTCGTCTCTCTGTGTGACGGCAATCCTGATTCCATTGCATCAAAAACAACCACCACCTTCATACCTGCCAAATAGTTTGCATTGTACTAACTGTATACATATATGTACACGTGTGTGTGTGCGCTATATTACCTCTGGCTGCACTGTAGTTAATGAGCTCGTCTATAAGTTTAACACGGGCCATGAGCAGTTCCCCTTTAGCAAAATGCTTCTTTAGTTTTGGCCAAGCTCCACAGATGTTGTATCCATCCACTAGTAGTACTGGTTGAATTATTGTTATCTTTCCGTCCTCCCTGCAAAGAAACATCTGGGAATACAGTTACACCACGTACATATACATATAAGTACACAGATACCAAAATGGAAACATGTATGATGCACTCTTAATGCTATATGTAGACATCACGACGCTCCCCATTCTCCACGTATCTCAGACTTTACGAAGTATTGGTTATACGCACTATGGATGGACAAACTTACTCTATGGTCTTCGTTCCAGGGTCTTCTAATGAATCCAGATCATAATCCGGTAAGCTCTTCTTGTCCACCTTTTTTCTCTATAACTTGTTGAAGGTTTTGATTGTCTATTAGCATCACTTCCCAGCTCCTGAAAGATCATTAAACTCTTATTACATATCTTCTAAGATAGATAAAAACCTTGAGCAGCCCAAGTAGCTTTAGACTTGTTTTCACATTAGAAGTGATCCTTGGAGGTGTAGACTGCTGAAAAATCCTGTTAATTATCTTCTATACACACGTGTTCATTCGACTTGGAGTACCTGTTGTGGCTGTTTGATTCGCACTTGATTTGTAATTGCTAAATGAGGAGAGCGCATCATCGTTGTCAGTCGCCCTATTCCAAACCATTAATAAACATGTACGTGGTTAAACACTGACCATATCTATGGGGCATAATATCATACTATAACTTGGTTATATCTGGTGCACTCTCATATCCTGTATGTGCAAGATATATATATGGAGTGTCTTTAGAAGTAAACATTTATTGACTTGAAACTAAAGCTTGAAAAACAACACTCCTTAGAAAAGCTTGCTCTTATCTCACACTACGGCGAGACTCTCCAGGAAAGATGATACTCGTGCTCATGAGCATGTTGGATCTCTCTTGCCCTCTCTTCTCCAACGTTTAACGCACGAGATAGAACACGTAAAGGAATGCCTCGGTAGACAGAGTTCCTCCCAGAGAGATAAGACATCACAGGCCTAAAACGAACAAGTTAATATATCATAGTAAGTTCCGAGTTTTATACCTGTCTGAGGTAATAAAACTGATGTGTGGAAGCGTTCATCTCTTGCAGCAATCTTTGTAGATGGATGGAAGGCAGGGATGACAACAAGTGTGCCTTCCTCCAAATCTGTCTGTAGAGCTTGCTCACCATTGTGATACACAACCTCAATACTTCCACGCCTTCGACAACGTACAGCAGCTGATGTCCATTGTGGAACCAGTTTGGAGCAACCATAGCACCCTGGAAAACAGTATTATTAACTTAAAACTCACAGAGACATCTAAGTTTCTTTACCTGTTCAAGCTCCATGCACTCAATACCAAGTCCCAAGTGCTTGAGAACAGGAAGCTTGTAGCTATTGAGCTCCCTCAGCTCACCCCCATTTGCAACACGAGTATCGGGATAAGCCTCTGAAAGACGATAAACAAATTGATGCTTAAACAGATTATCATACTCCTCAGGAAAACCGTATGTCCTTGTCCGCCTTGACAATTCCAATCTCCTTTGCCCTTTCAAAACGTCTCATCCATCTCCCATGCTCTTGCAAGCACCTCCGGGCTAAATCCATGGATGATACCACCATATCCATCTTGCTCACTCTCTTCACGTCGATGTTTCCGACCTTGTTCCTTACGTTCTGTTTGCCTTGCTCCTGCTAAGTGGAATGCCTGCGAGCATAACAAAGTAAAACATACTGACTAGTATACAAATGCTTACTCTGAGGCCTGCCGGTTGAGAACTTCCAGTGACATCAGCAGCTCCAACAATTTCAAGGTCCCTGTCTCCATCGTTATACCACCACACAACAAATCCTTCGGGAATTGCAACAACGTCCCCTCTCTTAACCTTGAACATGTTCTCCTGTGTTTGACGGTCACCAAGAGAGCTTACAATCCCAACTCCACTGCCCTTGCATGCATACATACACATTTCACATAAGAACACACACACTCCCTCTCTCTCTCTCTCACACACAACACAACAACAACAATAACAACAATACCTCTTGTAACAACATGCAAGGTGGGGGATTCTACATAGGAAGGCAACCAAAGACCCCTGTGTCTGAGTGTTGTTCTACATGCTGCAACGTTGGCATCCTCAAAAACACCAGAGCCTCTACCGCCCCAAACCTCAAGCTTCCCACCCTCTGTTTCTAGCTCAGTCCTTGCCTCCTGAGGATTCAAGTCACTGAACATCCTCTTATGTTGATCAGACTGCTCCTCTTGCTCATGTCGTCTTGCAAATGTTCCATCCCCAAAAGCAAACAACAAAAAGACCAAGAAAAACAAGCACCGAGAAGCCATCGAAGCGCAAGAGAGACTGATGATGAAACTGAACCTGCACACAGAGAATTTATACGCCTGTTCTACCGAATGCATGCAAGAGATACGTGTCATCAAAGATATCTCGTACTTCAATTATCTGCGGTATCTACACACAAAACGCACGCACGCACATACAGAGCCATTTCAAATGCTAGGTCCGATGCCCTGTTGACACCGGCAGTCTTACTTGACATGTAATGCTAACCCGGATGTGCCCAAAGTGGGCATTTGGTACTCCATACAACTTCGTACATGGTTCCATGATAGAAGTTCTTACACAGTTGCAGAACATGTGCATTGCATTTGTCATACCGGATACAAGAAAATGTGGTTGTATGCCTGCCTTTCCCAGCACTCTCCATGGAAGTGTACATTTTCTTAATACATGGTTTGGGGTTTTAGGGTTCTTGGCTGCTGGATATGATTTCATGGCGCTCATGAACTCGGCAATGGTGCCAAGGGCGCCATGGGTAGGAACGAGAAGCATGGTACCAGTAGGAAGAAGCTGTGTTCTGTCCAGAGCGTTATCTGCTACTTCTGTAGTTGAGAAATGTGAGTTCTTATGTATGTATGTATGTTTCTTATTTGCATATCTTTTCAGGTGTGGATGGAAACCAGAATGTTGGCAAAGAACCGGACCGCATGAATTATGCAATCCGCTTGAGGAAGGCAGTCAACTACGACATTTCTGCTTTAAAGGTATGTAACACACACACATCTGTGTTATGCAGGGTGTTTTTTTATGCCTTGTGCTTTATCAAATTAGATTGCTAGTTGTGACACGCATACGCAACAAATACACACATATTTGTAACTGATATGTTTGTGTTAGAGGGAGGAGAGGAGTTGTATATCTCTGGTCTGTATGTTCTTCTTCTGCCTGTGTCTTTTTTCAGATGTTACCTCTGTTTGGCCAAATGAGATTGGTGCGCGTATATACGTATATACACACCGATTCACTGCAAACGTTTGTTCTTGCAGCTGCTGGAAGCTTTGACGGCTGCATCATGTCAAGAAACATTCTGCTACGAGCGTCTAGAGCACCTTGGTGATGCTTTCCTAAAGTGGTCCGTCAGCACAAGGCTCTTCCTCAAGTATCCAGATGAAAAAGAAGGACAACTTACAGAGTTGAGGCAGCAGATTGTTTGCAATTCTGCACTCCACAAGCGTGCACTGGACAAGGGATTACAGGACTACATTCAGGTTGATCCAAGGTTTCATCCTGAGATCTCTAGTAAGACTCTGGCAGATATTGTGGAAGCACTCGTCGGAGTGTACTATGCAGAGAAGGGTCCCCAAGGAGCTCGACATCTTCTAAACTGGTTATCCATTCACACAGAGGACTACACAAACAGTGACATCGAGCGAGCTCGGGCTGGAAACTATGTCTCTGAAGATGTCTTTAGAATCTATCAACTTCAAGGAGCTGGAGCGGATAATGAACTACAGCTTTCAAGCTAGGAACCTCCTTGCCGAGGCTCTCACACACCGTTCTGCGAGACAAGCAGTTATGGTTCCTATGTATGAGCGGCTCGAGTTTTGGTGATGCTGTTCTGGATTATCTTCTCACTAGGCATATATATTTCTCCTACATGGATCTGGCGCCTGGTCGCTTGACAGACTTACGTACTGCTGCACTTAACAACGAGAATTTTGCCAGAGCTGTAGTTAAGCATAAGCTTCATCTTCATGTAATGCATCAACAAAAGGAGTTTCCCAGCCAGGTAACGAATGTATATGAAGTACTCCCACACACCTGTTCTTGTTTGCAGATACAGACATTTGCTAAGTATGTTGCACCTAGACTGGATCATCCTGTATTTAATCCATATGGTATTGGAACTATCAAAGCACCGAGGTTTCTTAGTGATGTCTTACAATCCCTTGCTGGTGCAGTCTTCATCGACAGCGGCCTGGATATAGATCGCGTGTGGAAGGTGTGTGTATGTGTGTGTAGTACATACTTACATTATATGCTAATTTGCACGCATAGACATTCACACACACGCAATATGTATGTATGGAAGATATACATGTATTTGTTTATAGTCCAGGTTTTCGAGCCCCTATTGCAACCATTAGTAACACCTGAGACCGTGCCAATACAACCAGTTAGGGAGCTCTACGAATGGTGTCAACAGAATGAGAAGAACTTGGAATGGAAGTATTCAACTTCAGAGGATATGATAACAGCTATGGCTATGGTGGATAACACAGAGCTTGGTCGAGGTACAAATGTACATAAGAAGGTACGAAACAAGTACATATATGTTAATGTTGTTTTAAGCACGTGTTGCTTATATAGATGGCAAAGAAGCTCGCTGCTAAGAATGCTTTAGTCCGGCTGAGATTTGGAGAGTTCTCAAGACAGACTTTACACACTTTGTGTGCTCAAAAGAGTTGGCCTTGTCCGGATTACAAGTATGTTTGGTGATATAATTGCATATAGATATGGATTCATGTGGCATAGGTGTATATTTGTCATTGTGTATGAAGTATCGTATAATTTATTCAAAAACTTGTAATTCACGTTTTGCAGTAAATGTGGTGAGACTGGGCCTGAACATGCAAAGATGTTCACTTGTGTGGCCTCACTGTACAACAAAGAGCAAGGATGGCAGCAACAGAGTGTTGGACAGCCAATGCCTACGCTTAACAAGCCAAGGACTCGGCAGCGTTCATGCTTATGAGCACACTACACACTCAGAACCTGCTTTGAATCACACATGTTTCCTTGCCTCGACGGCTTCTCAAAGGTTCTCTCCTCTCTCTCTCTCTCTCTCCACACACACACACGCACGCATGCACTACCTTTGTTGTTTGCTTGACAGACTTGTCTGCACTTACACTTCCACGCTTATGGGATTGAGGTTCGACAATCTTCAAGTCTCCTTAATGTACTTACAAACAATTAACAACAATATTACATCCGAACTTCTCCTGTGCTTAACACTTGTAGCGTATTTACATATATGTAGTGGATACATCAACTTAGAAAATGCATTGTTATGATCGCAAAGCTCAAGAAAGTGTGAAGAAGTGGACCAATGCGAGAGCACAAGAGTCGGACTTGCTTCTCTGTTGCGAGAATGTGGGAAAGCCAAGGCATTGCCACAAGGGAGGCAGGTACACAACTACATTCTCTCCAACAAGCACCACTGCACAGACTCGTATCTAGCCAATCTCATTGTAGACATGTATGGCAAATGCGGGAGCCCACAGGATGCATACGAAGCATTTGCTGTCATCCAAGAGAAGAACATTTATTCGTGGAACTTCCTGTTGATATCATATGCTGCAAACGGACTCATCCCCGAGGCAAAGCTGGGCCTGATTCGGATGCCTGAGTGGAATCACATCTCTTGGAATGTAGTCATCGGTGCAAATGCCCAACTGGGCAATTGCAGGCGACGAAGGAGCTCTTTGATTTGGCTCCACAGAGGGACGTAGTAACATGGAATGCAGCCTTGTCTGCATTCTCTTACGACACTGATCCTTCTCTCTGTGTAGAGTTCTTCGAGCGGATACCATGAGGAACGTGGTTTCATGGAATGCTATGGTTGGAGCATTTACCAAGTTGAGGCATCTGGAGGAAGCTCGACGTACATTCAATAACATGCCGGAGAGAAATGTAGTCTCGTGGAATACCATGTTACAAGCTTATGCCCAAGACGGAGACATGGAACATGCGAGGTTCATGTTTGAGAATAGCCCGGACAAGGATGAAGTCTCATGGACCGTGATGATAACCGGATATGCCCAGTTGGGGCATATGTGTTTAGCCAGGAAAGTCTACGATGAGATGCAGAACAAGACCGTCGTTGCCACAACGGCCATGATGCAGGCTTATGTTCAAGATCGAGATGCCCAGGGAGCAAAGGAAATATTTGATAGTCTGTCTCAACCGGATACCATCTGCTGGAACTGCATGCTTGCAGCATATGCCCAATCCGGGCATTTTGATCTTGCAAAGGAGATGTTTGCATACATGCCTGCCAAGGATATTGTATCATGGAATACATTGTTAGTCGCCTCTGGAGATGCAGGAGATGTACATGCAGCAGTGGAGACTTACCGTCGAGCTCCACAACGTAGCAGTGCCTCATGGAACTCACTGCTGCAGGTGTATTCACATAATGGTGAGCTAGAAAATGCTGAAAAGTTATTCCACTCCATGTTGAGTAGAGATATGATCAGTTGGAACTCTATGCTCCATGCATATGTTCTTGCAAACCGTGTACAACCCGCACAGAAGGTGTTTTCCAGCGTTCCTCAATGGAGTGTGAATTGCTGGACTACAATGCTAGTTGGATACTCCCAGAGCGGAGACTTAGAAAATGCGAAATTTCTGTTTAAGAAGCTGCCTGCGGCAAATGTCATCGCTTGGAACGCAATCATCTCAGCCAATGCCCATAACGGGCATCCGAAGGAGGCTCTAAAGTTGATCAGGCTCATGGATATGGAAGGTGTTTCTCTGGATGCAACGAGTTATCTTCTTGCTTTGGATGCATGTTCCGATCTTGCTGATCTAAGAGAGGGTAGAACGATCCACTCCAGCATTCCTGGTGAGATCGTCTTGATGGATATCAGAGTTTCAAATGCACTTGTTAACATGTATGGGAACTGTGGTCGTCTGGATAAGGCTTGGGAAGTGTTCGCGCAAATGAAAACCCGAGACTTGGTCTCGTGGAACACAATGATTGCTGCATATGCCCAAGACGGGCATACGGAGCAAGCTCTGGAGCTTCATAGGGGAATGGAGCTTTACGGAGTCTGCTCAAATGCTGTGACCTTTGTGAGTGTGTTAGCTGCTTGCAGCCACTCGGGGCTTGTAGAGGATGCTGTTTCGTATTTCCGGTGCATGACTGGAGAATATGGGATTTCACCAGTTCGTGATCATTATTCATGCATTATTGATCTTCTTGGACGAGCTGGACTCTTGAGGGAGGCAGACGATTTAATGAAAGAAATGCCATTTGAGCTTGACAGCATCATGTTGACAACAATGCTCGGGTCGTGTCGAAGCCACGGTGATGCACAGCGAGCAGGAGTTGCTGCCAAAAACATTCTTGAGTTTACTGCAGTGCCTTCTTCGTCATTTGTTTTGTTGTCTAACATACATGCCAGGAAGGTAGCATGGACGTGTCCGGAAGATTATGCGAAACAGAGGCACTAAACCAGAAGCCGGGAAAAGCCGAGTAGAGGCGTTTTGGTAATACATGCATGTTTGTCTGCGCAAATTCTTTACTGCTTATTGTGTGTGTGGATATCTTGTACGTGTTTCTCTGCACACGGACACATACACACATATGTTTAATGTAGGCATCAAACTACTATAACACACTGCATGGTCTTTAAAATTAACTAAAGATATACCTTGGGTGACACGTACTCTTGCATGCATTCGGCATAGCTGCGTATAAAACTAAGCTTATCCATGTTCATTCTATCATCGCAGTTTGCTTCAATGGCTTCACAGTGTGCTTTCTTCTTGCTATTTGTGTTGTTGGCTTTTGAGAATGCAGCATTTGCAAAGTGGGGTCAAGACGAGGGTCGACATCAAAGGAGGAGCTTCAGCGATCTGAATCCCCAAGATGCAAGGACTGAGCTGGAAACTGACGGTGGGAAGCTTGAGGTCTGGGGTGGTAGAGGCTCTGGTGTTTTTGAGGATGCCAACGTTGCAGCATGTAGAACAACACTCAGACAGCAAGGGCTTTGGTTGCCTTCCTATGTAGACGCTCCCACTTTGCATGTTGTTACAAGAGGTATTGTTGTTATTGTTGTTGTGTGTTGTGTGTGAGAGAGAGAGTGAGTGTGTTCTTATGTGAAATGTGTATGCATGCAGGCAGTGGAAGAGTTGGGATTGTAAGCTCTCTTGGTGATCATCAAACACAGGAGAACACGTTCAAGGTTAAGAGAGGGGACGTTGTTGCAATTCCCGAAGGATTTGTGTGTGGTGGTATAACGATGGAGACAGGGATCTTGAAATTGTTGGAGCTGCTGATGTCACTGGAAGTCCTCGACCGCAGGCCTTAGAGTAAGCATTTGCATGTTTAATTTAACATACTCATTTTATTATACACGCAGGCTTTCCACATAGCAGGAGGAAGGCAAGGTGAACGTGAGGAGCGACGACGAGAAGAGAGTGAGCAAGAAGGATTTGGTGGTGTCCTCCATGGATTTAGCAGGGAAGCACTTGCACGAGCATGGGAGACGGATGAGAGCAGTGTACGCGAGCTATTGGAGAGCCAAAAGGAGGTTGGAATTGTCAAAGTGGACAAAGACATACGTTTTCCTGAGGAGGATGAAGAGGGGAAACCTGATAATCTGTTTCGGGAGCAGTTTGTTTACCGTTTTGCAGAGGCTCATCCTGACGTTCGTGTTACAAACGGTGGTGAGCTCAGGGAGCTTAGTAGCTACAAGCTTCCGGTTCTCAAGCATTTAGGACTTGGAATGGAATGCATGGAGCTTGAACAGGTAAAAAAACGACTTTGTTTGTTTAACGTGAGCTAACTAGAGTTGTTTTAGATGCCATGGTCTCCAAACTGGTTTCACAATGGACATCAGCTGCTGTATGTTGTTGAAGGCCGTGGAACATTGAAGTTGTTACAAATGGTGAGCAAGCTCTTCAGACAGATTTGAAGGAAGGTTCACTTGTTGTCATCCCTGCTTCCATCCCTCTACTAAGATTGCTGCAGAAGAGAACGTTTCCATTACATCACGTTGTCACCTCAGATAGGTATGTTTACTCAAGCTGAGTGTGTCTCTGTATATACTTGTTCTTGTAGGCCTGTGATGTCTTATCTTTCCTGGGAAGAATTCTGTGTACCGAGGCATCCCCTTACGTGTTCTGTCTCGTATTTAAACGTGGGAGAAGAGAGGGTAAGGGAGATCCAACGTGCACACGAGCAAGCCATTACTTTCCGGGGCAGTCACGTAGGAGCGTGAGCTAGAGAATGTATAGCGAGTTGTTCTTTGTTTTTGAAATAATGTGTTTGTTCAAGATAATTGCGATCTTATTCGCATTGTTGAAGGTACTCGGCTGATTTTACATGCACAAACTTCCCTTCCGAAGAGTATTTGTAAGAGATTGTTCTCACTTGGTCTCGGTTTAACCACCCAGTGCACTGCATAACTAAACGCTTGTCCAGAAATGACCCTCTCCGCGCAAACACGCAGTGAATCCAAACGGGAGGAACCAGGATGCACTTTCTCCCTCTTCATGCTCCCCTTTGAATCCTTCCAAGCTTTCTCAGAGTGAGTGGTCAGAACCAAATCACTTGTGAGAACCATCTCTTGTCCCAACACGTTCTCCGACTGGTTCATCGCGGGTTTGCTCCAAGGTTTTATAGCCAACTCATGGTTCCATATATTTCCATGCCAACCAGCATCTGGCCTCTCCCCAGTGTCCCATCCTCCAAGATCTCCGAAGCTATCAACTTCCATCCACGCTATGTCCCAATATGATTGCCATTCTAGCATTCTTTTCTGATAAAAGCAGCGCATGTGTATGTGGGTGTGTTTACAGTCACTAGCTTATGAAAATGGACTTACCAGGGAGAACAAAATGTGTCTCTCCAGCTACGAAGAAGGAAGAACTTGGAGAATTACCAACTTGCAGAGGCAGCCAGGCGAGGTCACCATTTGGGAAAATCAAAGTTCTAGCATGGGGATTTGCAGGATGAACAAGGCCGTTATCAAGGCAATGTTCATCCTGTGTCAACACCCATGGGCCGAACATCCTCTCCGAGGCCTCGGCACCACCGGTCGGATTGTACCAGTCATTCCTGTGCAGCACGCTTGTGTGTTGCTCATTATGGGCTTGGAATGACCTGACAGTATGAAACGTTTTGTTCACCTTAGCAGACTGAGATGGCTCCCAACGTACCCACAACCCATGCCAGTGCTTCCAGTGGTACATGTCCATCCATGACCATAAGTCTTGCCGCTTCAGCTGCTTGATCTCTATCGGCTTCGCCATAGCCACAAGATAACCTTACAGCTGACTCACATTTAACTTAATTAAAAAAAATCATGTTTCACACGTAATTTGAATTGTATATTTATAATAAGTTTCAAATGATTAATGTTTTTCAAACAGAATTTATGTACACATATATTGAAATCAAGTTACATATTTGTTAAATTTATATATTTGTTTAGATTCAAATTTACATAATTTGCCTATGTAAAATTTATGAAATTATAATTTTGGCCTGAATGCCCTTTAACATGAATATTTTAAGAATATATTAATAAATAGGGTTACAGTCATATTAAGTCCTTGTATAAAAAAAGAATAAAGTAGCTACACAGGTTTTATTATAATATTTAGGTAATTATATATATTTTTTAAAATGAATAGTTTGGGCACTTACAATCAATTGATGATTAATTATTAAAAGCTTGGTACTTACGATATTGAGAATGTATATATAAAGTTCATGAATTAATTTTTAAGTGTATATGTGAGCAAATTGAAGTATGGAATAATGTTAGTGAAATGATTATCATTGTTATTAATTTGTGAAACATGTAATGGGATATATATGTATATATATATATGTTGTTAGGATGGTTTTTCATATTTAAATTAAAAGGATTATATATGTTATTAAAATCATGATAATATAAATGTTAAAGTTTGAATTTGAAGGGCCAACAGGTAGTTGTTAAGTAGTTATTTAACACAAACACTATATATAAGAAACACTAAGTTTTAGAAGATGGCTTTAAGAGTTTAACTCAAATGTACAAATAAACACAAAGACTTAAGGTCATATCCAAAGTCCTTAGAATGACTATCCTCTGAATCCTGATTAAGATTCTGTCACAAGATACCTAAACAAGATACCACCAAGGAAACGTGTTTCACACATATCCTTGTGACAAAGCTAAGGCATTGTCACTTATTCTTGAAGAATCACTTTCATTTGAGAGTACAACCCTTTTAGAGTGACAAGGGTGTCAGAGTTTTAACTCGGAGGGCTAACACATGGCAATACGTGGCCGCCAAATGGCCTTCCGGCGTCAATTCTCTGTGTGAGCAACGTTAAGTCTTTTAAGATGACCCCAAGAGTCTAACTTAGATGCCTAGTTAAACAGAAGATTTAAAGTCCTACCCTAAGTCCTCTAGAATGACCATCCCCCAAACCCTAGAGGATATCCCGAGTAGACTTTAAGATCCTATCCCAGTAGATCTAGACAAGTTCATGCCCTAACCTTGCAAAGGAGATGTGTCTCACACATGCTTCCGTGACAGAGCTAAGGCATCGTTACTTACCCCTTGAGGAATCACCCTCATCCGGGAGAACAACCCCTTTAGGGCGACAAGGGGTACCTTGAACCACGACTAACCCTTAAGGGTTCGAGTGGCCAAGTCATACCCTAGACCTAGGGCTAGTATTTAATAAGGACATGAGTGTCTGCCGTAAGCGAACACGAATGTTCTGCTAAGCAAACTCCCTAAGGCTAGGTTTGGTTAACCCTAAGTACATGACCTTGCGAGTGCTTCACGAAAGGGCTTCTGCTAATGAGCTTAGGTTTTTCAACTCTTAGATCCTAAGGAGAACACCCCTAGCCAGGTGTGCCAAAACACACTTAGTTACGAGACCTAACCTTCCTTGAGCGGATGCTTAAGGTTTATCACCCTAGTGTAAACACAAGCATGCATGTTTACTAGAGTATCCAATCCCTTGGCGACAAACACATGACACGACCCCAAAGAGCGTGCCTTGGGCATTGTATCATGTGACGTCTAGCCCAGTGTCACATCTCCATGTGACACTGCCTTCCACAATGTGGGCTATCATGCCATAGCCCTTAGATTCAAGAGTTACACCAAGTGCCACAAACGTGGCTCCTAAATGCCAACTCTAGAACCCCTTAGTGAACGCTCATGAACTGGGTGATGTGAACCTGTCAAACAAGATCCCACGCCCAGTTAGACAAGGACACGAATGTGCCTTGCTTGGCCATGAGTGCTATACCTAGCTTGACGTGGAGGAGGAGGTTGGAGACAAGCCTCAACCTTTGCCTCTTAGAATGTGCATTCTGACAAGATCTTCCAAGCATGGATTCACCAACGTTAAGGGTGTGCTACCCCGAAGGTGGGACGTACCCCTGTCATCTGGCACAATAGAGCATTGTGCCTTAATGACACAAGCTAAAGCTTGCACCGACAGAAGAGCAATGAACTCAGTCATGAACCCATGAGCCCTCCTACTCATACTCTACCTTATTTATATGACAGAGCCCCTTTCCTAAATGTGTAAGTGGGTTGGCACGAAATTAGTTAGCCCCTTATTAAGTAAATGAGAGAGTGTTTAACTTAGCCTAACTCTAACCCTAAAACCCTACCCCGGGCAACCTTAGGGTTAGGTCAGCCCTAGGGGTTCCTAACCCTACTAAACATGCCAAACTCATCTACATTAACCAATCAGCCTAACTGGTTGAGGGTGGGTTTTTAAAAGGTAAGTTCTAGCTTCGTTTAGAGTTTCTTGCAAATACCTAATGACACTCAGTTGGACCATCACGAAATACCCAAGTGCACTAAGCGGGCCTATTTTCTACTACATCTAGGGTCCATAGTATAGTAAGTAATAATAGTCAACTTCCAAAGTAAAAGGTCAAGTCATAGTAAAAACTATAATAAAGAGGGTACCCTAAACCATGACTAACCCTTAAAGATTTGAGTGTACCTTAGACCTAGGGCTAGTGAGGACATGAGTCTTGCCATAGGCAAACACAAGTGTTATGATAAGTAACCTTTTTAAGATTAAGTTTGGACAACCCTAGTATATGACCACGCAAGTGTTTCACGAAAGGGATTCTGTTAACAAACTTAGGTTGTTCAACCCATGGGACATGTTCACACACCCTTAGGAAGAACACCCCTAGCTAAGTGTGCTTGCTAACACATTCGGTTAGAAATCTAACCTTCCTTGAGCAGATGCCCAAGGTTTAACACCCTAATGCAAGCACAAACATGCCTACTTGCTAGGGTGTGCAACCCTTCGACGTTAAACCCATGACACAACCCCAAAGGGTGTGCCATGGACATTGTACCATGTGTCATCTAGTGTAGTGTCTAGCCATGATCCTCGAGCTCTTCGACCTGCTCCCATGCATGTTGCAGTAAGCGGCCATTCTCCCTTCTAGGAGATTTAGGCACTCTCAACTTGTCATAGCTCTTGGGTTTCTCTAATTTTCCCTCTCTCACAAATTCCTAAACCTTGGCTGCTTTGGTGCATGGGGTCCTTGGTCTTGTGCCCATTTGCGTGATGCCTTCACAAGTGCTAGTTGGGTTAGTTGCTTCTCCTTGTCAGTTCGGCTTTACTTGAATCATTCCTCTCCTTGGGGTGTCCTACAATGTCGATACTTACTTGTAGAGGTATGGGTGTCGGGGCTCGGTTGAGTATCTAGGTGATCATGGTGCTAATGTGCCTAGCCATTGAGAGCTTCCGCTTGGTTCCATTATTGATTCCATTTATACTACAGGTTAGCACGGGAATCATATAGTACTTGGGGCAATTTGCCAAGTCTAACCTGATTCCCTCCCATGCATAGCAGAGGGTGTTCACCCACCACATGGTGATCCTTCTCTTTGCTCTCCATGTGAACATGTAAGTAGCTAATGCTAAAATTGATCTACCTCTTCTCCCTCTTTTAAGTTAGTTTTTACTATGACTCAACCTTTTACTTGAAGATTGACTATTGTTACATATTAAATTATGTGACGAACCCTAGATGTAGTGAGAAACATCCCACTTAATGCACTTAGGTGTTTAGGGGTAGTCTGGCTGGCTGTCACTAAATACCTCGAGAAACATTCTAGGCGAAGGTGGTACTTACCTTCTAGAAAACTTTCCCTCGGTTTGACATTCCAAGGTAGGTTTTCTACAAAGTATAACTGGGGTTAGAGCAACCCTAGGGTTAGGTCAGCCTTACTAGGGTTAGGTTTAGGGTTAGGTTAGTGCCAGCCACTTACTCATTTAGGAAAACATGGAGGAGGGGCTTCGTCACATAATTAAGGTAGAGTATATGTAGTGAAGCTTCCTAGGTTCAAAAGAGACTTTGTTAACCTCTTACCGGTGCAAACTAAGCTTGTGTTGTCAAAGCACAACTCTCCATTGTGCCACCCCAACTTTCACACAATAGGGATATGTCCCACGTTTGGGTTAGCCTACCCTTATCGTTAGCAAGATTTTGCCTTTGTGATCGGGTACGTCACTTCCAAGGAGTTAGTTAAATGCTTTGGTTTGAAAACCTACTTGCAAGTTCAAAGGCATTGCCTAAGTTCACATTCCGCAGAACTAGTGGTGAGGCCTTGTTCTGGCTGCCTCAATCACACCAAGCTAGAACAATACATGTAGCTCGCATGGCCCGCATATCATGATTCACAAAGTGAGCCTCGTTCATGGACTTAATTAGTTGGGGTTTAAATTCCTAGGGATGGGTTCCTAATATGGGTTACTTTACCATATTTCTAAAGATGTAAGCTCGACATTTGGATGCCATCTTGCCTCTTTGTATGCAGAGTTTGTTGAACACCTTGGTCGAGCTCAAATACAGTAACAATCTTTTTATAATGCACAACATTAAATTCCATTAAATTACGCTCAAGGTGACTTAATACTAATACGTTTCCCAAGCTTATTGCACCTAGGATTGCAAATGGTTTATTACATAAGTGACTTGGTCCTTACCGAATACTTTAAAAAGTTGGTCCTCAGATGTATCAAATATAATTAATAGAATATCATAAGGTCGAGTTAGTTCACGTAGTTCGAATGAAATGAGGATTAGCAAAACTGGGCTTCGTACAACGGGCTTTTCGCAATTCCCGAATATCCAGGAATATTCTGTCAAATAAACGGGAATATTCTAGAATATTCTACCAAGTAGATTATCTTTAACTTTCATATAAAATGCCGACCAACAAGTGAAAAACGCTAATTATTTGCCGACTAGACTTTACTTACCGACTGGACTTAAAAGGTCGCAGGTTCGACATTGCGCTTGCAATCAACCAATAACCGATGCACTTCTGCTGGAGTAAGGGTCCGCCTCTATAAGAAGTAAGTATTGCTGGGTCCAATCCAAGAAGGGTTTGACATTTCCTCGAGCGCAGTTTGCCGAGCGTACGGATTTCCGTCATACCGGAATATTCCATTCCGTACAGAATATTCGTTTTTATAAAGAATATTCTGGTGCGGCGGGCGGGCAATCATGGCGGCACGGTAATGTGTCAAAGTTTCACAAATTTGGGGGTTAATCTGACATATATATTTATATTTATATTTATATTTATGTTTTATTTTTTTAATATTTATATTTATAACTATAATTATATTTTTATATAAATACCGCATCAAACTAAATAAAAATTACAATAAAAACATAACTCAATCATGAAGACTCGTTTCCACCAGCCAGTGCCTCGTCGTTAATGAATGCATTGTTACGGTGTCGTGAACGTTTCTCCAAAATCTGTCTGTCGTAAACTTCGAACTCTTCAACCATTTTCTTTGCCATCTGATTAGCGTAGTCTGGTAGAACAATACTGAAAACATATTAAAGTTTAAAACCAAAGAAATGATAAAACAAATCTCACTCATCATCTGATGACTCGTATGATCTCTCTTCTGCTGACTCATCTGATGACTCGTCGTTGTGCTCCACGGACTTCTCCGTAACAACATCCTTGTCGTTTCGAGAAGGCGGATCCTGGTCTCCATCGTTGTCGCTAGCCAAAGGCAAATCCTGTGCTTCTGTTTCCATGGCCCTCTTCCACTCATCAAAAGGAGTAATCATGGAAACAACTTGATCATCCCCACCACCTTCAGCTGCTGTAACACTTGGAATGACCTTCCTGAAGACATCTCTGGCTGCTAAAACCAGATCCTTGTTGATGTCGATTCCATAACCATGTCTCCCTGTGTGAAAAGCTGCAAGAATACTAGCACCGGTTCCCACTGTTAGATCCACACAGTTCCACCAGGCTTTGTGAGCTTCTCCACTAGCATCGCAAACAACTTGGGAGATTTCGGGCCAATTGAAATCCTGAAAGTTACAATATTAGAACATGAGAAATAACAAACAACATTATACCATGGGAGCTGGAAATCTTCTGGCTCATCAAAAAGAAGAGTGTAGCGAGTGTCCAAGATCTCCTTGTTCTTGGCAACCTTAGAGTAGGGGGAACCAAAAATACACATGGCAATGATGCTTTCCTGAAAAAAAACATTAAAAAATGACATTCTCAAAAAGAAGAATTACCTTTCTAGAGAAACGGTATCCCCATGACTTTGTCGTGTGCACATAACTCATCTGCAGAAACTTTAGCTTGCAAGTTTCTGCAGTGTTCTTCAAAGCTAGAACATCATCCGGTAGCACAAACACTACCACATGGCCAGCTCTGTCTAATATCCCGAAAGCAAGGTTCACCAAGTTCTTCAGCAAAGCATCCGAGAACTTCGTGTATTGATCCACCATCCCGCCTGCCTCAGCAACGCATCCGGTAGGCGGGTCGATGACAACGAGATCAACAGCTCCCTGGATGCATTTTGGTGGAGGCTTCGCACCAAACACATGAATAGTCCAACTTGACTTGTGACTCACGATCCAATCCTCAAGCTCCTTCAATCCTGACGGAAAAGGCCTTCCGGCTTTGAAGTACTGGACTGCAAGGTTCTCTGAATCTGCATGAATGATTTCCCAGCTTCCATTTCCCTTCTCAGGCATCACCATCCTCAACATATCATCTTCTTCCAATCCAGCCGAGATGAAGGATGGGGCTGAAGAAGAAGCTTGTCCCTTGCTGACCTTGCTCGCCGATCTAGCATACCTGATATCCATCTTCACATGGAGCTTCCTTGCAGCATTGTCGTTCTTCCATAATAGCTCTCGCCGATCATCCTTGTGTATCTTATAGCTGGCCATCTCCCATTCGGGACAGTCACCAGGAAGGAAATCCAGCCAGAAAGGACAGTGTTCCACTTCGTAATCACTGATATCACGTAACAACCGGCTCCACATGCTAGAATCCTTGGTAACATCCATCCACTCTTTGAAATCTTCAGGGAGTGCATCGTTTTTCCATTTTAAAAACCTGTAAAAATAGATAAAAATCTGTAAAGAAACAAAAAAAAAACTTGCCTGAATGCCATTCTTTTTGCAGATTTTTCCAGCTCAAATAGTCGAGAGGTGGAATTGTCGCACCGAACTCCTTGTTCTCGAGCATGTTCTGGTACATATCCAACTTAATTTCATTGTGCATCTTCGTATACCATGCCATGAACTCCTCTACATGCTCGACCAAAAGCTCTTTAGCTGCCTCCGCGACCTGGCACGATAAAACGAATAAAAATGAAAAATATAAATATTAAATTACCTGGAACCAGTAAGTAAAGATGTGCAAAAACTTGATGAAGTCCTTGTCAGGCCAGCCGGTGACACCTTCCTTCTTGTCTTTCTCCGTCATGTTCACCAGCTTCTCAAGAACGCCACGTTCTTGAATGTGCACAAGCTTCCAAGGATATCAACCTTGACGTTGGAAGGAAGCTGGGACTTCGCGAGCATTTGAAGCTTCTCCAGAGTTATTTGCTTCGTTGATGGTTTGATAGTGATATCTGTGATCGCCTTGAACCAATCTTCACCGACCGCCGGATCAGCAATGGTGAGGAATTTGTTCATCCGAACTGTGAATGTCTTGTAAACGCTGGAGAGGATCTGAGATTCTGTCTGGTTTGGTTTTCTGTTCGCAAGTTTTGTAGCGATTTGTCGCTTCAGTTGATTCTGCAAAAGAAACCGAAAATCAAAAAACAGTCAAAAGAAGAAGAAAAGATTACCTCCCAAAAAATCTTCACCAATGTCGTCTTTGGATACTCGTACCAAACGTCTTCTTTTCTGTTCGATCTCCACACTTCCACAGCTTTTCTATCTTCCTCCGGCATCCCGCGAAGAACATGATCGGTAGAAAGATCTGCAGACTTCACACAACAATTCCGTAAGAACTGCAAGGTGTGAATGATTGTTGTAGGAACCACACGAGCAGTTGCTCTGCAAAACAAAACAACATTTATTTAGTATTTAAATAATGAAACAAACAAGTCACTTACTCATTCAACCGATTGCAAGCAGCGATTAGTCTCTTCTCCTCTTGCACTGTGGATGCTATGAGTGTTGCACGTACACGCAAAGTCCATTTCAAACCTGGCTCTTCAGCAAGCAAAGTGTTCAAAGCAACCCGACGATGATTCCCATCCCACACCAGAAACTTTGCATCTTTCAGAAATCGATACCATGCAGAAAATGCTGGCTTATGCAAATCCGCTTCAAACTCTCTATCGACCTGTGCTTCTGACTCATTCCAACTTCGGCGTTCGTCTGCACTCAGCTGTGGTCCGAAAGATAAGGTGAACACTGACGTCTCCTGGTAAAATCCTTCAGCTCTAATCCATCCAACAAGGTCTTTCACGCCGTCCTTAGTGACATTCCTCAAACGTTGGTGTGGGAGCAACCTGTGAACCGGGATACGCGGAGGCTCACCAAGCTCAACTGGAACGTAGTGGTCTCGTCCTTGTAGCGATGTGTCAATATCGTGTCATACCGAATAACAAGATCCCGAAGAAGCTTGGATGGAGCCTCAAGTGTCAGCCGCTCCGGAATTGCATATGATTCGGCAACATCCTCAGGAGCATCCAGTTTCCTCTTCTTATTGAACATTTTACTACCAAGATCAATGTCCGGTACTTCCTCTGCATTACCGTGTTCTGCAGAGCTTCCTGCAATCTCCCTATTTCTAGGCATCCATTCACTCACCACAGTATGTTCATCAATGACTTGCGAACTATCCACAGGTTCATTGTTCGTCGGCATCATCTCTTTGTGTTGCAGTTGTTGCTTGGCGCCTCGGCCTCCTTTCTTGCCACGAGGTTTTGGAGCCATATCTGCAAGAGCTTCTTGGACGATATGTTCTGAAGTGTCAAAGTCTTGTATTTATCTCGTAGTCTCTTACTCTGCCTTTGCTCATTCTGCAATTACAACAACTGATAAGAGTGTGTGTGTGAGTTGTTTTAATTTATGGACACACATTTACTATATATGTATACCTATCAATATATATAGACACACACGCACACACACACACATATTTATACGTGTAATGTTGTTTGTGTGTGTGCTCACTATATAATGTTCCTTGTGTATGTGTGTAATGTTGATTATGTGTGTGTGTGTGCAATGTTGTTTGTGTTTTGTGATGTGTCTGTGTGAGAGAATATGGGTATATTCATATCTCTTCACATGTATATACAGACGAAAAAGCATCATCTCATATATACAAGTCTTAAATTCATATACTTATACATACATATATATATATATATATATATATATATATATATATATATATATATATATATATATATATAAATAAGTCTTTTTAAGTATGTATTTAAATATATATATTTATATATACACACACACATGTATACAAGTCTAATGTTGTATAATCATACGTGTAAAATGTTATTTATGTGTGTGGCACACACACACACACACACACGGATTTTCCTGCCTGAATTGGGCAGGAAATCCTGCCGCCAGGATGGTGCGGCGGCCGCACCATCTGGGCGGCAGGAATTCCTGCCCAATTCGGGCAGGAAATCTGCCGCCTGGAAGGTGCGGCCGCCGCACCATCCTGGCGGCAGGATTTTCCTGCTCAAATTGGGCAGGAAATCTGCCGCCCAGATGGTGCGGCTGCCGCACCATCCTGGTGGCAGGATTTTCCTGCCCAATTCGAGCAGGAATTCTTGCCCAATTCGGGCAGGAAATCTGCCGCCCAGATGGTGCGGCCGCCGCACCATCCTGGCGGCAGGATTTTCCTGCCCAATTCCGGCAGGAAATTTCTGCCCGAATTGGCAGGAAATGTGTGTGTGTGTGTGAGTGTGTTTGCCGAAATCGGCAATAACTGTGTGTGTGTGTGTGTGTGCACACGCGCGTGCGTTTGTGAATAGAGAGAAATCCTACTGAATTTGCACATACATGCACAGAAATTACTATACACATATATAAGATTTTACCTGTAGCCATGTCGCCGTGACACTCACATTAGCTTCTTGTCGCCGCAAATAACAGCCACAAAAAAAAGAACAAAAGTGCCCTCTCTCAATAATGGAGAATGGAGAAGAAGAATGGGCAGCCCTAAACCTTTACCCTAAAATCTAACACTTAACCCTTTGACCCTTAACTATAAAACTATGTTTAATCAAACCATACAACAGTATATACAATACTTGCGATAAATAACGTACTATATAAAAGGATACAAATACAAACACATATTTAAGTAAAAATTTGTATGTTAAAAAACATATTATTATATAATTAAATAAATATTCATGTAAAAATATGTATTTATAATGTCTACATTAGATAAAATACTGGATCAAATAACTATATAATTATAATAAATAAATTAACAGAATATAAACAAGTCATAAATAAATATGTCAGATGAATGTAGATTAGACACACATTTATTTAAAAGATAATAAAGATTGCTCTATCTCTACGTGAAGTGCTATACTATATTAACATCTAAGATCTATATGTTTCCTTGAATTAAATATTCGCCCACATTGAGTCATGATTGTGAATTTTTGAAATGGTAATATCCGATATTTACCAAAAGATGATTAAATAATGCTGTTGTTTTTCTGTCACGTTTGTGGTAACTGCTTGCAAAATGGCCAAGATTGTTTACGGCAATTTGGATCACGATGTTCCTGTGATAGATGGTGTTGGAATCATTCTTACTAATTAGATTAGAACATTCTTTGGCATTTTTGATTGGCAAAGTGTTCGTCTTTTTAAACTTTTTCATGGGCAATCTGCTTTAGAGATCGAAATAAACGAGGACCAAGATGCTGGAGGGAAGGATAATCCAGGATATGTTTTGTTACTGGATGAAGGACCATTGTTTAAGCTTGTCGTTGCTTCTGACTCTGAATACTCAACGTTGAAGGACCTTTTCACTTCTAATACCTGCAAAAAGGGAAGAATTCTTATCGAGGGTTCCACGATCATTCATACAAATGAATTGCCTATTGCGTATGATGGGAATGTCATTTTTGAGCTCCCTCCTTCCAATACAAATACAAAGGAATGAATCGGAAAGAGGATGGACATACCTGGACAGCAGGAACGACCAGCAACTGGAATTTTCAAGCGAGGGTGTCCAGGAGCAAATGTGTTGGGAGCCTTTGCTGTATCAACCCGGACTGCCCTGCTTCTAAGGCAGGATTTCCGAACTGCACTAAATGGAAAGGATGTATTGTTTCCCCACCTTCAATCGACAAACTAGCAAAAGGATTGACATGTTTTTTCTGTAAAGAAAATCCATTGTGCCTTGAAGTTTATCATGCTGTGGCGTTTTGCGTTTTCCCAGACAACATAACCAAGACTAGATTGTTTATCCACCAGGGAAAACATTCACATCCAGTGGGTGATGGTGTTTTGCATCGAACAAAGAAGAAATGCATATGGCAGTCCAGAATGCAACAGAAAGAACTCCCAGAGCTAGTCCAAGAGTCATCGAAATGGCAGCATGTAAAGATGCTATCTTTGGTTTTCTATTAGATAATTCTGAGCCTGGAAGTTGGGATAAGCTCATGGATCATTTGCAGCCATTATCAAACAATCGAAGGTACAATTAGAGTTTTACTTTGTACTGAGCATTATTTGATAATACCTTTGATGCAGAGTTCGTCAATGGGTAGCGTCCGCAAAGAGAACTGCTGCTGAAATGCCAGAGAATATTGATGGATTATTGGAGCTGAAACGAAGGTTGTCTATCCCATTCATCCACGTGATTCACTATCCTGGGATGAATTTTCGTGGTTCAGACGACCAGGCATTAATTTTTAAGATGACGGTTTTAGGGCCAGGTTCTGGAATCGATTATGTAAGGATGTGCCAACCTCCTCTTGGCCCTTTGCAGAAGAGTTGGGTTTACTTGATCACACACACCGTGTTTTGATAAGTGGATCACTCTGGCATTGCATGTTTACGACCCAAAGTAAGATGTTATCTTTTTGTTGTTTGCTTAACTCTTTGATTATTTTATAGTGTGCGCCAATTATCCACCATTGCTTATGGTGACATGAAGAGACAAACGGCTGGAGCTGTGGAGAAGTTTTTTCGTGCTATGTTGGATGTCTGTTCCGAGAAGGGAATCTACAATGGTGCAGTTCGCTGGGTTTATGTCCGATGAAGCAGGAGCGATCTGGCAAGCAATTAGGAATGTGTTCTTTAATGGCCAAGAAATTCCTGGACGTGAACGGAGCTGTATCTTTCACTATGAACAAGCCATACAACGTGTGACAAGGAAGTGGGTCCCTCTTGAACATCAACAACAACATCTTCAACTTTTGAGATCATGGCCAACAGCCACATCAACAACTGATCGTGAAGAAATTGAAAATAATCTTTTCCGCTTTTGGAATGAAAATGTGAAGGATGTTGGAGTTATGCAGACGTGGTTTTCATGGTGGGAAAGACAGAAGAATCATATTTCAAATGTTGTTCTTGAAAGCATGCCGGAGAATGCTGCAAGGGTTGTGCCCATGACAAACCAGTCGGAGTCTGTTCACGGAAGATGGAGGAGGGCTAGAGATTCAAAATACATTTCATTGTACCAAGCTACAATCCACGACCTGACTGAATCAGTGCGACAATGTGCTCTTGTGAAGGCTTTTAGAGATGGAAGGTATAGTGGTTCCGGGCCGACTTCAGAGGAGCTCTCAGCAAGGTTCGAGAGAAGAATGTCAAATGCTAACTCAACAACACCTACAGCAAAGGTTATCATCGACTTAGTTGAAGATGTTGCTCCATCAAGCATGCAGGATACTGCTTTTGTGGCTGCCACGAATGTTGAACATCGCACTGTGCAAAGAAATATGGGGTCAGAGGCTGAACGATCCCACCGACCGGACATCTTCTATAGTGAACAGGTTATTCCAACACAGTGTAGACGGAAGCGACGATTGGATTTTCAACTTGCAGAAGAACATGAAGAATATGTTCTGGTTGAAGAACAAGATGTTACACCTGGACAATGGGCGATTAGAAGATGTGGTGAAAGAAGTTCTGTGAAATGTCTGGCAGGCTTTCCCTCTTCAGGAGGTCAGTGGAGTGCTTGTGACAAAAAGATCAGTCCTAGTGGTAATCGAGTGGCTGCTCCTTGTTTTTTTGGAAGGATCAGATACAATGACAAAGAAACTGGTGAAGAATGCTTTCGCTCACAAATGATGTATTTTTGTCCAACAAACATGCTTTGCAGCAGACATCCAAGACCAACTATTGTTTCTCCGCCAGCTTCTACCTCGGTTTGGAAAGTTCAAGTGGGCACGAAGCTGATAGCAATGGAGATCAATGATCTGGCAAGATCAGGTTTTATGCTAGCTGGGCTTCCTTCAGCTCATGCAGGAGTGCCAGGTTTTTCAACACCTCATGTTCCTTCAGTTCCTGTTGGAGTCACTGGATTTTCAACACCCCCTGCACAATTTCGTGGACCTCCTGTTCCTGCAAGTGGTCGTGCAACAAGAACACCTTTTAGGATGTCTAAGAAACAACAGGTAAGTTTTGAAGCATGTTTGACGTTGGGAGCATATGTCGCAGAAGTTGACGTGGTTGATCCTCCAACATGCATTCGCTTCAGAGTATGTGACAACGACCATACATCTGCTTGGGTTGTCATTTGCAGCGCACCATCTTGTTCATGCTCGGAGTTCTGCAATGGTCGTCAGTGGGTGCCTTGCAAACATATGTATTTTGTTTACAAGCGTGTATTGGGAGTTGATCCTCGAGTTGTCAAGCATTTGCAACGTCGTACACTTGCACCCCGTGAACTAAGTTCTTTTATGCTACCAAGGAACCTCCATCCTCCACCATCTATTTAGTGTGTTTGGTTTGTTTTCAAACAGCTTCGGTTTTATATTTGTTATTTCAAACTTATAATTTTCAATATAAATTTTAATGGTAATTTTATGCTTAGCATATTTTTAAGTAATTTAACATTATTTTTTAAATACAACAAAAATATACCATATTTTGTATGCGGCCGCCGCACTAGAATATTTTAGAATATTCTTGAAAATTTTGGAAGGTCCAATTGTGTGTACACTTGGCAGTACGAAAAATTTCCGTACAGAATATTCGAGGATATCTAGACGGAAATCGTACGGAACAACGGAATATTCAAGAATATTCGCAAATCTAGGTCAAGCTCGTTGACCTGCGCTCGAATTTCGCCATGCCCCAATCCAAGAACATGAGTGTACACAAAATACATGTGTTGGCAAGGGCTCCAGTTCTTGGCTTTCTGAAAAGTTGCACAAGTGCATGACGAAACAATAGAATTGTTACCTTAGCAGATTGCATGCCTACAGAGACAATTGAAGGCCTCGGTCTTCCCTCTTTGAACACCTCCACGTTGTTGATCCGACCTTGAAGAATCTTTGCCTGGTTGTAATGTTTCTCATGTTCCTTGGACATTCTTGTTGGTGTTCGCACACTCCGTCCATGGTATGTTGGTACTCTATGTGCTCCCTCTCCTTTGGTGGTGATGGTGTTCGATCCATTCGGCTACTACTGTCGTCTACCATTTCTTCAAATCCCTCCAACTTGAATCCTGCTTTCAGAAGAGCTTCAACCTCATTTGCATTCAAGTTTGTTCCTTTTTGAACTGGCCAAACCTCTGGAACTTCTGGAATACTCTCAGGAGGAATCCCTGCATATGGTCGTCTGAAGCAACAAGAATCGCGTGGGCAGAACCATAAATCTGATGAGTGAACTCAATGTTCCCAAATGCATTTGTATATTGCCGTCTACCGTGAAATCCTGGTGCCGGTACACGATGTGGATATCCTATGGGTTGCCACACTTGCTGTACCGTCCTAAGTGAGACCTAGACATTTCACCTGACTTGCCTCCCCAATGAGTCTGATGGCCACTGAGTCATCAACGTCTCTCTTTCAGTGACATTGACATCTTGAAAACTTGAGTTTTTTTCCTGCGTGCATTTGAGATGACTTGTTCTGCATATTGTGTGTCATGTCTATTGTACAAAGCGCATCAATCCCATGGTCCCCAGTTGACGGTTGACGAACGGTTCGAACACAAACATTTGTTGTAGAGGCAAACTCTGGACTTGCAAGATGCTCTTCACACTAAACAAGATTTTGCAAAAGTTGTTGGAGACATTGATTTTCCCGCTAAAAGTTTCTGCTGTGCACGTTTCAGAAGAGTTTCCATGGAAGGACCTGTGCCTGAATATCTCCCTTCAAATGATGCCTTGACCTTTGCACTTTGGAAAACAGCATCTGTTAAATCTAACATTGTTGCCTCCACAAAGGAACACGCTTCGCAGCCTTGCTCTTCGTGCTCTTGCATGAACAACTTCGGAGTTGTTAGTGGTAGGCACATTCGCAACACCATCTTCTGTCAAGTCAATTATCTCTGTCATGGAAATATGATCTTCATGTCTGCCCACCATGACAGCCATGTTTGCAAAGCGCTAACGTTACTGGACCTGCCTTCCCAAAATGACTCCAACATTACTCGTTGTTCCAACTTATCTTGGTTGGTT